>JAWNPR010000039.1:19070000-19670000 GCA_035047405.1 Drosophila stalkeri
GAAATTATGTTTGAATTCGTGACGCTTTGCGATGGCGATGTCTGCGTGGGCGTTGAATGTCTAATCGGCGTCAATTTGTTGACAGCTTTTGCATGTCTGGGAGCATGGCCGGCGGTGGTCGAGCAAATCTTGGCCAAAACCCACCTCATGACTTAGCTTAACTAACTTGTTGTCTTGGCCAAGACGAACAACAACAACAACAACAATAAAAAAAAACCAAAAGCAGCTGCAAACGCACATTTAGTCGAGTCCAGATGAGGCAACATACAGTTGGCGCAGGCGCAGCTGGCAGCGTGCTAAAAAATAATTTGAGAGAGCAAAACAAGAGAGAGAGAGAGAGAGAACGATTGAGAGAGCCAAAGGAATTTAGCTCATGGGAGCAAATGTTGCGGCTTTTTGTTGCTGTTGTTGTTCTTCTTCTTCTTTATGCCACTTACCACTTGACCTGCAGTCGGCAATTGATGCACATGGCATGCCATAAATGTAAGCTAAGCTTTAAGTTATTAAACCAAACAGACACGCACACGCACACACACACACACACACAAACGCACACATATGCATACACGTGTGCTAAGGCACTCCTTAATTCTCGGTTTAACTAACCTTGACCTGGCCTACGTTAAGTGCTTTTTATATTAACTACTTTGCAGTTGGCTTCCACTCAATGACATTTCATTTGCTTTAACCTCAAGTAAATGCTTTGAATTAGCTGCTGTAGTTGAAGTAATTAGCATTAGCCATCGGCATCATTATTATTATTATTATTATTAGACATGGTTGAGCATCCTTTACACGCAGTGCAACAGCTCAAAAGCTAAACAAATGCAAATTGCAGAGAGACTTGAAGTTATCTTTTGTTGGATTGCAGTTTTGTGTGATTGTAGAGAGCATAGAGAATGTCTAGTTTAGATAGTGTATATATATTTAGTATATATAGAGTATAAATAATATTTAAAGTTAGCTGTAAAAAAGTTAAGTTAATTTGCACAATTTATATAGTCCTAATTAAGTTTTCTTCTTTTTCGTATACCCCATATTCTTATAAAAAATATTAGTAATATAAAAATATATTTTAAATTATTATCATTATCTAAATATATAAAATAATTTAATTTTCGCATTTTTCGTATACCCTATATTCTTATAAAATAAGTAAGTGTGTAAACTTATTTCCCAATTTTATCATTATTTTATTTATAAATTATAATTCTCAAAATCAAGCAATGCCTATTGTATAATTCTCCATAGCCTACTTATTAGGGCAACTAAAATAGACAAAGTTCGTCTACTGAGAATTGCAATTTATGTATTAAAGTATTATATTTATAGAAAGCAGAGTTCGCAAATATCAATTAGCCGACTGAAACTTTACGCTCTGCTTAGAAGATCAACGAAAAAGAAATCATACTCACTCGCTCTCGCTCTTAGCAATAGCCTTTTTAATCTTTTCGTTAAGTTTTCGGCTCAGCGCCTTGTGCTTAAGTATTCGTGTGTCGCTCTTTTAACGAAGGTCGCGTCGAACGACGAAGCGTCGCTTGACGCGAGCGTTTAAGAGAGCTAAACGAAACACAAAAGCAAACGATTGCTAGCCGATCGCAAATGAACTCGAGAGAGAACCGATGCAATAGGTTGCTCTCGGAATTTGTTTTCAGTAAAGTGTGAGTGAAAGGCACTTATTTACGTGAGTGTGAGTGTGAGTAAATGGCACTTATTTGCTGATATCAAAAAATTGCCAACAGTTATGTGCGAGCTATGATATTTAATAATTAAAAGGAAGTTATTAAAGGAAGTATTAAATTTTCTTTATAATTTATTTGGTTTATTGTTGAACAAAAAAGTTTAATATAAGGTAAATAGAGTTTCAACTCAATTTGCAATTTTTATTTAACTAAAATAAATATTTATAATTTGGTCAAAAGAAACTTCCTGTTTTAGCTACTAAAACTATCTAAATTATTTTCCATTGGTTGAGTTAAATAGGATTAAAGGGATATGACTACAGATATAGGTTTATTAAATGAAAGATTTAATTTTAAAAATATATATTATTTTCAATATTCAATATTCAATTTAAATATGCTTGAAATGGGATTAAAGATATATTGACTTAATTAAGATATTTTGACTTGTCTCTAATACTTTGTAAAATATGTAAATATTAATATACCAATAGAATGGAAAGCTTTTTCAACTGAAATTGAATTAAAACATATGTAGGTGTTAATTAGTGGAAGACATACGCATAAATTCTTAACTTTTGAGGATTTTGATGATTTTCAATTATTGGATCCCCATGGGTCGGGCATTAATGATTAACGATGTTGTTAACAGCGAGTCGCAATTTCAGATTTTTGCGCAGATTTTTCGTTTACTTTATGCATTTATAATTTTCGGCGATTTTGTTGTCATTTCTTGTTGTTGCTTAACTGATGCAAAGTTCGAACTGGCGCAAAGTTTTTAATGAGCAGCGACGACAGTGAACGTCAACAGAGCAGTCAACAGCATCGTCGACGTTGGCGTCGCAGTCCCTGCTAACTGCGCTGCTCTGCTTGTTAGCAAGTTGCGAATAAAAGTCTCGCTTAAATTGTTGCTAAGATGCAAAGCAAGCGGATAAGAATATTTTGCAAAGTGGAAAATACGCAAAATCCAAACTGCGAAATGCTGCGAAACTGGACAAAAAGCTGAGAGGAGAAAAACAAAACAAAACAAAAAATAAAAAAAAAATAAATAAATAAATAAGACAAAAATGGCAAACAGAAACGTTTCAAAGTTTTTGGCGCATTGTTTTCACAGTTAAATTTTCCATGTAATTGTATCTTGCGCTGATACCAGGTTGAGTTGTCTGTGACCTTGCCTTGCCTCAGCATCGATTTCTTGAATATTCAGGCGGAGTGGGAATAAGCTTTATATAAGTTTATTGAAGTTTCTTGTTTGCGAGCTATATTTAGATAATAATATATTTATGTTTTTCTTTTGTTGTGCATTAGTTTGTTATTCGTATGACAATCAATCATAGTCTTTTGGGCTTACGTTTGATTGCGGTGTGAGAATTAAAATATTATATAATAATATAAATAGTAAAGAATATGTTGATATGACAACTCTGTGCAGAGATCGGATCGGATCTCCTAGTTGAGTATCACAGTAAATCTTAATATTATATAATAAATATATGTATATATAATATTGTATAGTGAGCATCTTTAAAATATCAACTCTTTATATACATTCTTCAGAAACCATTTTTACTTGAATTTTCTATATTAATTTATGTATTTATTTTTTAGCAAACATATATTTACCCCAAATATTAACCATTATTATGATAATTATTATGATAATAGATGCAAAATTTGACTAGATGTAATCCATGAAAATTATATTTTTGCATAGTAATTTTATTAAAAAATATTGTTTTTTTTCACATTTATAGCTTAAAGTTCTTTTTGCATCTCTTTGCAACTGTTCTCATTGTATGTGAAGAAATAAAAAAATTGTTAGAAACTTCAATTTCTAAAACTTATTAATATTTTATATTACTCACATCTTTAATCCTTTTTTTTTTATTTTTATTTTTTTCTTAATTTAATATTTATTTATAGCTTAACGTACCGCAACCTTGAAGGCAATTTAATCTATATTCTATACGAACAAAATGTCGTCTCTTGATTGCCTAGAAAATTAGTTTAAATCAGTTTAAATGTTTCATTAATAAGAAATGTTAATTAGAATGTAAGTGTGTAATTTATACATTTATAAGTTATGTTTTATTAAATATTAATCGAGTGCTGTCAATGAAGATAATGTTACTAAAGTAGTCAAGCATTAAGCTACAATTAATATAATCAATTAGTTTAATCGTAAGACTTAAGTTTAAATTCGGCTTACATTAATTTTCGGATTATTATTTTGTATTTTTATTTTATTTTTATTATTTATTTAAAAGTATAGAATGTGTAAATACAATGACAGATTCCAAATCAGTTTACTTTGGCTCAACTCTCTCCAGTCTTTTGCCTTGACTCTGTGCTTGAAGTGAATTGCATGGAATTGACTTGTCGGCATTTTGATTTGGTTTTCTTTAGCGTCTCTCTATCTATATATATATATATATATATTTAATATTTCATATATATGTATAACACGCAATTTTCCATTTTGTCGTATCGCCTGACATAGCTTCGACTTCCTGCTTCATTTCTAGCCAGAGATATTTGCATTGCCAAATCTCTCTAATATGCAAGAAAATCTTGCTCAAGCCTTGATGAGTTTATAAGAACCGCACTTAAAGCAACAAATGCAGCAATGTGTGTGTGTGTGTGTGTGTGTGGGAGAGTGTGAGTATATGTGTTTGTGTGTCATATGAGTGTCTATATATACAGCAGCTGCAGCGCGTGCATTGCATTTGTGTTGCACATTCCCAGTGGCCTTTGCTCGCTGACACACACACACACACACACAAATCTACACACACACACACACACATGTACGTGGCACATACAGCGATACCCAGGCGTCCTTTACAGTTGTCACGGCTTCCTTTTATAGACAAATATTGCGCTGGCATGTGCCTGGCGGCCAAACAGAACACGCTTCTGACTGTATCTGTGCCTCGCTCTCTCTCTCTTTCTATGTGTGTGTGTGTGCGTGTATTTGTGTGTTGTACTTTTGTTGTTTTTTTTTTTTTTTTGGTGTTTTTGAATGCCACTCGTTCGCTTTGGGCGCTCTGGGCGCATTTCGCCCTGTAGCGCTCTTTACACTGCATGGAAATGTCGCGGCTTTGCTTCTTTTGCTTTTTATTTGTGCTGCCGTTGGATGTTGTCTGCGCCGCTGTTGCTGATGATGTTGTTGCTGTTGTTGTTGTTGTTGTTGTTGTTGCTGCTGCTGTTATATTTCATGCCAGTGGTCAGTTACGGGTCTGGTCCATGGGCTATTGGCATTCGGTTATATTGAAAAATTTGAATGCTAGTAAAAACTTTTAATTGTCGCTGGTCGACGACGCTCACGCCGACGTCGACGCCGACGTTAGCAGAGCGCGCCACAGTTGTAGTTGTTGTTGTTGTTGTTGTTGAACCGGGACATTTAAATGCCGCCGTTGCCTGTTATTGTTAACAATATTTTGCAATGCAATTTTCCCTTGATTAAAATATGCAATGCAATGTTTTCCGGCGTTGCTTGCTCACGCCTCCAGCTCCAATTGCAGATCTGCATTTATCTGCACCTCTCACTCTCTCTCTCTTTCTCTCTCTCTCTCTGGCTTACTCGCTCTCAAATGATGTGCCAAAAATTTAATTCTTACGGTTTATAAACTTGGTCGAAAGCGGCTTAAAAAGTTGCCAATTTTATTTAATCAGTCGCCACAAACTGACAGCTGCCCTCCGCTTGTTGGTATTCGTATTAAAATATATATATATATATATATATATATATATAGAAATATTTATTTTTTATTTCGAAATGAAAATCCTGTAGCTTGAATGAGGTCAGCTATAAATTGGTGCTGTGTCATGCGTGTCAAAATTTCCTATGATTGTGTCTGTCGATAAATTGTGTTAAATTTTGTTTTGCTTGCGCATTGATTGCTTAAACAAGATAGCAAACTTTGATCGAGTTGTATTTGGCTAACACGCCTCGGAGTGCAACTATTTCAAGTTGTTTACCTGATTGAAAGTGATAAGCAATGTTTTGTACTATTGCTTGAGCTAGATTTAGTTAGACATATTTGGGAGTGACTAAAGAAATGGCATAAACCGAAGCTTAAATTGCATTGCAATTATTTGCTAAGTATAAAAATTCCCTTTTAATAAAAGAAAAATAAAAATCCTATATAAATAATATTTCTATGTGACATTTTGGAATATAATTATGAAATTTTATTTAGCCATATTGCAGCTCTGGATATGAATTGTAAATGCATGCATTTAATTTATACATATATTTATTTATAAATATCAAATTGATAAAACGCTATATGCATTACAATATATTTTAAACTACAACATTTTTTGCATATATTTTTATTACAACACTTTTTTACATCGTTTTATATCAGAATATTTCAAACGTTGCCACGCGACATAAACTAATAAAAAAATCTACGCAGTAAGCTTGAAAAAATATTTTAACTTATTCATTCACCTTTTTTTTTTTATTATTCTCATAATTTTTTTTTTTTAAATAGTTATTCTTTTAGTATATTATATTATATTTTTCACATTATATGTCAACAAGTTATATTTATTTTCAATTTTATTATAACGTCTCATTAATTTAAAAAAAATGCATTTATTTTTCAATTTTTGCATTTCTCAACATTTTTAGTATTTCTGTTTTAAAATAAATATATGTATATGTATTTTTATTTATTTATATTTTGCATTTTGTCTGTATTTGATTTGTTTTATATGTATATTGTTTGCATTGATTACTTTATTATATATTTTTTTTTTCTTCTGCACAAAATATTTATATTTGTATTATATTTAAATATATTTTTATTAAATTTTTTCTTATATGTTTTTTAAAATAATTTAATAAATTTATTTTGTATTAAATGCATTTATTTTATTATAATTTTATATTTTTTTTATATGCAAATCTAATATAGTTATTGCCAAACCAATAATATATAATACATTAGTAAGAAAACATATATGTATATATAATATAAATTAAAACTAAATCATATTATTATTTAATTTCTTCATCTTTGGCTAGTGGCACTTCTCTGCATATCATGCAGCTTTGTGTCCGTCTTGTTATTTTCATAGCAATCAGCTTTTGTTGCTTTTATTTTGATATGAAATTAAAGTTTGTTTTCTCCAAGGCAATGCGACATGCCTATGGCAATGAATTATTTAGGCTTTAATCCAACTGCTTTTTTGGCGAGAATCGATGGCCAACGCAGCGGGCACAGCGAGGGCTTCAAGACGTTGCCAGCCAACTGCAACAGCAGCAGCAACAGCAACAACAACAACAACAACAACCAGAAGAAGAGTTTCGGCCAAGTTTTCTAGTTGTGCTTAGGAAATGGCACAATAAACACTGAACGCATATAAAAGGACATTCGAGTTCATTTGTTCGGCGCGTTGCGGTGCTGCTTGTTGGGTGGTGGGCGGTGGGCGTGGTTGAAGTTGAATTGCTGCATTGTTTGTTGCTGTTGTTGCTTTTGTTGTTGTTAAAAACAATGCCACAACGACGTCGGCGTCGTCGGCGGCACCGAAAAATAGCTGCAACAAACTTTTGCAAAACTATACAATTGCATAAAATTGTAAAAAATTTATAGGGAATACATGCGCTCCGGGGATATACACTATATACATATACATTTATACATAGGCAACTGGCCTTTGCGCCAGTGTCTGGAAACTAAAAAAAAAAAAAAGAAAAAAATAGAAAACGAAAAACATAAAAAAGATGAAGAAGAAAATTTAGCGCACTGTGCGGGGATTGAAAGTGAATAAAAAATAGTAAAGGACAGATATGATGCCACATAGCCGACTAAAGTAGAGTGCTGCAAAAACTTTCTACCATATACTATACCTGCTCCAATTCTTATCATGCTACACACTTTATTGCATCTGGCAGGGTATCATTTGAGGGAATTGAAGTGGAAGTAATTTTTATATTAAATAAACATATTTATTTATTCATATAAAATTTTTAAGATTTTCTTTGACTTTTTAAATAGCATTAAAAAGCTATTTTACTATTAATGATAGATATTACAGATTACCTTTCTTTTAAATGAAGTCTTCTGCTATATTTATAAAAATGATGTCAATACGTTTAAAAACTACTTCGATTCTATTCTATATTAGTTTTTGTTTAATTATTAAAGTTTTTATTTTTTATTTTTTTTTTTAATATTCTAAACATTTTCTTTGTCTTAATTTCAAATTTTTGTTTAATAGCGTTTAACTTAAAATTGTTTTTATTTATTTCTTTAATTTTATGGATAATTAATATTAATAACATTTATCTTGAATTGTATTATTAAATATATTTTATTATACAAAAAAAAAAAATAATAATAAATAAATAAATAAATAAAACATACCATATATTTACACTTAAAAATTATATATTTATATATATTATATTTATACTTAAAAATTACAGTCTTCTAAAATGATTTATTATTATTATTAATTTTTTTTAAGTAAGAAAATGTTTATTTTAAAAATAATTATTTTCATTTCTGTTAATTATTATTATATATTTTTTAAAGTATTAATTTTGTTTTATTTTTTTTAAGTAAAAAAAAGTTTATTTTAAAATTAATTAATTTAAATTTTTGCATATTAAATTAAGTATTTTTTAATTTTTTTATATACTTTGTAGAAAAGATCTACCATGCCTTGTATAAATTTCAATATTTTTCAAATATTTTCATATAATTTCATAATTTTATTTCATAAAAATACTTTAGTTTTTCAATAATAATAAAATAAAGAGAAATTTTAGTTAAGATCTAATCATAGACAATGTCTTTTAGAATCTAAGAAACTATTTAGTTCCTAAGACTTGTCTGCTTTCTAAGATGCACAATCAATTCGCATTTCTTTTCAAAGTACTTACAAAATAAACTTTATTTTTATTTTCATGTAAACATTTCAAGACATTTTGAAGGTTGTTCATCTCGAATTACCTCAATGTTCGTGACTACCTCGATTCGAAAACTTTTTGCCCTTTGTTTTTTATTTTTTATTTTGTGTATAGAGCACATGCGAAAAACTGCAAATGAACTTGGACGCCGACGGCTGCAACGGTTCACGTGCTGGTTTTATAGACCCCACCACAAATACCCCCGAGTTGCAATTCCTCTTGCTGTTTCTTTCTGTTCCTACTGCTGCTGCTGCTGCTGCTGCTCCCATTGCCCAAGCTGAGTCTTAGCCACCGCATATTGTCGCTTAGCTGGCACTTGGAGTGAGTTCATTGCAGCTGAGAACGTCTGCTTTGCATGGCAAAATTCTGAAACGAGAAAAAAAAAAGAAGAGAAATGAAAAAAATAGAATAGAAGTACTATATATAACGCCTCGCACGTTAAGCCAATATTTTGTGGGCAGCCCCGAGGCTAACGCTGCTTAAAGTTATTCAAAGCTTTGTGTGGTTTTTCTCATTTTATTTTTATTTTATTTCGGTTAACGTATTTTTTTTATGCTTTTGCTAAGTCCACTGTGGACAGTCAGCAAAAAACAATTAACCCGCTCAACCTGAACTCGAACCACCGCCTACTCCAATCCACCCACTCCTCGTATACCCTGCATATGTTTCTCCAGTGGCAAGGATGCAACCTTAGAGTTGACCGTTCACTTGCTGCTGCTGCTGCTGATGCTGCCGCATTGACTGGCCACAGATTTTCTAGTTTTTATTCCACATTCCCCTTGGGGGCATAGCGAAGCTGCTGGTGCGATGGTGGCAACCCGCTTAGTCCGCGAGCACTTTACAAAGCGCTTTCGCTTTTAACCCGTTTTTTCTTCTTTTTTTTGCAGTGCAGAACATGCGGGCGATTCGTGGCTGGCTGCAACTTAGCCCTTTGGACTGCTTAACACCCAGTCATCCAGTCAGCCACCCACACCCATACCCACATGCAGCACACGCACATAAATTGTGCACCGCTGACGTGGTGTCAACCATACGGCCGCTGCCAGCCACAGGGCTAGATACAAGAAAAGTGCAACTGCAGCCACCGGATGCACAGGCAGCTCCTTTTGACTGCTTCTGGTCTTTTGGTTAACTGCCAGTCAGCGGGCATAGAGGGTAGATGGAGTAGTTGGGTTTACTATAATGACATTGTCATAGAGTTGACATTGTGGAGCGTAAAACGTGTGTGTGCTGAAAGACAATATATAACATGTCCAAATTGTCTTTTAAAAACTAGTTACAGCGCAGCCTGTTCAAAAACTGACTTAAAGCAGTTGGTAAAGATTGAGAGAGTAAGGGAAGTATAAGTATAAGTATAAGTATAAGTATAAGTATAAGTATAAGTATAAGTATAAGTATAAGTATAAGTATAAGTATAAGTATAAGTATAAGTATAAGTATAAGTATAAGTATAAGTATAAGTATAAGTATAAGTATAAGTATAAGTATAAGTATAAGTATAAGTATAAGTATAAGTATAAGTATAAGTATAAGTATAAGTATAAGTATAAGTATAAGTATAAGTATAAGTATAAGTATAAGTATAAGTATAAGTATAAGTATAAGTATAAGTATAAGTATAAGTATAAGTATAAGTATAAGTATAAGTATAAGTATAAGTATAAGTATAAGTATAAGTATAAGTATAAGTATAAGTATAAGTATAAGTATAAGTATAAGTATAAGTATAAGTATAAGTATAAGTATAAGTATAAGTATAAGTATAAGTATAAGTATAAGTATAAGTATAAGTATAAGTATAAGTATAAGTATAAGTATAAGTATAAGTATATGTATAAGTATAAGTATAAGTATAAGTATATGTATAAGTATAAGTATAAGTATAAGTATAAGTATAAGTATAAGTATAAGTATAAGTATAAGTATAAGTATAAGTATAAGTATAAGTATAAGTATAAGTATAAGTATAAGTATAAGTATAAGTATAAGTATAAGTATAAGTATAAGTATAAGTATAAGTATAAGTATAAGTATAAGTATAAGTATAAGTATAAGTATAAGTATAAGTATAAGTATAAGTATAAGTATAAGTATAAGTATAAGTATAAGTATAAGTATAAGTATAAGTATAAGTATAAGTATAAGTATAAGTATAAGTATAAGTATAAGTATAAGTATAAGTATAAGTAT
This sequence comes from Drosophila stalkeri, assembly GCA_035047405.1. Lineage (NCBI taxonomy): Eukaryota > Metazoa > Arthropoda > Insecta > Diptera > Drosophilidae > Drosophila > Drosophila stalkeri. The sequence continues at coordinate 19,080,801 of JAWNPR010000039.1, forward strand.
AAGTATAAGTATAAGTATAAGTATAAGTATAAGTATAAGTATAAGTATAAGTATAAGTATAAGTATAAGTATAAGTATAAGTATAAGTATAAGTATAAGTATAAGTATAAGTATAAGTATAAGTATAAGTATAAGTATAAGTATAAGTATAAGTATAAGTATAAGTATAAGTATAAGTATAAGTATAAGTATAAGTATAAGTATAAGTATAAGTATAAGTATAAGTATAAGTATAAGTATAAGTATAAGTATAAGTATAAGTATAAGTATAAGTATAAGTATAAGTATAAGTATAAGTATAAGTATAAGTATAAGTATAAGTATAAGTATAAGTATAAGTATAAGTATAAGTATAAGTATAAGTATAAGTATAAGTATAAGTATAAGTATAAGTATAAGTATAAGTATAAGTATAAGTATAAGTATAAGTATAAGTATAAGTATAAGTATAAGTATAAGTATAAGTATAAGTATAAGTATAAGTATAAGTATAAGTATAAGTATAAGTATAAGTATAAGTATAAGTATAAGTATAAGTATAAGTATAAGTATAAGTATAAGTATAAGTATAAGTATAAGTATAAGTATAAGTATAAGTATAAGTATAAGTATAAGTATAAGTATAAGTATAAGTATAAGTATAGTACATGTGCTAAATGCTAAAAAACTAATTATCCCATCCCACATTTGTTTCTCACTATTTAATATTCAACTTTAATATATAAATTATAATTATTACTGTAATTAAATCAGTGTAATTAATAAATGCTCCAATGGTCTCAGCCCAGAAATTCATTTAAAGTATTTCTGTTACGGTCTTAATGATATTATCTTAAGTTAAGTGCTTTAGTTTGATTTTAATTTACCACAATTTATTTCCACTTAATTATATGCATCCAGTCAATCTAAAGTTTCGCCCTTCCGCTTCCCCTTTCCCAGCTACCTCTCGTAAGCTCCATCTAACGGTTCGTCTATTTCCGTAATAGCCCATGCCTTTTGTTTAAAATTCATTGATTAATATCATGCCTCATTTGCTTGTGCTTCATTTGCCAGGCGTCTCTCTCTCTCTGAACACACACACACACACACACACATACATGCATGTATATAAATTAATTTTGTATCTGTGTATCTGTATCTGTGTATCTGTATCTGCTGTCATTCTAATGAGCTTATATGCCATATTGTAAGTAATTTAAATTGAGCCCACTTGTATAGCACTTGTGCACAAAATGAACTCGAAATGCACTTGCCATACCTGCATACCTCATCCCTCTTGCCTATTTTCGCACTTGTGCAAGGGTTGCATGTGGCATGTAGCATGCAGCATGTGCCATGTATGTTTAAGTGTATGTGTGTGTGTGTGTGTGGCTGCTGCCGCCGTCTGCGCTCGTTCAACTAAATGAATAAACTTTTTCCGTGCATACTCTTTTGGCGGTAAATAGTGTTAAAGTTCACACATTTGATTTGTTTTTTTCTTTTCAATTTTTTACATTTATTTTTATTTTATTTTGTTTATTTTTTTTTTTTTAGCATTTCTGGTTTTACATGCAGCTCCCCGATTGCGTTCCACACTTGTCTGTTGACTGTTTTTTAGTATTCACAAATTTTTTGACAACATTTGTGTTCCTCTTTCGCAGAAATAGTTTTTCCATTATGCCATTCGACTGGGGCTGGTGCGATGGGGGGGGGCGCGCGTCTGGCTGGGTGCTTGAGAGGCGTGGCACATATATACATATATATTTATATATGTACATATATATATATATATAAAGTAACCGAAACAACAAAAGTGTAAATTAGCTTTTGGCTGTTGTTGACGTTGTTGGTTTTTGGCTCTCAGTTTTGGCTACGGGTCTCAAGCTGCTCACGGTCTCGCTCCCTCTCTCTCTCTCTCTCTCCCTCTGTCTCTCTCTCCCTTTCTCCTAGGCGCCTCATGGTTGCTGTTGCTGGAAAAAGTTTGTCATTTGGTTTTAATAAAAACACTTGCACACTCACACATGAACACTTGACTACGCACACACACACACACACACACACTCACACACGCCCACACTTGCATTCACGCTCTTGCAGCACTTCATTTGCGCGCTACATGAAGAAAAGTTAACTGAAGAGCTTTTCGGTTCATAGGGCTGATGATGGTGATGATGACGATGATGATGATGATGATGATGATGTTGCATGGTGCATGGTGCTAGTGAAGCTACATTGGGGTTAGAAGCAACGCTGCGGGGTATCCCTGTTTATTTTTTGGTTGCTTCTGCTCTTGACACGCCAACCGAAAAGCGTCTCAAAGTTTATTTAAAAATTAAAATTTTTGGGCCCGCCAGGCTTAAAAGATGCATCACTGCAATCCGCCATGGCTCTGGCTATGGTTATGGCCAATGCCTGTAGGGCACAGCCAGCCAGGGCGGGCACACAGCCAGGCACTTTCACAGATTGCTTTCAGCAGCATACAAATTCGTATTTAACTGCTTTTGCTGCTCCTGCTGCTATATTCTATAATTTCTTAAGCAATGTTTGCCTAAATACTTGAAATGAATTAATTGTTTATTTTAATTATATTTATTTTTTTTAAGTGTATATTTATGCTTATATATATTCCATCTATATATATGTATATATTGATTAAAAATTATTCCATTTAAATTTTAATGAATTCTTTATTTGTTGTGTCATTAAATTGAATAATTCACGTAGTCCTACTGCCAAATATTTATTTACGAGTTAAAAGTTAAACTTATATGGAAAATATTTTAACTTCAATATGCATTGGGCGTGACTAATAAAATAAAATAGATATTTCTCAAAGCAGATTATCTAATTCATCCTATTTTCATTATTGTTGACTTTAAGTCTAAAGTCTAAAGTAAAAATATGTAGAAAAACTCTGATATAGATGGATTGGGAGAGTTAACTTTCATTGTGTGCGCCTCTTAATAGAAATATTTGATAGTTATTATAAAAATTTCTTCATTGTTTGCCTAAATATATTAAAAACACTTGAGCATTGACATGAGTCAAATTTAAAAGCTATTATGTTACTCAGCAGTGAAAATCCTCAAAATGAACTCTTTAAAGGCTTCAACAGCTTCTGCAGTACAAGAAAAGTATTCAGTTCGTTTAGTTATATTTTTGATGTTCGGTATACAAAATGAAATTATTAGGTGTCAAATCAAAGCTGTAAGCTGGATGACTTAATTCAAAGACTGCTGAGTCAGCAGACAGCGGGAAGCTGGCATTATTTTATTGAAAGCTAATGCGTCTTTGGCGGGAATTTCATTAATACTCCAAAGTCCTAATAAAAACTTAAAAAAAAAAATTTCAAAAAATAATGTAAATAAAATAAATAATAAATATTAAAAAATATATAAAATTTTTCATTTATAGCTAGATTTAATTTTGTTAATAATTATTATTTATTTTATTTATATTAATTAATATGAATATTATAATATAATATATTATAATATAATGATTATATAATATAAATATTAAATAATAAAAAATTTGCCATTTGAAGGTAGCTTTAATTGTTTTTTAATACTTATTATTTATTTTATTTTTATTTTTTTTAAGCATAGGTTTTACTTATAATTTAGTTAATTTACTACTTTAACAAAAGCTAAACAGTCTGCGCATGGAAGAGATGAGCTGACGCACGTTTAGACTGGAGTAGGAAGTCAAGTAATCTGATATTTTTTCGATAATGAGCACATGAAGCCTAAAGGTGTTCTGTTAACGCTCGATAAACTAATCGATAATCAATCAAAGCAGTAGAACAATTTTGTGAGCGACTGTAACTATGCGACAGAGTAAAGTTTTCCAAAGACTTAAAGAGCGAAAAGGTAGACATTTCAATTGAAGAAGTACAATAAATTCGGGAAGAGTTAAGGTCGATATAACCTTATACAGGTACATATATAGGTAAGCTAAGAGATGTTTGCCGAAAGAGAAATAGCTGAGCCAGGGAGGCAGCACAATAGTAAAAGCTAAAAGAACTAATCGAATTACAGACTTGATTTGAAAAAGTCTATATATGTTATTGATCTATTTAAGATCTTAGCCAAAAATTTCAAAAATAGAATTCAAAGCCTCACAAAAAAAAAAAAGGAAAAAATAAATATAAAGCAATCCCTGAGTTAATATTTGTATGCTAAAACAAAGCAGATTAAAAATAAGTCGACTGTAAGCAATGTCCACAAGGCATTTACTAAAACTTCACTTCAATATGCAGCTCTCAGAAAAACCAAACTTGAACAAGAACTGATTAAAATTGTTGTAGCTGCAGCTATAGCTGGAATTGGATCTGCTTGTGGCTTTACATGCTTATGGCCATTAGTCAGCTGTAATTGAAATTGCATAATCATAAGCTCACTTCGAGTCAAATTCGGACAGTTATGCTGTTAAACTGCCAATTAGTGAGACAGCATTTGCAAAGCGTAGGGTGGCGAAACGAAATGGAGGGCGGGGGGGGCATCGAAGTGGAAACACACACAGATACAGAGACAGGCAGAGCACAGACAAATCACGGCTGTAAATAGACAACCAAAAAGACGTCCGACGTTTTGGTCAGTTACAGTAACATCAATTGCCAGACAGACAGACACCCACAGAGAGACAGTGAGTGGGAGAGTGGGAGTAGTGTGATAGGGAGAGTGAGAGAAATGTGTATAGGCAGACAGCACGCCGCAACAACAATAGACTTGGGACATGTTAGCCAGACACAAACAGATCCAGTTAAAGCACACACAAACAGCTGCGCAAAACTGAAGTTCCAGCTGCAGAAATACGAGCCAGATTCTATTGCCATTGGTTGGCCAGTGAAAGCATGGCCAAATGAAGATTATTATCGTTTTGCTGCTAGGCAGCATTCACACTTTGATATACACTTGTATAAGGCACACACACTCGCACACACTCCGCCACTGACTCGAACCGTATTCATTATAATTGGTGGGCGTGGCTGTGGTATATATAGTACATATATGTATATATATATGTTTGTTTTGCCTGTTTATTGCGCTCTTAAAGGCCTATTCATGTCCAACATGCAGAGCAGCATGAAAACACTTGAGCTGCTGTTGCGCTGCACAAGCGCTAATTAAACAAAGTGCATTTCACTCAATTTTTTTAGTATTTTGATTTTATTGTTTGTTATTATTTGTACTTCACATTTGAACTGGAAAGTTTAACAATTGTTTGTGTCACTAGAAACATGGGACTGTTACGGATACGCTTTGTTAAGCTGTTAAGCACTTGTCAATGCGCTGCAGTCGCAGAATGAAGTGAGAATTGTGTTATCGATAATTTGTTATTTATAGTTGCATTTATTTATTATTATGTGTATAAATAGTTTAGGAATAATAGCAATTACCTTAGTTTATTTTATTATAATTCTCAGTAATTAAAAAAAAAAAACTCTAAGAATACGATATTATCGATAACCGATAAAAATTAATTTTTATTTAATAATAACAAAAATAAACATTGTTACGAAATTTATTCAATATTTTGCGTTGTTTTATTTTTTATTATTTTATTCTATTAATATTATATTTTATTATTATGTTTTTATTTATTATATTTATTACAACATCACCTTAAATTTTAATTCTCTATATTGGACTTTCATAATATAGACCGCTTATTATATTTATTTAAATGAAAAAAAAAATATGAATAAAAATTTAAAATATATTTTATACCAAACTGCTTTGAATAGATTTCGTAGCTTGATCGTTTCTCAATGTCTGCAAATAAGTGTCTTTCATTTATACTCAGAGAAAAGACTCAGAGAGTTAATAAATTCGTTAACTAATTCGTTCGCGATCGGCTCGTAATCGTTTCTTTTTGAAGTGTTTCGCTCTCATTGTTCCCCCATCGCTTGCTTGAGTTAAATGAAGTTAAATGTTTGTGTTAGTTTATGTGAGAGGGCTGTCTTCACTTAACACATCAAAAGTCAAGAGTGTGAAAATATGCATGTAAGTGTAACTGTGAAGATAGTTTGCATAGACTCTCTGAGTTATCTGCTTACTTACTTACTGAGTCTCCGTGATCGATCGCCAATCGTATCACTCTCCTCTACACGTTGATCATTAAAAGAGTCTCGCACGAATAGTTCCACTCAAGGCTCTCAATAGAAAATAATAATATCGATCCGAAATGTCTTGATTAGAGTGTATGGTTTATGCTGTCGATAACGAAAAAGGAGATTTTTTTTTTTTTTTTTTTTGTAAATTTTTTTTTATATTTTATCAAGTTTACTGATAGTCAAATAAGTATTTTATTTTTTTTTTAAATATTCTAATTATACATCGATTATGTTTCCTATTAATATTACTTGAGCAGGTTGTCAATTAAATTATCGATATATTAAATACTTATTTCTAAAAAAAAAAAAAAAAATAAATAAATAAAAAAAAATAAAAAATAATAAAATTAAATGTATAAATTCTATTTAAATTAATTATTTTGTTAAAATCGATTTGAATTTTTTCATATTATTGAAAAATCGTTCATATTCTCTTCATATCTTTACAGCCAGTATCTAAAATCCCAAGCTATGTAATTATTTAATTGATTTAATAATTAATATATAAAAATGTTGAATAAAAAATTCCAAAATTTCACATATCAAAACTCAAGCCGCAACAGAGCAGAAGCTCTACTTTTATTTTAAATTGAGAGTCTGATTAAAAGCGGTTGAAAAAACAAAGGCGAGGTCTGCAATCAGGAAGAATAATTTGCATAGAGGGATGTCTGTGAGTGCTTGGCAACATCTTAACCAAATGCACACACACACACACACACACAAAGATGTGTAAACAAAGTTGTCAGATATTTCTATTTGCTACACTAGAGGAGCAGCACTTGAGAGCTAATGTCTTTCAACTTTTCATTTGACCCAATATGCCGCATACATCTACTGTAATTCACAATTTGAGCATAGACGAATGCTTGGGCAGCTTGAGCATGCAACATTTGCCAGACGGGGCATACATACCACACACACACAAAGGTGACATCAAATAAAAATGTATGCATGTCTGACTCCTTTCTCCCTCTCCCTCTGCCACTCACTGCCTCTCTCCGTCTACCTTTGGCCGTATTTGTGCCTGGTCACATGATGCAGTCAAACCGACAATATGGAGTACATACTTGTGTAAAACAAGTTATTCCATTTTGAGGTTTCTGAATAATTAATGCTACTAAAAATGTTCATATCGTCCATTTGTTGTTGCCGTTAAATTGCATATATATTGCATTTATATTGCACACATGCATCGCATGCATTTTGTGGCAGCTAGTGATGCGAGTATTAGTGCACACACAATTCACGTTTCAGATATGAATTTGATTTTAATAAATAATCATGTGCTAAGTGCTGCGATTTAAAACCTCTGTTTACTCGCTGCAACACAATTTGTTGTCAAACTTAATTAAGATTAGTTTGTTGTTGGCCGAATTTATTGACAGCTTTATGGCATTAGCTGGAGGCTCAATGGTCTATCTATAAATCAAATCCAGCTTAATTCAGTCCGAGATTGTGAAATTCTAAAAACACTTTTGATTAAATCTGTTTTGATAATGTAAAACAAATTGATAAACAAATATAATTAAAGTAATAAAAGAGTAGAAACCAAAATTAATTTTTAAATACAATTTTAAATAGAAATTTTCATAAATATTTATACAATAATTATGTTTTTATTTTTTTAATTTTACATTTATTGTTTAATATTTTTTAATGTTGTACCAAAGCATTACAAATTAGAATCTAAAAAAATGATTTTATAATTTATAAATGTAAAAAATACACTATATTATTTAATTTAAATTTAAATTATTAATTAATTTTTAAAATTATAATTTAATTTTTTAATTATTAATTCATTATTTGTAGAGGTTTAGAGCTTCAGTAAATTCTGAAAAATAAAGAAAAAAATCTAAGAAAAGTAAAGGTGTGTATATAAAAAAAAAATCTTAATTAAATTAATTGCATATTTAACATATTTTTAGATGAATTTACATAAATTCAAAAAACTTATTAGGGAAATTTTCAAATTTTAAAAATTGAAATATTATATTATAATAAGTTTTTTTATTTTAAATATATATATAAAAAATGTGCCATGAAATTTATAATTTAAAATTAATTGAAATATTGAAATATTATATTATAATAAGTTTTTTTATTTTAAATATATATATAAAAAATGTGCTATGAAATTTATAATTTAAAATTAATTTTTTTTTTTACATAGAGATAACATCTGAGAACTTTTGGAAAAAAAAGAAAAGGAAACAATATTTTAATAAATCGTTGTCTAATAACAGATAATATTTTTTAAAATATATTACACATTATTAATCAAAAAATCAGTTAATCTCAGACCTCAAAATGCATATTTATAATAAATATTCTATAGTTTTAAATAAACAAAAATGGAATATCAAAAGCCAAAAAATTAAATTGAACGCCGACTAAAAAATCAAACCAACCTAAAGACTTATGTTGCCATCACTATCCGTTAGGTGTTTCAGATATATATGTATAAAAAATATATATATAAATATATAGACATTGTGAACATGATGATGAGTCTGCAATATGAGCGAGTAGTACATATGTACTATATTTGTGTAGGTGTGCATATTGTATACATTATTATTGTACATTGTATTGCATTTTACGCAAGTATCCTTTGTGTGAGCTTTTTCGCATTTCGTGCTTTTTTTCATATCAGTTCTTTTTTTTCCTTTAAAGAGAAATGCATTGCAGTGTTAAGAAAAGGATACTTTGCCTTTGATCAGCAGCCATAAGCAATGGTCGTTGTCATTGTCGTTGTAATAATTTCCAGCTCCTTGACAACTTCAGGGGCCTTGGCCAATTCAATTTGATGTCATCGACTATAGAGAAGCGAACGCAGGCAGGCAGTCAGTCAGCTACTTAAGTTTTATGAAGCGTCGATATGGCCGAGGCGAGTGACTATCCATAAATGGACACAAGAGGCTGAGGGAAATTGACGCCGATGCAACTTAATCTCTGTGTCCTGTCATGACAAATCGCCCTTATCGTTTTACGAACGATAACAAGAAAAAAAAGAAGAAGAAAATTAAGCAGCAAGTGGAATTGAGCTGAGAGCTGTGAGTGTAATGACCATGAGATATCCTGTAGAAAGGTGTTGAAAAAGTTGAGAAATTCATATATAATTCTTTGAAGAGTATACAATTTTAAAAAATATATAATTAATTTATAAATAATAATAAAATTATATATAAATTGATAAATGATGATATGATGTGATATATACAAAAAACGTTTAAGGGTTAAAACATTTTTACTATATATATCACATCATATCATCATTTATCAATTTATATCTAATTTTAATATTGTAAAAAATAAATATAAAATACAAAAAATAAATTGCTGTCAAGCATGTAAGTGGAAGATTCTATAAATGTTGTTAAAAATAAAAAAAAAAATAATTCATTTATATTTTACAACATATTTAAATTTTATTTTCAATAAATTCAATATCCTTCCAACGTGTTTGGCCTAGTTTTATTTATTTTTATTTATAAAAAAAAATAATAACAAACAAAAAAATTAAAAAAAAAAAAAAATAACTAAGATATTTTCAATAATTTGTTTAGGTTTTTTTTTATTTATTTATTTTTTTTTTTTAATTAAATATTAAATAATATATATATGCATATATATAAAATAATGTATATTTATTTTCATTCTATAATTTACTGACAATCAAATATTTTTGTTTACTATTATTATACGAGTTTTTAAAATATATAGAATATAATTAAATCTAAATATTTTAATACATAATTTAGTATAGTAATAATTTAGATTATTTAAAGATATTCACTTTTTTTTAATGCATTGACTTAATAATATATTTCTAATATAAATAATAAAATATATATTGACATTTATAGCAATTTGATTGTTTTTCTATAAAAGGAATATTCTCTGACAGTTTGAAACTGCAAACGGCAAAAGTTTCTTAGATTTCTAAAGAATTTTTAGAGTGACTAAAAAAGACTTTTACTTGCTGAACTTTGAACTGTTTTTGTGTTGCTTCCAGTTGCCTCTGTGCTCTGACTAAAGTCTATTTAAAATTAAATAACAATTTATTAAACTTTGCAGCAATATATAAAAAGCGTACAAATATTTTGCTCTTTTATAAAAACAAGTTCTGGTAAATGCTTTAAAAAATTAAAAAATATATATATATAAATATATTTTATAATATATGTATATAGAAAATAAATTATCATACCTATGTAAGTATATACAAAAGCTGTTTTATCTCATAGATTCAGACACTTTTTTAATAGTTGCCTGTTTTTTTTTTTTTTTTGTATTTTTTTATAGGGTATACAAAATGAATAGACTGAAGCCAAAAGGCAAGACTGAAAGCAAAAGCAAAAAATAAGCAAACAAACAAGTTATAAAAATATACAAAAAAAAAAAAAAACCAGGAGAGCAATTCACACGCACAACAACAACAGCAACAACAACAACAATAACAAAATGCAGATAAAAGATGTTTGTTTGTTGTCTTTTGTTGTTGTCTTTTTATGACTTCAATTAACTGTGGCACAGGTTCAGGTCCAGCTAAGGGTCCAGTTTTAATATGTATGTGTGTGGGTGTGTTGATTGTATATGTGTGTGTGTGTGTGTGTATGTGTGTGGGTGTCTTGATTGTGTGTGCGTGTGTATTGAAGATTTGCGTTCATAATTTTTTATCTCTGCTGGCTGCGTGAGCTCTAGTTGTTGTGCTATCATTGTTGTTGCTTATTGTTGTTGTTGTCTTTTGGCATGCATCATTAGTTAGCTTAATGTAGTGTAGCAGGCAACATGACCACGCCCATTTCTTTTTTTTTGGCCTAGAATATGGGCAGCTGAACTAGTGGGCTGCCGGTCATCAGGCAGCTTCAAGTATTTATGTGTGTGTGTGTGTGTGTGTGTGTGTGCCTATGGCTACTATAGATAGCAATCACATATATCCACACACACACACACATTGAAACCAAACACCCACACACATGCACACGCACACGCACAGATATTCGGCAAGAAAAACGGGCAATCAATTGCCAAAATTGAACAGTCTTAACGTTTCGCTGCGAATGCTTTGAGATAATCGCCGCAAAAACTGCGCCACTTAGAGCCAATGTATGAACAGCATTCCCCAGCCAATAACTCGCTGCGAACTCCCCCCCTCTACTCTATCTCTCTCTCTCTCCCTAACTACCACACACGCTGTTAGCCTTGGTAACGTTCGTCTATCCCAACTTGGGTCCATTTCTAGCCAGCGAGGCGTTGTTGGCGGCCTTTTGTGTGTTTGACGTTTATGTTAACATGTGTGTTGTCTGACGATGCGTGTATCTCTCTCTGTCTCACTTGCTGACGCCGCTCTGTGTGTGTGTTTGTGTGTGTGTGCCTTAGCATCTGCGGCGTGCCAGAATCGTGCATGTAGGAGCCAAGCTTGCCGCAGCTTTTGCCAACCATCCGCTTTATGCGCACACCGTCTGACTGCCTGACTCTCAGCTTCCCTATCTCTGTCTCAACCTCTACCACTCTCGCTCTCTCTGCTCCTTTGTCTCTGTATCTCTGTGTGTGTGTGTCGCTCGCGTGACATTGTCTTCGCATGTGCCACAGTGCCGCAAATGAAGCTATTAAGTGTGCAAATATTGAGTTCACATCAAAAATTCAACACATTGATCAGGCACGTTCATAATAAATCGAAATTGAAAACCGAAATCAAATTCAAATCACATCGCATCCCAAACAAATATTGAAAGATAAATGAACATAAATATGTATATAAATATACTTTTATATTTGTTTATTATTTTATTTAATTTAACACATTTTTCTTTAAAGCTAATTCAATTGAGCAACTATGTGAATCTCTATTGTCTCCAAAGAGAATACAAACTTAAAAATAAATATTGATAGAGCTGTAAGAATTTGTATTTAAAATTTGTAAAGTTTTCTAAAAGAGCTAAAACTCTGCACTGCTTCCAAATGTCTGCTTAAAAGGCTTCCAGCGAAATTAAAAAAAAAAATATATATAAATATGTATGTTTTCTTGCATTAATAATACAAAATAAAAATAAATAGAATTTGTTGTTATTAATTTTCCAATTTGAATAATTAATAATATAAATAAATGTATTTATTTTAAATTACAATAAATAATTTTATTTATAATATATGATATAATATATTTAATTTATAATATATATAAATATAATTAATTTCAATTATAATATTTAAATTTAATCTATTTATTTTACATAATTATTAGCTTATATTATTTTTTCTATCACATATAATAGTTTTTGTTTTATTATAAAATTTAAAAAATGATATTTTCGACATATATAAGATTTTTTATAATGTGAATTAAATTTTAAAATTAAAAAAAAATCAATTTTCGACAAAATAAAAATTATTAAAAAAAGTTTTATCATTTTGAATTGGTTTTTTAATATTTAATTTTTTATTTTTTTCGAATTGTGCTTCCTACAATAGCTAATGTTTATTTTTATTTCTGCCTGAAGGCGTCTGTCGCTTTGGCTTAAAAGAAAATTGTTATTTAGAATTAATTCTTGGTAACAATAAATAAATAAATAAATAAATAAATAAATAAATAAATAAATAAATAAATAAAAAAATAAATAAATAAATAAATAAATAAATAAATAAATAAATAAATAAATAAATAAATAAATAAATAAATAAATAAATTAATTAATTAATAAATAAATAAATAAATAAATATTTTTATTTATAGTGGCAAATGCAGTTGTTGTAATATATAATATGCCTAAATAATCAGGCATAAGACAATTCTTTTTTTCAGCATAATTATTTTAAATTAAAATGCGACAAAATTAAAGTGATTAAGGATAAAGGTTAAAAATAATAATAATATAAAAACTGCTCGCAGTATTAAGAAAATGCTACATATACTGTTATCTTCTATTGGAGGCATTATATTACATTTTATATATGTATTATTATTATTTTTATTAATTTATTATTAATTTTTATTTATATTTTATTTCTATATAACTACCAGTGGTACAACATTTTAGAAAATATCAATAAAAACAACTTTAACATGATTAAATATGTAATTAATATATGTAATTTAATATTTATATTAATTATGTGAAAGTTTCGTTTGCCAGTTTTCACCTTAAAAATAATTGCAAATATTTCTAATTGTCTTTCTTTTGTCGTTAACCAGATACATATTAGACTTCAAAATATTCTATAATCCACCATTAATTATATATTTCTATATATATATTTTATACATTCATTTAGTCAATATTACGTATACGCAATGATGTTCAGCATCTGCTCCACTGTGCATTTCTGTGGGCCTTTGTTTAACTTTACTCCAGCGTTCACGCTGTTGTTGCTCTTGTTGTAGCCGCTGTTGGTTGTTGTTGTTGTTGTTGTTGTTGTTGCTATTGTCGTACGCCTGTTTGTGAAAATGTGTGGGTGGGCGAACTGTTCGAGGGTTCGGTCGAAGGGGCGCAGGGATAGCGTGCGCCATAAAAAAGCGCTCGAGGTTGTTAAATTGACAACGTTAAACACTTTGTTTGGCATTTTCTGCATTATTAGGCGAAACTGGCGTCTGTCGCTGTAATTGATGCTCCAACAAACAGAGAGCTTCCCCTATGGCGCCCCCCCCACTCCCCCCTCTAGCCGGTCGCTACGTAATCCCCATCGTTGTCTGTTATCGCGACCCAAAAGTCACAAACAAGCCCGAGCACTGATTTAAATGGCTCAAAAGTTAAGTTATCGTAATGCTAAGCGGATTAGCTATACGAGAAATTGTGACTCTTTCATATGGTTGACAATCTGATGACCTGGGAGGGTGTGAGTGTGCAGTGTTTGGCATGGGCATGGTCGTGGTCGTGGGCGTAGGCATGGGCGTAGGCATGTCTATAGTATAAGTAAATATTTCAGTTGATTTCACTGACAATTTGAAATGATATTATATTATGGAAAGTTTTAATCCCTTTAAGTGGCTGCCAAACGGCCGGAAATGAGACTGTGAACTCAAGCCAAGCCAAGACAAGCCAAGCCAAGGCAAGTCAAGTCAAGTCAAGTGTAGTGAAGTAAAGTAAAGTAAACTGCTTTAGCTGTTGCTGTTGCTGCTGTTGCTGCTGTCCGCTGCTTGTTTAATGCATAAATTCGATTAAATGCCAAAAAGGTTAAATCTCAGCCAAGGCAGACAAGGCGAGAGGCGAGGGTGTGGGGCCCTCCCCGGTGCGAGCGTGTGCCACGCCTTATCCTTAAATTAGGCACGAGCGCACGTAAAGCTGTTGAATGTCATGTCAAAGGGCACTCAAGATGTGAGCACAAGAGACGCTCGTAAATTTCACTCACTCTCCTCTCTCTCTCTCTCTTTTTTTATTCTTTACTGCAACTTCTGACTGTCCTCTCCGCCTTCAGTTTTTTATGACAAAGGCAAAGGATTATTTGCCTCTGCCTGTGCAAATCGCATAAAATGCAAAACGTATTAAAATTGACAATAAAGCGGCTTTTTTTATGTTTTTTTATATGCACGAAGACAACGGCAGATTTACCTTTAACAGATAGAGCGAGAGAGAGAGAGTGGGAGAGAGTGGGAGGGAGTGGGAGATTGTTGAAGATTCGCTTAAAAATGCTTAAAAACGAAAGGAGCAACATTTTAAAGCTCGTTATGCATCTTTTAGTGGCCTCAAGAAGGTTCTGTTTATTTGCCACTTAATTTACCACAGTCTGTTGCAGCTACGCTTCTTGTTCTCAATTGCCGTAGCCACTGAAGTACAAAATATCCGCTCAACTGCAACTTATAACAATCTTCTCAACACACACACACACACACACACACACTCGCATAAGCATACATGTATGCATAAACACGTGTTCGCCTGTTATTATTGTTGCTCCTGTTAGTCCTGTGCATCGCACTCAATCCTCTGATTTAACACACACACACACACACACACACCAGCTGCAGCTGCCTGCCTTCTCTCTCTCTCTCTCTCTCTCACACACACACACACTCACACTCTTTATGTAACTTTTTTTCTCAGCTTCGTTTTTTCTGTAATGCCCTGCCTCACTTAGAGCATGTAATGTATTTTCTTATCCTGTTTGGCAAATTTACGACCAGACAATTGTCGTTAATCTTTAGTTTAACTTTGCGCAATTAACAAAAAAAAAGAAGAAGAAGAAGGAATAAATAAAATGAAATAAAACTGATAATTAACCAGCTCAGCTGGGAATCTTGTTAAGAAAACAATGTTGAGCATTGACATTTAAAATAAAGACGAAATTATATATTGCGAAGAGTGAAGAACAAAATTAAATAAATAAAAGAAAAAGAAAAAAAGAATCTATTAGAGATGTAAATAACTTACATTAAAGAAACTATGAAAATATATATTTAATATATTAAAATAATATATAATTAAATTATAGTTAATTTAAATAATAAAAATACGCTTTTTTTTCTTGATAGAATATATCTTTTATATAAACATTTTATATATTATTAAAATTTAATATATTATTAAATTAATATAAAATTAAATGTATATATAAAATATATATACTTTGAAGAAAAATAGAGTATTTTGATTATTTAAATTACATTCATTATAAGCTTGAGTTGATATATGTTTATTTTAGATTATTTTAATTAATTTATTTTATCTTATTATCTTAATTAATTTAAATAAATAAAGTTTAAATAAAAAAAAAAACATTTTCTGAATTTATTTTTTTGAATTATATTTATTTAATATTATAAATAAAAATAAAATAAAATAAAAAATATTTGTTGTTAAATTAATATTATTAAAAAAATAAATAAAAATAATTTTCTGAATTTATCTAAAATTTAAAATTAATATGCAGACTTAAAAAATATTTTACAAATTATATTTCGTAATTGATTCAAACTGATTTAAAATGTTCACAAATTAAAGAAATCTTTTGGAAAATTCAAGGAATTCATCTAAAATGCAAATTAGATAAATGCAAAGTTTAATAATCGCAAACATTGCCTAAAGCCTAATGCAAAAATTGTTGGCCCTAAAACAATTGTAAAGTTCGGTTAAGTACATAAATACAATTTTATAGAGAAGTTTTTTTTTTTTTTTCAAGCTGCTTCTGGCTATTTATAGAGCATAAGAGTTTCGTTCAGTTTTATGTATTATATATATATTATTATTTTTATTTTGTATTTTCTATTTTTGTTTATGCATTTTAACATTTTTACTTGCTCAGTTTGTATTTTTGTGTGAGTTATTACGGCAACTTTCAAAGCATAAAAATTTCTTACTACTTGGCTCCAACGAAGCATAAAAACTTATGACTTGTCTATTCGACAGACACACAGACGAGCGCACAGATAGATATACAAAGATATAGTATATACACGGACAGACATATGAGCTGGGGGCATCGTGCTGCATGCGCGTTGCACTTTGTTTGTTTGTGCCGGTAATATTTCCTTAAATCGAGTAAACAAGTGGAATTCAACAAAGCGGAAACGGAAGCACAATGCGTAGCTCTCTGCCAGTGTGTTGTGAGTTACCTAAACACACACACACACACACACACACACACACACACACACACACACACATACAGCTATCTATCTATACACATGCTACACGTATCTCATACGCGATGTTGTCTCAAATATGGCGGCAAATATACTTTGCTGCTCAGCTGTAGCAGCTGTAGACGCTGCTCTTCTCACATACTCCACTCCACACTTCTCAAAGCTCTTGCTCTTGCTCTTGTTCTTCCTGCCTTGCCTTGCCTTGCTTCGCTTGGCTTTCTGTTGTTTTTCTTGGAAATTGCTGTTAAAAATAACAAAGCTCCTTGCGAGTTGCTTGCTTCACGTTTTGCTTGCCAAGTTACTTCCTTCCTCTGCTTACATATCTCTCTCTCTCGCTCTTTTTCTATCTCTCTCTCTTTCTCTCTGTTTCTCTCTGCTTCTACTTGTTGTTTGTCTTAGTTATGCCAGCCACACCCACTCAGTCTCTGCCTCAATTGAAATTGAGACGCGACGCTTGGCAATTGTATTTATTTGCTCTGCTAAATGGCATAATCGAAGCCGAAGCCATAGCCGGAGTCGCAGCCGTAGCCGTAGCCGTAGCTAGAGCCGTAACCGTAGCTGTAGCCCAAGTCAAGACCCCGCACACCGAAGACGACAATTCACTTGTGATGGTTGACAGGCTTTGTGGTGCAGAGATTTTCAAAATGCCAACATCAAAAGAGGAACAAACAAAACTATGTGCACACACATACACACACACACACACACACACACACAGTCATACACTAATACAGCCCCATACTCACACACTCTCATTTCTATATAGGGTATCCTTTTATTTACCTTATTAGTGTGTAGAGCAAAGAAAAAAGGGTCGCCTGGCATAAGATGAATGTCAAGTTCTGCGCTTCACTTGACTTATAAACACTTTTTGCTCTCTTCAATTTAACAAATATTGACTGTAAACAATTACTTAGCCAAAGATTTACTTTACTTATTATAACTTTAAGCAATAGTAGGCCAAAGTTCTCAATTCCATCAAGTCACAGCTCAGCTTTGGTTCAAGCTCAGGCTCTGATTATAATCAGTTTAATTTTTTTTCTTAGAGTTTGCTTATGAAAATGTTGTGATTGATTTATATTTTGCAATTATTTTATATATATATTTTATAAATATTATAATAAATTAATATATATTATTAAATATTATGATATATTAGACTGGGTGATTATAGAATTAATAGCTTGGCAAATTGGTACTTAAGTGTGCTTGATGATAGAAGCAAAGGATGCTGAATATCCTTCTCAAAGTTGGGCTATTTTATTTATCCCTAGAGCTTTTAGTTACACTTCTCTATCAAAATTAATTTCATATGTAAATTAGCTTCTTAAGAGCAGGACAGATTTGCAAAGACTATGAATTTGTTTACAGATTACTGTTCAAATACCTTGTAGAAAATGAATGAGTTATGGGAATATAGTAAGACAGATAATGTTTAAGAATATATTCAATAGACATCTGAGTCTTTCTTCTAATTCTATTGATTTGATCTTTGGTTACTGAACTCTCGTAAAACTACTACAAGTAGTTTCTATACTATTTAAGTAAAAATATAGTCTCTGCAGCATAGTTTGCAAATTAATGATAACCGCTAAGATCAGCCGAAAAAAAATCATGCTCTCTCGCTCTCACTCTTAGCAACAGTCTTCGGTTCTATTCGTTTAGCATTTCGTTTGTATGCCTTGAGTTGAGCTATTCGTGTGACGCTCTCTGAACGCACAACGAACGATCGACACTCGCACAATGTGACTCAGTAGGTAAGCAATAACTCTTTGTAGTCGAACTTCACTCTCACATACACATGCACACACTCAATTCACGCACTCTGCTGATTCTCTCCGAAGGCGAACGAGCTCGTTGAAGAACCGAAGCAGAGCTTTTTCTCGGAGTGTGAAAGAAAAAGAAACTTATTTGCAGACATTAAGAAACGTTCAACAAATATTCGCGAGCTCTGCGCCGAAGCTTTTTTCTAGCCATTTCTAGCTATTAAATAAATAATAAAAAAAAAAATAAAAAATAAAAATAAATAAATATTGCAATTATTACAAATTTTAAATAAATATTAAATAATATTGTGAAGCTGAAATATTAATTTTTATTAATTTAATTGACAAATGCTAAGTAAAATATGCCAAAAATGCTCTTTGTGCACTTTGCTTTGCTTTTGTATTAATTTCTTTGAAGCGCTCAAAAGTATGCTATGATTTGTGCAAAGAAATTTCTTGGCATAAATAATGAAAATTAACTTAAGTTTAGTTGACTTTTGGCTAATTGACATACATATATACATTGATATTACTCAAATAAATTTGTTTTTGAAACATTCTTTGAACTTGCGTATACAAATATTCGATATATTCATAATAGTAATTGTCAAGCGTTGCATTGGCAATCGAAGATTTGCCAAGATTCCTTAGCCATTTCAGAAGTTGACAAATTTTGTGGCTGGCAACTTTTAGACAACTTCAAAGCTATGTCTCTGTAGATGAAGATAAAGCTAAAGTAGAAGAAGAGGAAGAAGAACACATAGATGACATTTATTAAATTCCGCTTGGCTGGGCGTGGCTTGGCTTGGCTTGACTTAGCTTTTGGCGTCGCATCATTTTGGAAAATTCTCAGCAAAATTTTCAGCAGCTGTAGAAAGTTTTTCTGGCATATTCCGAATGTTTGTTTCTTGTCTTTATATTATGCAAATGAAGAGAGTGACAAAAGTTGAAACTGTTGCAATTTGTATATAATACAAAATATATATATATGTATATATATGTATATATTATATAAGTTTAACGTCTTCAAAGACAAAAACTTACGCTCAAATTGTTTGTCATCAAATTATGTGGCCAAATGTTGTCATCCTCGTTGTTGTTGCTGCTGCTGACCCTGGCCGCAAAAATGGGCATCATTAAAATGCTGTTACCGGACACAGAGCATTCGCTTGACCCCTGAACTCAACTGAACTAAACCGAACTTGGCCCCCACTTTGACCATTCTCTGTAGCTCTGACCGCAACAGGATTGTTCAGGCATACCCTTTTTTAATTTGCAACATGTCATTGGCAGAAAGACAAGCAAAAAGGACGTGGCCCATCGATGAGAGCTTGGCTAACCAAAAAAACAAAACAAAAAAAAAAAGTAAAAAAGGAGAAAAGTAAAGCGAAGCCAAGCATTCAGCAAGGGAGAGACAGAGTAAAAGAGAGAGAGAGAGAGAGAGAGAGAGTGAGTGAAACGCCCCTCGCCATACGCTTTGTTGCGCCTTTTGTTAGGCTCTGGCCGAATAACCGAAGCAAAAACCAAAATTAGCAGCCGCAGCAACAGCAAAAAAAAAAAAATAAAAATGAAAATATACCTACAAAAAACGTAGAAGAAAGTAAGAAAAGGCGCAGGCAAAACAGTCGAGAAAATTACAGACACAAAGAGAGGGCAAATCAACAACTATTTAGAAAGTCTAGACCCTGGCCAAAAGAAGAACTTGGTCTTAAGAAAGCAGCTGCAGCTGTAACCAAAGTGAGAAAAAAAATAAAGAAAAATAAAGAAAAAACTACGCAAAGACATTTTGACCTTTGCAAACATTTGTAGAATTTTCCAAAAAAAAGAAGAGTTTTTTTTTTAGTCCAAAAAGGAAAAGGCAGAAGCAAATTAACTCGTCTAACACTATGAAACTTTAGCGTTTAGTTCAAATATTTAGTTGCAGCTGATAAAGGGAATAAAGAATAGTAATTGAAATTAATTTAATTATAAATTACATTTATAAAATAAAAAATGAATAAAAATATGAAAAAATATGAAAACAAAAACAAAAAAGATATATAACAAATATACAGTAATTAATATTTACTTTTTATATATACATATTATATTATATTGGTAAATAAATAAATAAGTTATATTTCTCTGAACTCAATGCAGAAAAAAAAACACATTTTTCTATAATGATTCTAATTATTATAAGAATTTTAATAGTTTCTAAAGAAAAAAAATTGTTTCACAATTTCTTAAGTTTTGAAATTATTTATACATGTCTCAAATTATTTACATATATTTATAAATAATTTTGAAGCTTAAAAAATTACATACAATGTAATAATATATAATATACGAAAACATATATAGGACATAAATATTAATTTAAAAAAAATATAAAATTATATATATTTCTTGAAAATCAAATTTAGTATTTAGCATCGTATTAGTGTAGAGTTCCACAAATATAAAATATATATATATATATAAAAATTAATAAATAAAAATAAAAAATGTTGTCAAAGAATAAATCACATTATAGAACTTAAAATGACAAAAAAAAAGTTGCTATTATTATAACAGATTCTCTCTCTAATAATTATTTATTCATTAGCTGAATATCTTCTTTGCATGTAACATAAAAGTTTCCGTTTATATCTTATGAAGTTTTTTGATGCAAAGTAAACATATCGTATTTCATTAAAGAATATGCAATTTTTGATTGAATTTCATATATATGTGTATATATAGAGTGCTCAAAGGCTTTGAGCTTAACCAGTTTTTAAATTTGTTTATCTTTGTTAAGGTCTCGCTCGCCTGCTTGATATGTATAATGATGAAGCCACCCTCGCACACAGTCTCAATGTGATAGAGAGCTGCAAAAAAAAAAAAAAAAAAGAAGAAAGCCAAACAAGAGCTGGAGAAAGGTGGGGCGGGACTTGTCAGATAGGTAGAGCGGAGAGCCGCCCCAGAATGTCATACAAATGACCCATATTAAATTTATTACGGCACTGGGAGCAGCACAATGAAATTCAATAGCTGAAAACCTAATGGCAAACAAAACAAATCGCCGACGCCTACGCTTTAGATATACATACATACATATATATAAATATACATATATATATATATATATATATATGTTAGTACATACATTATGTTGTCGTACATAGATTGAGAGAGTTGAGAGTTGGGGGCAAGTGTATCAAAAGCAGCTTAAAGGCGTCTCTTTGTCTCTCTCTCCCTCTCTCTCTCTCTCACTCTCTATGTGTGTGAGTACAACTTTTTGCATTGGTTGTCGTTATGCTGTCATCCTGGCAGCTTTACCAAATTGATTTATAATCCTGTCTCGAATATCCTCAGCTAAAGTAGATGGTGAAGCAGAAGAAAATGAGCAACTCGATGTCGTGGTAGAAGAGAAGTCGAAATACTCGCTGCAGAAGTTGTCAACGCGTCACTTTCTAAACATCGAGATGAGTTGCTTCGCTTTTTCTTGTTTTTCTTTCGAATACAGTAATGAAATTTTTTGCCAATTATTTTGCAATTAAATTGCGTAACAATTAATGGATGCAATACAAGTTATTGTGTGTGTTTGCTTTTGTTTTTGCTATGTTTGTTTACCTCAGCAGCACGTGCTGCGGCCCCATTATCCGGCAGCTAATTAAGAAACGTGAGACAAATGACAAGCGCTAAAATATTGTTGGCTCAGTGCTTAACAGACGGAACGGAAATGCGACAGCAACAACAAAATACAGATGTAACAATATATTTAGTAAATGAATAGATAAATAATGAGAGTTCGATTGACAGACTCTAAGATATCCTGCTTGAAGTTGACTTGGAATATAGAAATATCTAAATATTGATAGCAGCTGTAATATTTTATAATAAATGTATCTAGAAGATTTTTTAAATTTTTTAAAAATTATATTCTATAAACTCTATCGTATATTAATTGCGTTGCAGCAACTGACATAACAAATAGAAGTTTACTTTAATTAATTATAATAATTCTTATATGCAATGGCAATTTAAGTAGTTTTCAACATTTCTTTTGGCAACAAAATTATAAAGACCAAACAAATTTTTTTCAGAATTCGAACTAAAATTTGATCGGCCTTAAGTTATATTATATTGAAATATTTATAAAGCAATCTAATAAACAATGTCTTTTGCCTTACAGCTAATGGAGCGTATTGGAAATTTCGTGGCAAGCTCACACAAATCCTATGTGGCTTTCATAGTCTTAATTTAGTCTAACTTGAGATACCCTGTAATTTTATTTACCTTTGAAATTTACTGGTAAGCTCACAGAAATCTTATGCTGCCAGCATAGTCTTAATTTAGTCGACTTTGGGACACACTGTAATTTTATTTAGTCTTTAGAATTTTTGAAGAATTTTCTAAATATTTCGTAAATCTTCTCTAACCCTTAAAATTTAATACATTTTTTTACCAAAAACAAATAAAGATATCCTTTAATTATAAAAATCTATACAAAGCAAATCGATAGTTTTTAAATTATTTAATTGTGTGTAAAATCTTTGGTAATTCTGTTTTATTATTTAAAGAGCAGAAAAACTATTAGAAAATATATTTCAAAATTTCAACTTCTATACTTTATTTAAAATATACTTAATTTTTGTTTTTTTTTTTTTATTTATTTATTTTTCAATATGTTTTATAATAATAATATTCCGTCTCAACAAATTCAAATTCAATTAGCTCTAATAATTGTTTGCTAAGTGAATGCTCACTCAGTTATTTATTTGTTTCTCTTAAAGGGTATCTGTCCAATTAAACTCGTAAATATGTCTAACATAAATAAATAAGTGATTTTATGTATGTGTCTGCACAAGAGGGAATCGACTTAGGACAACGCCAGAAATTTATTAATTATCAGCTGGACTTTGGTGTCGACCTAGATGGCAACCCACACACACACACACACACACACACACACACATACACTCCCACGCGCACACACACACACACACACACAGGCAAGACTATTTCTATATAGATGTACAGAGAATTTTGCAATCAGAGCCGCTTGATTGGCATTTAAAGCTCTTTAGGAAATCTGTGTGGCTGTTGAAGGAGCCACGCTCTCGATTCGTCTCGTCTCTGGCTGACAGCAAAAATCGAACTCTAGTGGCTACATTGAGCCGCAGCTGAGCTCCTTAACGCTGCTTCACAGTCTGACATAATCCATGCAATTGTAAATTTAATAAGAGTAAGAGAGAGAGAGAGAGAGAGAGAGAGAGAGAGAGAGAGAGAGAGAGAGAGAGAGAGGGAAAAAGAGATGAGTAGCAGAGAAGAGAGAGAGAGAGAGAAAAAGTCCAGAGCAGCTTTCTGGACAGCTCAACAACTGAGATTCGTGAAGGAAGAGCAGTAGAAGGGCGAGCAGGAGGACTAGGAGCAGGAGCAGCAGCAGGAGCAGGAGCAGGAGCAGCAGATGAAAAGGCAACCAAAGTGAAACGGAAAAGCAAGTAGTCAAGGCAATTAAGTAAAGCTAAGTGTATGGAGTGGGAAAAGCGCAGTTGAACCTTAAATAGACACAAACACACACACACACACAC
The DNA here is from genome assembly GCA_035047405.1 of Drosophila stalkeri. Classification (NCBI taxonomy): domain Eukaryota; kingdom Metazoa; phylum Arthropoda; class Insecta; order Diptera; family Drosophilidae; genus Drosophila; species Drosophila stalkeri. The sequence goes on from JAWNPR010000039.1 coordinate 19,104,801, forward strand.
ACATTATATATATCATTACAAACTCACCCACACATATCCATATATATATATATATATATATACATATATACACATATTTATATAAGAAAGGAAAACTTTCAAGTGTCGATAGTTCGTACTACGCCTACAAATGAAGGTCAGAAGTTACAGTTTCTTCTTCTTCTTCTTTTTTATATTTTTTTGGGCTCAGAACTTAGTGTGGCAACAACTGTATCAATGCCAAACGTCTCGTGTTGACCTCGCATTGCAAATGAAATAGAAATTAGATCTTTGGCTAACTTTTGTGCAAATAATTATTGATGGATAAAAAAACTTTTCAATCAATGGATTTAATTTCTTTTTTTTTGTAGGTCTTTAAGGTGTAGCAAAAGGAAATGTTGAAAGTAAAATATTTTAAATAATTTGATTTGATATATAGTAGACAAAGGTAATTTAACATATAATATATATAAATAAACAAATAAATAAGTAAATAAATAAAAAGTAAATCAAAAAATAAATAAATAATAAATAATAAATAATAAATAATAAATAATAAACAATAAATAATAAATAATAAATAATAAATAATAAATAATAAATAATAAATAATAAATAATAAATAATAAATAATAAATAATAAATAATAAATAATAAATAATAAATAATAAATAATAAATAATAAATAATAAATAATAAATAATAAATAATAAATAATAAATAATAAATAATAAATAATAAATAATAAATAATAAATAATAAATAATAAATAATAAATAATAAATAATAAATAATAAATAATAAATAATATATAATCAATAATCAATAATAAATAATAAATAATAAATAATAAATAATAAATAATAAATAATAAATAATAAATAATAAATAATAAATAATAAATAATAAATAATAAATAATAAATAATAAATAATAAATAATAAATAATAAATAATAAATAATAAATAATAAATAATAAATAATAAATAATAAATAATAAATAATAAATAATAAATAATAAATAATAAATAATAAATAATAAATAATAAATAATAAATAATAAATAATAAATAATTAATAATTAATAATTAATAATAAATAATAAATAATAAATAATCAATAATCAATAATCAATAATCAATAATCAATAATCAATAATAAATAATAATAAATAAATTAATTAATTAAAAATAAGTAAATAGATAAACAACAAAATTAATAAATAAATAAATAAGTATAAAAAATAAATAAATAAATAAATAAGTAAAAAAATAAATTAAATATTTAATAAATAAAACAAAATAAAATGACAATAAATAAAGTATATGTTTTTCTCTGATTTGCAATTTTATTGACTTTATAATTAATAATCAGATTAATAATAATACAGAAATACCATGAGTTATGAGAACAAAACTTGTATAACTACTACTATTTCTATAACTATTATTATTATTTCTATTTTATTATATTCTGTGCAATAAAATCCATCAAAAGAGACATTCCTTTATTTAATTTTATTTGAATTATTATTTTTGTGAACACCACTGAATACCTTCTGAGTTTGACTTTTATTCGCTTTCTATCTGTTTTATACTGATTAACATTATACTCATAAATTAGATCTTCAGAGAGTACAATGCTCATATTTATGTATACAAAAGTATAATTTAAATAAATATGTTATAAAACATTATGAATTGATATAAAATATGTAAACAATTGTTTAATGCAACATGATATTAAATTAAATATTCAAAATTATAAAATACTATATGATATACATTCTGTCTAAATGGTATATACATATATATATATATGTGTATTTAAGCGGAAATAAGATGTTTCGCTGATAGTTTGACAGCTCTGACATTCCATTCCACGCTCAATTGTCAAATGTTGCCAATTGAATACACAAATTTATCTGCCTGTCAAACGTTGACAAGAACATGTGAGCGTGGGTCAAAAAGGAAACTGAGTATAGATGTGTGTAGGTAAGTATTTATATATGTATATATGTAAATGTATACCAGGTATACTACGTATCCTACATATTTCATCTATTCTACGTATTCTAGATATTCTATGTAATTTATGTATCCTAAGTATTCTACATATTGAAAATATATTCCATTATTATAAACCACTCTCTCTCTCTCTCTCTGGGTATGCCATGAAATCCATGTATTTCATATACAAAAGTAAACTTTACTAACATATATCATATCATATCATATAATGATTTATATAGTTCTGTAGAGCAGTGATAGTACAATAATTCATATTTCAAATACAGAAAGAAACAAAATAACACAACATTGAAATTCTACAAGTTTAACAACTTAATTCGGAAAGTATCGAAACTTTAAACTTTAATAAAAACAAATCATGTCTACGGAAGAATTAAATTTTGTTTGCGAAAAGTTGGGTAACTTTCAGTACATGGACAATCAATTGGAATCGGCCAAGGAATATGCCCATTGGCTGCTCTGCAACATGGAGTTGAGTTGGCGTGGCTGCCTGATACCCGGATTGCTGGGATATTTGCGTGAACCGGGACCACAGCGTTCGCCACGTCAATGCGTGAAGGCGTTGCGTGTGCTGCACGAGATGACGACGCACTGCACCAAGGTTGATCTGAAGCGTCTGGTGCTGACCACCGATTTGCTCGCACTAATGCGTGCCATGTTGCAGCTGGCCAACCTGCGTGGCACCATCAAATGCTGCTGCCTGGCGCTGCTGAGCAACATCCTCGTCTCCGGCTGGCGTATGCGGGATGCTGTCGTCGAGTCGGGTCTGCTTGTTGAGCTGCTGCAAATGCTGACAGAACGCCGACAGGGCCAGCAGGCGGTGCAGCAATGTGACAAGGGTCAGGTGCTGTGGCTGCTCTATCAGGTGTTGCGCTACAAGGTGCCGGGACCCACATTGACGGCCATACGAAAGATTGCCCAGGCGCTGCCCGCACTGCTGCATCACTCACAGGATGTGGAGCTGCTGGTGCCCACGCTGCAAATGGCGCGCCTCATCTCCGAGTACCACTCGACCATGGTGCCAGCGATGGTTAAGTCGAGGCTCTTGAGTCGCGTCATACGCTTTGTGCTCAGTCCGCTGCCAGAGATTCAGCGTGAGGCGCTCTTTGTGGTGGCCAATGTGTGTCTGGAGTATCGTCGACGTCAGGCTCTGTTTCGTTTTCCCAAGAGCATTCTGCTCCATGTCCATGGCCTGGTGCTGGGTGGGAGGTCAGAGATACGTGTCCTCGTTCTACATCTGATGGGCGGCATTATAGACAACAGATGCATCAAGCTGGAGCATTTCGTGGAGCTGGGCCTGCTCAATAAGATCGTCTACTGCGCCAGCAAGCAGGAGCATGATGCTGCAGTGCGTTTGGCCGCCGGCTGGACACTGGTCAGTCTCGCTTTGCATCTGTGCCGCTGCTATTTGGATTATTTTATTGACTGCGGTGCGCTGCATGCGATCTGCGAGCTGCTGCACCTGGAGCTGCCTGTTCAGCTGCTGCGCAACATTCTCGTCGTACTCTTCCTACTGGGCGAGAAGCATTGTCATAGCAAACAGTGTCTGTTGCACGTCATGTGGCAGTGCAACATTTGGCCAACGATCCAAACGCTGCAAGGCAGCAACAATGCTGCCGTTAGAACTCTCTGTACGCTTCTCACCTCGCGTCATGCCATGGAATTGATTTGGCCTGAGGCGCGCGTCTATATGAGAATGTGAATTTATTTACAAGTATTCGTGATAGTATGCAAAATGTAATGAACATTTATACTTGCGGCATTTAAATGTAGTTAATGTGTTAAATATGTTGCTTCGTGTTCTGAAAACACTTTTGATCAGCTGAAAACAAACGGGCAAACTGAATGCTCAGTTTTCAAGAACACCTGCTCTCAGCATTCACACACATACATGAGTAGTATACTTACGTAGTTTATTTGCTCTCTTACCTTATGCACGGTGCTCTTTATACAGAAAGAATATAGAAAATAAATTTCCCTCCTACTTACTCCCAGCGCGCAGCACTGTACGCTCACTATTAAGATCGTGGTTACACTCCACAAATATCAAAGCAATAACAATATGTTCACTCTCTTATGTAGAAAGAATGCTCGACTAAAATAACGGCATCACAGTTACCCCTCTCGCTCTCTCTTCTCTCTCTCAATGTTAGTTAAATGTCTCAATGCTGGAGTAATTGACTCTTTTCACAGTGGTACGTGTCCACAAATATTAAAGCAACGTCCGCTCTCTTTAAAAGTTTCTGATAATTTTTTGCCTAACGCCGCTAATACACACACACACACAGCTATAACTTATTTCATATGTGTGTACGCACACATTTATTTCTATTGCGCATTTGTCTCATTTTAATCGTATTTTAAATATTATAGCTCGACTGCTCAACTTAGTTTATTTGGTAAATAACTATAAAATGGTAGTTAGATTTGTTATGGTGGCAAAAATTAAATTGACCGCCATAAAAAAGAGATTTATTTGTGTGTGAACGTGTGAAGCGCTTTATTTATTTGCTGACTATATACTAATTAACTTTTAGAGCAACACAAGCAAATTGCTTTAAATTTAATTTTAATTTATTTTAAAAATAATTTTGCCCATAACAATAAACGCGAGTGATCAATAGCGCAAGAGCATTTGAAAAAAAGCACTTACAATAAAACAATAAAAAAATTTACAAGATTTTGTTATGTACTCAATTTTTGTTTTGGCAATAGCGATGCTCACATAATCTATGCATCTCATTTGCCTTTGCTAATGCTCTCACAGCTGCGTGCATACTTAAGCAACTAAACTCACACTATGAAGTATTATAAGGAAATCATATTAATAACGGTTGACGATTGCGCTCTCAGCTTAGCTGCATGCTCTGTGCTCAGCTCATCTTCCACAACGACGTTCGTCTCTCACTTGCGATCCAAGCTGCGCTCTCATCTGCGGATTCTATTGACTTGTGTATTTCTTCTGCAAAGAGTGCGCTCACACTTAAGAGAACATACATACATAAATGTAGTGAGCGCTTGTTAAGTTCCACAACACTCACTGCAAAACTTTTTGCTGAAGTTATTATTTTCATGTTTAATATGTAACAAAATCACAATTCAATATATTGTTGTTTATTAAATTCTAAGTAATCTTTAAAGTATGAAATTTGAAAATTTTCTTGTTTTCTAAAGTATTTAAATGTTTTAAAGTCAGTTTTTATGTAGCCTAAGGTATACAAAAAATGTATTGAAATATTTAGAAGAAAATTCAAATTATTTTTATTTTTTTATTTATCCGTCCAAATATCTTTTTGCTTTTTCTATATTTTCTATAGAATTCAATGTGATTATTTAACATGCTAATTGAAAGAAATGGAAATCTATGCAAAATGCATATTTTATTTATGAATTTGAAAAATGTTGTTTCAGTTCCAACGATAAAAGTTTGTTGCAGCGATTTTCAATTTGTTTTCCATTTTTTTTTTTATTTTTATTATTCGCATTAAACTTTGTAAAAAGTTTTGCGGTATATATGTACCATATGTGTGTGTGTGTTTGTGTATGCCAAGTGTGCGTGTGTGTGTGTGAGTTTGTGAGTGTGTGTGTTGAGTTTACATTTGGCAAACTAATTGTATGTAAATATGTCAAATGTGTGTCGTCAACACCTGCATGCATAAGTGTGCGTGCGTGTGTGTGTGTGTGTGGGTGTGAGGATTGAGTGTGTGGTATATGTGTGGTCGTGTGCGTGTGCATGTGTATTTGTATTGCATATTGACAATTTCATAAATGCGGTAACATTTTCAATTAAATATGCGCAACGCCGCAAACACACAGCTGCACGCACACACACACACACAAACACACATACACCCACAAGCATCAGACTGTGCATTGCCCCAGTCCATCAATCTACAGTAAGTCGATTGATATGTATCCACACACACACACATAATATGTATGTGTGTGCGAGTGCAGGTGTGCAGCTTTTTGGTCGGTTACAAATTGCAAATCAATCAATAAATAATTGAAATGAAAATCATTTTGCTGGTTTCAACTTATCTTCCAATGCTGCTACGTCTCCCGTTGGGCCTCTTTTACGCTCATACGTCCCCTCCCTTAATATCCATCGCTCTCTATCTCGCACTCTCTTTGCCTATGCTGCAGCCTCAGCCTCTGCTGCTGCCACTGCCTGCGTCGCTGCCTGCGCCTCTGCTACGCTTTAGTTGCGTATGCAAATGGGCAAAATTGTGTACATCTATCACTCGATTCGGCTCGGAATCAGAATCGAAAGCGGCAGACAGACCAACACACTCACACACACACACACACATGTGAGGCTGAAGCCAGAGACAGAGAGAGAAAGAGAGCAGAAAGAGCAGCGGACAGCACTCAAAAATTTTAACTCATGAATGCGTTTGCAGGTGTGCAGGATTAGTGATGAGACAACTGATGTATGAATGGATATACAGATACATATACATATAAATATGTATATGTGTGAGTGTGTTTGTGCCTGGGATAACTTTAAATGGTGATTTGTTAGGGCAAGTGATATTCTCTAAACTGTGATTAGTTTACACACACATTGAAGCACTGAGAGAGCGAGAGAGGGAACGAGAGAGTAACAGAAAGCTCTTTGTATGCAATTGCTAAAGATTCAAAATAAATCTATGCTATTTTTTCTGATTGGAAAAAATTCGAAGGCTTTTATATTTAAGCTTTTTTAGTTGGCAAAGAGAATCAAATGTGAACTTTCTAAGTTTTGAGGAAGAGATTGAGTTTGAATATGGATTGTATATAAAATTTAAAGCAATTGGAACTACAGCTTAAATGAAATTAAAGGCTAAATTTCTGAAAGTTAAGTAATTTAATATTAGAATTTTATTTAATATCAAATATATTTATAAATATATTTTTTTCTTTCTTTTGACTTGCTCCATAGTAGAAGCTAACAAAAATTTTATTTAAATTTATTATTGATTTTTATTTTATTTTTTTTTAATTTTATTTATTTTTTGTATTTGTATTGTATAATAGTATATTCTTGATTTATTTATTGTTAATTCTCTTACTTACACTCTATAGATATTGAAACCAACAAATAATTTATTTACATTTGTAATTTATTTCAGTGTTTAATATTTTATATTTTATAATGAAAAAATATATAAATTTATAAACTATAAAATATTGACTAAAAAATATAAAAATATATAATATTTTTTAAAAATATAAAAATATATAATATTTTTAAAAAATATAAAAATATATAATATTTTTAAATTTTTTATTCAATATTATATATTTTATATTTATATTTTATTTTATTTTGTTGTTTATGTAACTATAATTTTTTATTATTATTATATATTTTGTTCTTTTAAATTATATATTATATATTTTAAATTATATATTATATATTTTAAATTACATATTATATATTATTATATATTCATAATTTAAAGCTAAAATGTGAAATTTAAAATGGTTTATTTTTAAATTTGTTTTTAGCATTTTTTGTCCTCACATCACTTTTTTTGTGCCAATCACTGAAGCATCTCTAATGCCGCTGCATTGGTTGATTGTGCGTGTGAGTGTGACTGTGACTGTGAGTATGTGTGTGCGTGTGAGTGTGCATATGTGTGTACGGTTTTGATATTATGTTAAATTACCAATTTCACAAATCAATTTGGCACTTTTTCAATAATGCACGCGCGACCGACGAGATGTTTGCCATTTTTAAATTGAAAAATTCCATGAAAAAGAAAAGCGATAAAGAAAAAAAAAAATCAGAAAATGAGAATGAAAAACGCTTAGACAGCAGACACGCAGGCTCGAGCTGCAGCAACTGTGTCTTCGACTCTCAGCTGCTATATATATATCTAGAGATATATACATATATATTTATATATACTTGTTAGAGCCGCGGGTTAAATTTAATTTCAAAGTTCGCTTTTGTTTTTGGCTGTGCTTCGTTTTTGTCGTTATGCCCCAAAATCCCGCACAAATCCTTTGAGCTAGCACACGAACAGCTGCTGAGGACGCGACGGGCACAGGACTCGAAAGTAAGGACTATGCTGTTGTTGTTGTTGTTATAGCTGCTATTGTTGTTGTTGTTGCTGTTGTTGTTAAGCGGCGCTGCTTTGGTTGCAGATTTACGCACCAGCAAATCGTTGAATTTATTTGGACGGGGTTTTGGTATGGGTTGTTGAGGGGGTGAGGGGAAGTTGTATGGATAGGGCACACCCTCTGCAAATGGGGTCGCGGCAGGCGCGAGTGGGGAGGGGGGAGGCGTGGCAACAGTTTCAATTTTGTCGCTGCATCGCGAGGCGTGCCAAAAACCCAAAACCGTAACCGAACCCAAAAACTGCAGTCGAAAAACCCCAAAAAGTGCCAAGCCAGACAGAGACAGGAGAGACAGGAGAGAGAGAGGGGGTGATGAGAGGGAGAGGGTTGAGGGGAGCTGCCCACTTTGAGCACCACGCCCCCTCTTATGCAGTGTAGACTGATCTTGATTGCATTTGCCAAATGCCAACACCAAACTTGCAGACACACACACACACACACACACACACATATCCGTCAGCTGGGTGACAATCTAATCAAGCCAAGCGGACAGCTCGCGCGCTTGTGTATGTGTGTGTGTGTGTGTGTGTGTGGGTGGGTGGATGGTTACGCCCACACGATTTAAAGCTGGGCAGCCATTTGGGGTTCGCTGCAGTCGAGCCTGCTTTGTGCATCACAAAGAGCACAGTAAAAAAAAGTGCAGAAAACAAAAACGGAAGTGTCAGCAACTTTTTGAATAATTTACAAAATACAAAAAAAAAGAGAAAGAAAAAAAACAAATAAAAGAATGCGAGAGAATGACAGAACTAGAGATACCCTATAGCTGCTGTATAAAAACAGGTAGAGACAAAAAAAAAAGAGAGTGAGGGAGAGTAAGAGAGAGTGAGAGTGAGAGAGATAGAGAAGTGAAGGATGCGAACGGCACAAAGATACTCCGTAATTGCTTCAGATAGACTGAGCTCTGACGTGAAAAGTTCATGCAGACTCCGCTATGTTCTAATATAGCTGGAGAGTTCAACTCGATAGAGTAGCTCACGTGTAAATACCCTGTAGTTAGACCTGCTGAAGTAAGAGAGATTACATTCATACAAATCTATACAAAAAATGTGTAAATGAAGCTTAAAAAAATTCTCTTTCAGTCGGGTTTTCTATTTATCTATTTATTTTCTATGTGTGTGGAGTGAAGGCAATCCAGTCATTAGTTGTTTACGCTTCAGATATATCTTCAAACTTATATTTAATGATTCTAGTTCTTGGAATGTAAGAGACAAGCTTAAAAATCAAAGAATGCCTGAATAGAAAGCAATAAAAATAAAAGATTATTTGTATCATAATTTTACTAATTTTTAATAATTTTTAAATGGATTAATAAATAAGATTATATACTACAGCTATAAAGAATAGATATAATATCTCAAATCATTTGTATTTAATTTAAACTTGTAATTCTACAACTCTTTTTCGGTCAGCCTGTGCCTTTAAGGCTTTACCTTCATAGATTTTTTAACCACAGATCGATAGCTTATATTTTTTAATATTTCTAAATATATATTTATCATATTATATAGTTTAGTTTTCTATTTCAGTGACAGCCATCTTCTCTATACAAACTAATATACCCCATCTAAACATTTTCAATGGGTCTGCAAGCACTATCAAATTCACTTGATGCAAATATTTTAAACGATAAACAAATTTGTTTTTTCGCACACTCTCTTGAGTTTTCAATATTGGTTTTGATTCTATTAAAAAAAAAAAACTCTTTAACTGAATAATATTCATGATTCATGATTGACATAAGTGTCGCATGCATAAATCAAAATTACTTGTAAGCATTTCTTTTATTTTATTTACGACTTTTATTTAACTGAGTGAATAAGTGCTTATTTTATTTGCTTAAATATTAAAAATATTAAAATTAGTAAAACTCTTAAATAAATAATATTTAAAAAAATATAAAAATTAAAAATAAAATAAATAATAAATAATTAAAAATAACTAAATTTGTATAATAAATAAAAATTCTTGTATTATATTGTAATTAAGTTTATATGTAAACTTAATTGATATAAAAAACATTTTGAATACATTTTAGAAAGATTCACAGTTAGGGCATTTCAACTTCGTCAACGTCATATTATTTCTATTATTTTTTTTTTTTGCTTTTGTCTTTGTAGTTTTTCTATTCCGTGTAGAGTAGTTTAATAAAGTGCCAATAGAGAGAGGGAGTGAGAGAGAGAGAGAGTCAAAAAGCTTTACGCAAAACAAGATACGCCATAAAATCAATTGCTATTTGCGCGTGCCATGACCGCCAGGGGGAAGAAGAGAGAAACATAAAGAGAGGGAGCGATGAAGAGAACGCTCAAGCAGATGCAAATAGGGATGCCAATGGCGTTGTCAATGGGACCGTATACAGATGCATTTGCTACACGTGCCGCACTTCATGCAATTCACATGAGTGTTTCAGCTGGTCTCGGTCAGCTTTCTATTTTGTTTTTTATTAGCCGAGAATGGTTTCGTATGTAAATGAGATATTTTGTGGTTTGTGGCAGCAGGCACGTACGTATGCATATACAAATTTCAAATGCGGTTTCAAATCTGCATTAACTATTGCAATTAGTGCAACAAATTTCGCATCAACTATGTAAAGAGAAGAGTTTTTCACGTCGTTTTCCATAAACTTATGGCAATGAGCATTTAATAAAAAATATAAATATTAGTCTCATTTTGTTGGTTATGCCGCAAGGCTTGGCTGCAAATACTCTGCACCTGCTGCACACACAACCGATCAGTTGGGCTATTGCGGTCAGACTAATACAATGACAGCTTAGAGCACTCAGCAAAGATTCCCACACGCACACACTATCCACAGCAGAAAGAATTCTCAACTAAAATAACGGCATTACAGTTAACCCAACTGCTCACTCAATACTGTCCACAACAATTAAAGCAATGTCCGCTCTCTTCGAAAACTCTCTGTTAAGGTCTGCTTAATGCAGCTTAAGCATACACACAGTTATAACTATACTCTCGTGTATGTGTACGCACACATATTTGTTTCTATTGCGCAGTTGTTTCCTTTTATTCGTATTTTAAATATTATTGTAGCTTAACTACTCAACTTGGTTTATTTGGTAAATAACTATCAAATAGTAGTTAGATTTTGTTATGTTGTCATAAATTAAACAAAAATAAAAGAAAATATTTATTTTATTGTTAGCAGCACTTTATTTATTTGCTAACAACAGTAAACAAATACATATTCTAATTGTGCTAAAATTGTGATTGTTTTATTATAAAAATTTGAATTCAAAAGTGTCCATTGAGCAGCTGTGAAAATGCTTTAAAACTAAGCCACTAATATTAACATAAATGAGAGTACAAAAAAGAAAAACAATATCCACAATCAAATTACCTTTGCTGCTTACTCCACTGTTAAAAGACCCAGTGATGCTTGCCTTCACACATGCGCTCTCTTTTATTCAATAAATAGCTGTTAAAGGCGTATATATGTATGTGACTGAGCAACAGAAAGTCTCTTAACGATGGCGAGGAGTGGCGCATTTCTCTCTTTCTCTGTTTCGCCCCCACCATCAATAATGTCATAATCGGATAAATGTTTCCATTGCGCTCATTTCGAGTCTGACTTACGATCTACAGCTTATGCTTTCAGTGCGCCCAAATTTGTGGACTGTTTGAGCGTATTACTCTTCCGCTCCGAGCAACGCTCGAAGACATGCAGTTATGCATGTGCACGTGAGTGTGCTTGAGTGTGCTTGAGTGCTTAATTTCTCTTCTCCTCTTATAAGCTTTACATAAGAGTACTATGATTTCGTCACTGAATATATCACAAACTAAATAAACAATTCTTTTGCTTACGATATTATTTATTTACTAATCCGCTTTTATTTAATTTTTATGACAAACATTTATTAGGCATGCTGTACAATTCTTGCCTGAGTTAGTTCCAGCTGTTTTGGTCAGTTTCTATTTATTTATTGTTGTTTTTCTTCTCTTTTTTTTGGTTTCTGGGATGGGCATGTATGTAAATGAGATATTTCGTGGTTTATTGTAACAGGCGCATGGGGTACACGAACAAAATTCAAATGCGGTTTCAAATCTGCATTAACTATTGCAATTAGTGCAAAATTTCGCATAAATTATGTAAAGAATAGTTTTTGGCGCCGATTCTCTATGAACTACTATAACTAAAGCTACTGCAATGGGAATGTGGTGGAAGTGTTTGAAAATTTGTTGCACTCAGCGAGTGATACGTATAGCTATGCATAAACTACTTATATATTGTGTATATATGTATGTATGTATGTAGATACATATATATTTTAAATTCAGGATGTTTGTTTTGGAGGCGGGCCTGGTGGAGTGCAACTAACTAAATGCCACTTGCCAACTAACTACATAATGCAATTGAATTTAACATTTAATGATGCCTCTTTCTGGCACTCTACTTTCTTTTTTTGAGTGGGTATTCCCAGTTGGTAATGAGTTTTGAGAGGAATTTGTTATACTCTGAGTGAGTAAATTTAGTTAAAAATTTAAGAATTCAAAATAATTGTAGGAAAATGTGGAATTAAATGATAATTAAATATAAAATTTAAAAATAAATTTTATAAAATGATTTAAAGTAAAAGTAATAAGAAAAATACTAAAATTAATATCAATAAACATTCATCTTACAATAAATATATTTAAATATTACAATTTTAAATACATATTTGATTTTGTAAAATTAAAAAAATAATAAAAATAAATAAATAAAATCAATTATAATAATAATAATAAATTATTGTTAGCATTACAAATATCGAATAAGATTTTCTAATATTAATTAATAAATAATATTTTTATTAAACAATTTATTATTATTCTTTTATATTTTTTAAATTTGCACAAAATAACATAGATTTATGCCAATAAAATATTCGTGAAAAATTTGTAAAATATATAGTAAAAATATTAGTTTTTAAATTAATTAAATATATATTTAATATATTTTATATTTCTTTATTTTTTTAAATGATATAATTGTCTAATTTAAATAATAATTTTTTATTCTCATATTGAAAAATATATAAATATTTATATATATAAATATATAATCATAATTTTGAATGTTATGTATGTATATTCGATTATATTAATAAATTTATTTCTTATTTAAAAACAATTTTGATAAGAACTTAAGCTCTTTTTAAATATGAAATAAATAAATTAAATATATTTACTAAAAATACGCTTAAGTGATATTTTTACATATACTATAAAAAAATATCAATTTTTTATTTTAAACATTTTTTAAATATTTGATGTTTTCCTTTGTTTAATTATAAATTGAGAGCAATTGGCATTCGTATTAATATCTCTCGCAATGTTCTTTCACTTGTTTCCAAGCCCTTTGTAGAATAATTAGTTATATACATATTTATATATAGGTTTTAATATATGTATATAAATATGTTGCTATAAATGGGCCGTGTTGTAGTACCTTTTGGCATCGCGCTTGCTGTTTTGTTGCTGTAAATTTACGTTTAGATGTGCAATTAAAATTTAATTAGCCTGTCTCTTCTATTGGCTGTTGCCAATGCCAATTTTCCTACAATTTCCATTGCCATTTCAATTTCGATTTCTATTTCTATTTCCATTTTGGGTTTAACTCAGTGTGGGCAAATAGATTTCTATTTAAACATGTTTCATTTGGGGCTTGATGCGCTTAGAGCAGCTTATGCACTTGATGTGGCCTGTTCTTTAGTTTGTTTTTGTTATTAGTGTGGCAGGTGGCATACCTCTGCCACCCCCTCACACTGCTACAACTGTAACTATGCGCCATTTACCTGTAATCAATTAATTCATTATTATTCGCTTTTGGCTGTGCTCAAAATCCTGGCACTTTGCTTTATTGCATGTTGAAGTAGTTTTCATTATTGCCCTCTCAGCTGTAGCTGTAGCTGTAGAAGAATGGCGGCAGGTGAGGGCAGGTGTGCCCGTGGGCGTGCTGCAGGTGCATTAACATTTAGCAGCCAGCATTGCAAACTTGTTAGCAAGGCCATTTGCTAGCCACTTCAGTTGCCATTTTTGTTTTCCATGCTTCTGTTGCCTTTTTGTTTTAGCTACTCTCTGGGGTAACATTCCCAAGCAGATAGCCCCGAAAAAACAAACTGGGCCAAAAACAATCTTTCGACATCTACTGAAGGCTTTGTCCAAAAGCTTTGCTTTGTGCCCAGTCCCAAAATGGAAAATGGAAAATGGAAAAACACAAAGATCTGTCAAACTTGAACAGCTTAGCATGAAAATATTTTTTATGTACCAGCTGAAGCCTAAAACTTGAAATAAATTGTAGAAACAAATATATTATATAAATTGTAACAGAAAAATAAAATACTTTTGTTTTTTTATTTTTCACACCGAATTGACATTTAACTGAAAATGGAATTATTATAGAGGGAATTATGGTAAGTCTTTAATTTGTTTGATTTGATTTTTATTGAATTAAGATTTTTAATTTGTAATCAATGTATATTGAAAGAATATTTGTGAATAATTATTTAATATTAATAATATAATAATAATAAGTAATAGATATATATGAATATTGAAAGAATATTTGTGAATAATTATTTAATAATAATGATAATATAATAATAATAAATAAATTAATATATGTGAATATTGAATGAATATTTGTGAATACTTATTTAATATTTAATAACAATAATAAATATAGTAAAAACATATTATTAAAATAATATCAAAATTTTTAATAAAAAAGTAATTCTATTACAATAAAAAAAAAAAAAACAAAAATAAATAATTAAAAAAAAATTAAAAAACAAAAAAAAAACGAAATCTTAATTATTTAATAATTTGATTTTATTATTTTTTAGTTTTATATATATTAATATAATAATAATATTAATAAATAATAAAATAGTATTACCAAAAATAATTTATATTCTGCATTGAGAAATATATACATGTATAATAGCAATTAATATAATCAAATAATATTATTAAAATAACAATAAAACTAATAATAAAAAAATAAACAATAGTAGTATTTCTCAAATAATAATTATAATTAAATCATAATAAAAAAATATTATAAATTAGTATTATGTATATTTGTGTTAAATATAATAATAAAAATATATTTTTTATATTCTGTTCCACTTAGTTCCTCTTTTCAAGTTCTCTGTCGTTCCATTCGTCTGTGCCGTCATCTATTATATGTATATCGAAAATATATCCCCTTCTTTCTCACTCTTCCACTCTCTTTGGTCATTCTCTTCCTGTTGCTTTTCCAATTTGTGTCTGCTCTTATAGATATATAAATAGTCTTAGCGCGTCTCTCTCTCTCTCTCTCTCTCTTTCTCTCTCTCTCTCTCTCTCTCTCTCTGCCTCCATCACTTTCTTCCCCCTCTTTTCAACTTCTTTTTACAAACTTCTTAAATATTAACACACTTTCAATAAGTGCCCTCTCTCTCTCTCCCCTCTCTCTCTCTCTCTCGCTCTGTCTCTCTCGCACTCTACTCATTTCAAGAGATTTGCTTGGGGTTAATAATACAGCTAAAGTTAATGCATATGAATGCTCGCATCGCATTGTATCATTAGCTTCACTCGTACCGCCCGCCATCCAAAGTTTTTGTCATTGTTTTTGTTTTGTTTTTGCTGTGTTTTGACTTGATTGTTGAGCGCTCAAAACGTTTTGTGACCAAAAAACTTTTGCCCATAAACGTTTCACTTCTGGTTCGTCCCCTTTAGCTCGTTCGGCTCCTCCCCGTTACCTCTGACCTTAGCTTGCCTGTTAAAGTCTCTTGTGTTTCGTTTTTTTTTTTCTTTCTCCCATTCGCAATTCACATTCGCGTTTCTCGCGCTTTTCTCCTTCACATCGAATGTTGTTTTTTTTTTTTTATTGTCGCTGGCTGTTGCCATTTTCATTACATTAAACGCTTGCCACGCCCCCCACTCCACTCCACCCGAAACTCCACCGTTTGTCGCTCGTCTAATGCTTAGCCACTTTTATGCAGCTGTTTTACTGCAGCTCCTGCCGTTGATTCCAACAGTTTGCCGCAGCAGCTTTTGCTGATCCAGCTGCTAATACCGAATCCTCCTCCACTTCTGGAGTTTTTTTATTTTATTTTTTTTTGTTGACTGCAAAACTCCTTAGCCAGGTGCTGCTGCTGCTGTCGGCCAAGTTAGTAGTAAAAGTTCAATGAGGAAATAAAAAAGAGAGCCAAAGTGAAACGAAAGCGAAGTGAAGCAACCAAAGCAATAGCAATCGAGCTGAGTTGGCTGAAAACGCAACCAATTGCCAACTATTTGAGCAGCTTCCTGCTGTGCCCCAGAACCACTCGCTCCACTCGTTCCACTCGCCCCGCTCGCCCACCATCTTCCTTATCAATCAATGGGCATATGATAGGAAACAGTTGTTGCCAGACAGCTCTCAGCTTTTCGTCAGCTTCGAAGGCGCCTTTTTATAAACCTATAAAATATACACGAAACTCCCAGCAGGTATACCACGCCCATCCTCTGCATCTACCCCGTTCTCTCACTCACCCTCTACGACTCCATTCATTTAAGAGAAAATATCTACGAACACGCACGTAACCTTTTCTCAAAGCGATCGATGGCCAGGGCGCGATGGTTGGCAGGAGTCGGGGGATATGGGGGACGGCTTATAAATCTGGAGTGTGAGCCTTGGCACTGTCAACGGGCTGTTTGGCAACCTTTTTTAAGCAACTGTAAATGCGAGGGTTGCTCATAAAAATCATATGAAGCAATATTTGTGAGGGATTATTGAAGAGACGTGTTGAATTCGTGTACGGTTCTTGGGTTTTGCTCTTGTGAATAAAATTGAGAATAATCTATTGAATATTTATGATATAATATAATAAATTATTTAGAGTTACAAATATATTTATTTCAATATAGATTTTATGAACTGCAAATTATTTTGCTTAGTTTTGATAATAATAAAAAGTATAATTATTTTTTATTTCAAATATAATTTATTTGTATTTATATTGGAGATATTTATTTTTTGTTGTTATTTAATATTAATTATTTTTTAATTCCTTCAAAAATCAAATATTATTATTAATAAATATATTTAAATTATTTATATTCTTTATTAAAATATATAATATTTTTAATAAATATATATAAAAAAAAATATTTTATATATTAGATAAATTTATTTATTTTCATTAATTTTTTTTATCCATTATAAAATTATATAATATTATTAGTAAGAATAATAATTATTGGATTAAGCTATTTTTAAGAAATTTATTGATTTTCATTATTTATGAATTATTCTTTTTAAATACTTTATAAAATTATATATTATTGAATTTCAATTTTTTTTATTATTTTATTTTTTATTTTTTAATTAATAAATGAGATCGTAAAGTTATTGCCTAAGCCTTATTCCTATTCTATTCCTTTTCCTATATATATATATATATATATATATATATATATATATATATATATATATATATATATATATATATATATATATATATATATATATATATATATATATATATATATATATATATATATATATATATATATATATATATATATATATATTGCTTTTAATGTATTCAATTCAACTTATTGAATCCAGAAGGTTGATGCAAATGAATCTCTAAAGGCGAACAGGTGAACGCACTCTGATCAAGTTCTCTATTATCTCTTTCTATTATGTCGAAAGAAAATCTGTTTTTATTTGCTGCCAGGGCAGACGGACGAAGTCGCAAGTTAATTTTGCAGCTTCAGGCAATATTCTGCTTGAACAATTTCCAAATTAGCATTATATTCGATATATATTTATATAATTTTTTTTTTTTTTACTTCAAAGAATTTTTTTTCTAATTTACTTTTATTTAATTTCTATTTATTTTCCTCATTTTTCACACATTCAATACCAATCGTAACTACTCTTACCACCCTCGTTCAAATTTGGGACCTGCTTATGTTTTGGTTTATATTATTTTTGGGGCTCATTCTCGGTCTCGGACTCGGACTCGGACTCGGCCTGAGCTTTGGGCTCGTTCTAAAAGATTTATGTGCGTAAATTTCATGCTGACGGCATCAGGTGATTTAACACTTTAGATAACTTGGAACAGTTTATAGTTGAGCCCCAGACAAAACACCCCCATATACATATATATAAATATATAAAGCTGAACAAAACAAACAAACAAGTCTCTTGGAATGGGCCGGACAAAAGTTGTGTATTTTTATTATTTTATTTTATTGCGCTTACATCTTTAAATATGTTTGTTGTTGCAAAAAAAAAAGAAACTCCATTCCCTTGCTTCCAGCCCCGGCTCCATCCCTGTCATGCCACGTTTTTTTTTTTTTTTTTGGGGGGGTGGAATTGATGTGTCTTTTGGGGTCATAAAAATTACAAAAATTTCTTTCGCCTTTTTGGCCCGATTGTGCGTGTGTGCGATTGAGCGGCCATTGGGCCCGCAAGTCCCTTCTAGAGAGATAGCCAACGAACGATATAAATTATATTGAGCGCTTTGAATTAGTTTTTTATGTGGCACTCATGTAGTGAGAAATGAAATTAGATACGTGCTGGCCGGGGAGTTCATTTGTGCAACACTGTGATTTCGATAGCCCAATCAAAGTGAAAACAAAAACAACAACAACAATGAGAGGGGGTCAAAGAGAGAGAGAGAGAGGGAGAGAGAGAGAAATTATCAAAAGAGATAAATAAATAAATTATATGAAACAAGTCGTTAATTCAAGTAAATAGCAGAGTGGTAAATCTTTAACTTTGTTTTTTATTTATATAATTAAAGAGTTTTGGGATTGAGAATATAGATAGAGAGAGAGAGAGAGAGAGAGAGAAAGTGGAGATCGAAATAGGAATGTATATGCATACATACTACTGTGCCAGAGGCTTGATGAGGCTGAGGCTGAGGCTGAGGCTGAGGCTGAGGCTGAGAGTGAGGCAAAGGCAGAGGCTGAGGCTAAGGTAGAGAGTAAGAGGCTGAGGGTGAGGCTGAGGCTGAGGCTGAGCCTGAGGCTGAGGCTGTGGCTGAGGCTGAGAGTGAGGCAGAGGCAGAGGCTGAGGCTGAGGTAGAGAGTAAGACTGAGGTTTGAGGCTGAGGCTGTGGCTGTGGCTGTGGCTGACGCTGAGAGTGAGGGAGAGGCTGAGGCAGACGCTGAGGCCAAGGTTTGATGCTGAGACTGAGGCTGAGGTAGAGAGTAAGACTGAGCTTTGAGGCTAAAGCTAAGGTTGAGAAACTGAGACTGAGGCCTATCTGAACTTGAGACTATGTCGTAGATTTTATATATTCAAATATTTTTAGTAGGTTTTTTTTTTTAACAAAACCTTAAAAGTGATAAAGCTGCAGACACCAAAGCAATTCTATATATATCCTCAAGAAATATACACAAATTAGGACAATTGTATTTCTTAAATTCAACCTTTCTATATATATATATATATATTCGCGCACAGTTGAAATTTGGCTCCATCTCGCTCCCTATCGAGCACTCTCAACTAAAGCAATATTCCACTTCTGAATGCTCGCCAATGATAACAGAATATTGAATTCCACTCAAGATAAATCTTTACCTAACATATAAATACATATGTAAGTCACATGTGTATGTACATATGTACATATATAATCTATATCCCAATGCTTTAATCTTCTTTCGATTTTTGTCCTTCAAGTATGCACATTAAATGTTTAGCTGGCTGCACAATGCACCACAATTTGCAATGCTGCGAATCCTTTTGGGGTTTTCGCACAGCTCGTGTCCTGGGAGCCGGGCGCAACTTTGCAATCGAAGCACAACAATGGGAAGCAATTACCAAAAAAAAAAAAAAAAAAACACATATATATAGAAAAAAAAAATAATGGTAAAGAGTGTTAGGGAGAGAAAGCAAAGGAAAGAAAAAAAAAATGGAACACGAAAAGGGCAAAGCGCGAAAAGGAAGTGAAAGAGCGAAAATAACATCGAATTGTTAAGAAACTGCAAACTGCAAATCCATTAAACCACAACAAGCTGTGGGGGGAACTACGACTACAGCCAGAACGTAGGTACAACAGAGAGCGAAAGACAGAGAGAGAGAGAGAGCGAGAGAGAGAGAGGGAGTGAGTGAGCTAGCTTGAGTGCAAGAGTTTTAAATTGTCTTCCACACGGGGCGCTCAGCTTGGCAGCTGGACACACAATTGACTGAAAATTGCAAAATTTGCAAATGTTCAGTCCGACGGGGATTAGCTCTTAAGACTATCGCACATAACTGTATTCCTATATATATATATATATATATAGATTGTTGAAGAAATATGCTCGAGTAAGCAAAAGTAGTGCGATTTTTAAGCTCATGGCATTTTATGGACCATCAAGTGGATTCTATATATATTTTTGACAGTTTTATGGAATTTAAATAAATTATGATAAACTTGCCTAAGTTGAATGAGGAGTAAAGTTGGGGCGCTTTGATAATAAAAATATAATATATATATATATCAAGTATATTTTTATAAGTTTATGGAAAATGTATCATAAATGAGCAGTCAATATCATTATAATTATTATTAAAATATTTTATATATATATATATATATATATATATATATATATATATATATATATATATATATATATATATATATATATATATATATATATATATATATATAGTCAAAGTAATAATAATAATAGTGATAATAATTAATATATATATATATATATATATATATATATATATATATATATATATATATATATATATATATATATAAATTAATTATTATCACTATTATTATTATTACTTTGACTATTAATATTTATGGTTTTTATGTCAACTTGCCGTCTTGTGTCCATTTGTCATACGGATAATCTTCTTCGTTAAATTATCCGTCTATCTATCCTTACGATTATCCGTATATTCAATATATTCTTTGAACTCTTTTTACTCACGGCTAATCGGGCGTATGAATAACAAATACATTACTCATGCGCCTGGTTAGCGAAAAAGCTGATGTGCTTATGCGGATAATCGGATGTTTGAATTGTCCGTAATTTATCCGCTTATCCGTATGTGTACACAAATCAGTTCTTCTCTATTTAAGCTAAAGCTCGCTCTTTACGTATTAGATATTACAATTTACCCCATAGATCCACTAGAGGCACGGCAAATAAATATTTAAATGGATTCTTGTAACTCACTTGTTTATGAAATATCTGAACAGTTGGTCTATTGGTTAGTTTGACAGCTTAACAGAATTGTAGAATTGTGGATAGAAATAGAATAGTTTAGAATTAATGACCTATAGAGATCCACTTTGAAATACTTAACTCTAACTATATTTAATTTTGCTAACTTAACTTGAATGAGATATCATTTTTTTCCAGTTTACTTCATTGTAAAGAAAAAGGAACTTTTATATTTTGTATTGTTTATTTATTTTTATTTAGTATTTATTTATACAGATTTCATAAAACACTTTCTAACCATGAATTTATTTTCAACTTTCAGCATATATTTATTTTTACTTGTCCTATAAGAATTTCAGAATTCAACTACCCTATATCTATATCTATATATAATATATTCTAAATCTATGTCTATATCTGTCACATCCTCGGCCATATCTCAGTCCTAGTTAAATTTCCCAAGCAATCATCTATGTATTTTTTTTATCCCATTCGAATAACGAAATAAATCGCTTAAAGTCCTTAAATTCATTCGCTTGACCAATGCAGCTAACCGCAATTTCTACCTCATCTCCGATCCATGGCAATTTCTTGAGCTCAACCCGAAATTCGATGAGCCACCCAACACTATGAAAAATTTACCCTTTGCAGCAACCCATTTGTTTGTCTGTTGGTTTGGGAGCTGCCATCATATCTTAGCATGCGGTTAGAAGTTGTTCTGCCTTGGCTCAGATATTTCTGGGCTGCTTCATTTCCACTTCTTCCTCTGCTGCTTGGAACTACCTTAAAAATTAATTGAAACATCACTACCGGCTAATATTGTATATTAAAAACCGAGCAGCAACAACATAAAACATGCAATGGCCAAAAGAGACGAGCATAAACTTTATAGGT
This sequence comes from Drosophila stalkeri, assembly GCA_035047405.1. Taxonomy (NCBI): domain Eukaryota; kingdom Metazoa; phylum Arthropoda; class Insecta; order Diptera; family Drosophilidae; genus Drosophila; species Drosophila stalkeri. Next base: position 19,126,967 of record JAWNPR010000039.1, read on the forward strand.
TAGCTGACGGTGCTGTAGCATGCCAGGGGAGTGGAGGGAGGGGTCGATGGGGGGGAACTTGCAAATTGCCTGGGTGCGTGGCCATTTGTCAGTCTTAGTGCCCGGGGCTAGAAATGTTTTACAATAAATTCGACGAACATTTTGGGTTTTCGAGTTTATTAGCTGTCGGCCGGTACCTGCGGTCAAAGGGCACATAACAACACACAGCACGCCTTACACACAGTTCACAGTCCACTTCAATCAACTAGCTCCATCACCCTCCCACTTCCACTCTCGTCTCATTCCACAACTCTCATTCATTCATCTTCATTGTCAAAGCGTCGTCAAATCAGTGTCCGGTTTTTTGAATTTCCAGCTGGGCAGCATGGCATTGCCAGCTCTTAATATTTTAGAATCATATTATGCGCATGCTCTGACACTCTTCGGTGCTCTCTTTGTGGCGCTCTCACATTAAATGCGGCTCATTGCATTTTTGGCACGTTTAACGTTCGTCTGTTGCGCCTAGGACAATGTTTTTTTGATTGTATGCCATTCGGCTGGGCCGTCGTCGTGCTTACTTCGTGGGTGTACTAAAAATGCACGAAGTCCACGGCGAAGGTCGTCGGCCATAAAATGCGCATAATGTTGTGCGGATGTGTCAGTACACGTTTGTTATTTGGCGCGATAGCAGCTGGCGGCAGCGGCAAGTTGTAGGCGTTTGACGTGAACGTTAACGTAGACGTTTTTGACGTAGACGCGCGCGCGTTCGTCGTATTTTTGTCGGCATGCGGTGAACGTGAATGTTTGAATGTGGCGTTACACTTATAACGGTACAAAGAAATCGCACAAGATATTTCAAGGCACACAGCGTGATTATTGTTTATTGTCTGAGTATGTGTGAGTGAGTGACTGTGTGTGTGTGTGTGTGTGCATGTGTGTGTATGCTTATGTGCAAGTGTAAAGTGCTAAAGTGAAGTGCTCTTCAAACTGTAACAGCAGCCCATACTTAAATACTTGTACTATATGCAACAACTGGATACGGATACACGCGTCTCGCTTTAAGTACAAAGCAAACCACCAAATAGCAGTCAGTCAGCCAGTCAGCCAGCCAGCCAGCGGGAGAGACAAGTAGGTACCGTAACGTAACGTTTGATGCTGCCTTCTTATATTGTCCCATGCCACATGCCTGTCCCGCTAAAAGTTCAATTTCCTGCGTTTCTTTAATTGAAGCGCATTGCACACATACATATACACGAACACACTCACACACTCACACACGCAAGCACACACAATCTGGCTTGTGAGGGGAAGTGGAATGAAGAGAGATGACGGCTGCCGTCGTCGTCTACTGGGCGTTTGACTCTTGGTCAGTCATTAGTCATTTGCTCATTTCCGCAATAGTAGCCGGACGCACAGCACTTGTCAGCCAATAAACAAGCGACGGCTGCGACAGGCGAACGTACATATGAGCGGAAAGGAGTGGAATGAAGTGGAGAGGGGAAAGTAGCCAGCGGAGAGCTGCAGAGTTGCGGTACTTAATGTGGCTGCACAAATATGAATGAAATGCTCATAGCGTAAAGCAATCTCTTATATTGAGCTGGTCAGGGCATGAGTGTGAGTGTATGGAGTGCTTTGAGTTGCCTTTGGCGTGTTAAAAATTTACAGTTTCAGCTCTCTTTGAGATTCGCAATGAATTTCTTATTAGTTTTTTTTTTTTTTTTTTGTTTGAGTGACCATAGTTGTTTTTTTAAGAGAGATTTTAATTAAAAAGAGCTTTTATTTGTTATATATAAAAATTGTTATATGTAATATCAAAAATAAATTTTTAAAAAATATAATAAAATAAATAAATATTAAAATTTTATTACTTTTGACACATATAAAACACTTGCCCAGTTGATATCTCTCCGATTGTTGTCTGACATACAGTTGTTGGCTTTATGTTATCAACGCAAGTGGAACGCCGTTGTGGACTTGGCTAACTGGGATATGTGTCACACATTCATTTTGCAATACAATAAACCACGTTGAGACAACGCCAGCAAATGCTGCATAGGTGCGAAGCAGTGTAGAAAACAAAATAAAACAAGCACCAGCAGCAGTAGCAGAAGAAGAAGAAGAAGAGAAGCGTAACAGAGATGTATGTGTTAACAATGGAGGAGTGCCTGTCCAGCAACAGCAGCAGTAGCACCTTCCACTTCTGCAACTACTCAAGCCGCCCTCGCCGCCCTCCACCTAACCCAGTTTTGCTGATGCTTCTTCATGGCCTACCTTTCGCCATTGCCGTTATATTTGCTTTTTATGGCCTGACTGACTAGCCGCAAAACGACGAAGACAAACCTCAGCTTTAGTATGCACCCATCTCCCTCGCACACCCTCACCGTTATCCACCTATCCCTTCCTCTTGCTCTCACACGCAGCAGCGCTTTGATGGAACTTGTTTTGTAATTGTTTTTGTGTCGAGCTGCATGACATGTTGTTCAGTTGTTGTTGTTGGCAATTCCTTTTTTTCTTCATTTTGTTGTTGTTTTTTTTTTTTTTGGGCCTTTTTCTTATGGTCCAACGTCCGTTGGAATTCCCAAAGAATTCCTGCTCTCAGGTCTCAGCTCTCAGCTCTCAGCTCTCAGCTTTCAGCTCTCAGTCATCCAGCCCGAAGCCATTGTCACGTAAATCTCTGACTGGAATTAGCCTCGTTGACAAAAATATGCCTGCTTACACATTATTTGTGCAAACAAATAGACATGGACTACAGTTCTAATGACAGCAAGCGGGGGAGCAATGGGGCGTTGCGGGGTTACTAAGGGACGCCAATGAAATTTGCATGGGAACTGCGACAGTTGCTTCATTGTTGTTGTTGTTGTTGTTGCTGCTGTCGTTGTTGATTCGGGTTTTTGGATTTGTTCTTTGCTCTTGACAGTAGTTTATGTCACCAACCCAGCTCCATAACTGTTGTTTTGTTTTTATTGATCTGTTTATGCTTTTTTGGCCTCTGGACAATGCGACAAACTATGAGGAAATAAATAAATAAAAAATAAAAAAAAAACTGCAGAGAAGAAAAAGTAAGAAAAGTTTGCCATTTTCATTGCTAAGCAAAGCTAGAAAATACCCTTTGAAAACGAATTGTTAAACTTTATTATGTACAATGTTTATGAGCATAGAATAATATAAATGTAATTATATAGTATAGTGTGAAATGATAAGAATTAAATTTATAGTCTTGAAAGATCTTTAATTGAATGAAAATTATATCATTAATACAAACTAAGAAAATGGACTCAATTAACAAAATATTACAACTAAATTTAGCTGATAAAAGTTGATATGGAATTCGAACAGATATAATCTTTATCTGCTCAAATTCCATCTCAAATTTTCTCAACTTGGAATATTTTTATATCTATCTTCACATTTTCTACTCCGACTAAAATTTAATAAAATATAAAGTATTTTAGCAATAATTTATATATTCTATATATTGGTTTTATGCAATATTAACCTTGCTCTGTTTAATATTTCGTATACTTGAAGAACGATAAATCTATATGAACTTAACCTCACAAATCATTCAAATAATCTAGCAAGGAGCCTAAAAATACTACAATAAAAAAAAAAAAATAGAGATGTAAAAAAGGGCTAAAGAAAAGGGACCTCTCCTTTCGGCATTCATCAAATATTGAACTCTTTTTTTGCACAGCGAAAGTGTATTAGATAGTCGGTATCTAGCGAGCCCAACATTCTTACCCATCAACTTCTTTGTTTTCTTTGCGGTTGCTCATCTAGCAAATAGAATAAAGAAGAAAAACCTTATCGGTTGATAAAGGTTAAATCGTTGTCACCGAGAGAGAGAGAGAGAAAGAGAGAGAGGGGAGAGAGAGTAAGTCGAAGCAAAAAGGTCTCCACACGGCTCAGACAAGCGTGAAAATTATAATAAACCGAGTTTGTGTCTATTATTATTATTTATTTTTTTTTTTTTTTTTTAGGTAAAAACAAGCCCCACTCCATCCTGTTCCATTCCGCCCCATACCTAAAATGCCATTGTCTCAAACTCTGCGTGTAAAGTATTTTGTTTCTTGGCTACGTCTGGTTTATTGCAGCTAATTAACATTTCATAAACAAATAAATACCAGCCAGAGGCTGTCGGGCCTTTGGGTGCTGTCTATCAAAAGTGAACGGCACAAACACTGAGTTGGACTTAGACTTTGATGTGTGTAGTGGGCGGTAATTAAAGACTTGGAAACAGTTTCGGTTTAAGGCCTCCCACAAACGCATCCCCAAAAATATTCCTTTCTAAATGTCAGACAGTATTTCGACTTTTGGGCAATCTCTAAATTGTAAGCTTCAGGGCTTGTAATTGTTAAATAATTAATTTTATTGCTAAATTATCAAAATTTAACGAATTTATAAAGTCTCTTTTTAGATGTGATTAACTTTTGCCACTACAAAGCATTTTTCACTTTAACTCTTTCTCTCAGTTATACTTTAAAATTATTTGCAGAATTAAAATCTCTCTTACTTTCTATATATAAGCAATTTAATTAGTTTAATGTAGAAAGGCAATAAATATTTATTAATTGTTCATTTTAAATATTATAAAATATTAAAAAAAAATTTTTTTTTATAAAAAAATAAATTAGTTAATTAAAATAATAAAAAAAAGCTTAACTAATATTATGGAAACTATAAATTTATACTATAATAAAAAAGGTATATATTAAAAATATGTAGAAATTTTATCTTCTCTCTTTAGCACTCATAAGTATGCTATAGAAATTAAAAAGGTTTAAAAACCTATTTCTAGATTTTTGGTTTAGTATTATGAAGAGGAGCTGTCTACAAATATATATTTATTTAAAAAAAAAAGTATTTTTCAAAAGTACGAAACTCTAACAGAAAATAGTTTAAATATATTTTTATTTTTGCATTTAATAATCATTCAATATATAGAATAGTTTGTTATATTTGTTACCTCGTAGTCAACCATATCCATGATAATATAGTTGATCATTAACAAAAGAAAACAGAAAATATCTATATATTGTATTATTCGTTAACTAAGTCCTCTATTAACTAAAATTATCCACTCCAATAATAAAAGGAGAAAGAAAAAGAAAAACCATTTAATGCTTATTAATTTCTCTTAATGTCTTAATGTCACTTGATGGCAACATTAGTTAACTCAATGTAAGCCCTCAAGCTCTACATAAGCTTAGTTAGCTTAACAATCAATTTCCAATCAAATATTTGTCAGATATATATGAAATTCCCTTTCATTGAACTCCTCAAACCGAACTTAATCCAACTGAGTTCGTCATGCAAAGCCACAACAGAGACCAATTGCAGCGAAACGCCATCTAGCGGTCAGTTTGGTCGACACAAGTAGTAAAGTTTATCGAACGGGACTATCTGCTGCTGTTCAGCATTAAGCTTTATGCCACACGCTGATTGATTTTTAATTACGAACAGAAGAGTGCGGGCCATGGCGAACACGCCCCCTTGGGCAAACGCCCTGATTGATGTTAATCATATGAATGCAGTTGGACATTTTCAGGGCTGAAACCAAAAAGCCGAAAAACGAAACAATTTGTGATTGTGGCACATCCATCAAAACAGTTTTATGTCCTGCCCACGAGCGCATAATAGTTTGGCCACAGAATGGTGTTGGATGGCCAAGAGATACAACAGATACTAATATAGTTGGATAGCTGAAAATGTATACATATCTATGAGATATATGGTTATGATGTGATATATGTATATGATATGAGTATATGAATGTTATAGCTGATAGTGTTAAAGTCTAAAGTTGTCTATGGGAAAATCAGTTGGTTTTGTGACTTTTATATAATTGATTTATTATTATTAATTTAAAATATTTTTATGTTTAGTTTTTATTTTTGTTATTTATTGGCTGGTTCTATATTATTAGAAATAAATTCATATTATTTTTAATTTATTGTTGATTAAAAAATATTCTCTTTTTTTTATTTATATTATTTATTGACTAATTTTAAATGATATAAAAATCATTCATATTATTTTTAATTCTTAGAGAAAAAACTGACTTATCTTTATTTATGATTTATTTTTTTGATGCAGCTTTTTTTAAATTTTATTTTATTTTTTATTTATTTATTTGCTTAATATGCTTAAATATTTTTTTTTAGATTTAACTTAATTTAAAACTTTTTATAATGTTCAGTATATTTTTATGTTTATGTATATATAGCGTATGTATGTATGAATGTATATATGTCTGTAGATATATATTTTAGCACAAGTCAAATTCCATAGCAATTCAACGTATACGCAGCTGCACTATATAAACGATATTCTAATTAGGTTTGAGCTAAGAACATGGGCTTAGCAAGGTAAATCCGATGAGCTGGGCGAACGAACGAGTCTGTCTAAGCTTGTTAATCTCTTTATAAATAACTTAAATCTATCAGGCCGCTGTAGCTCTTCAATTAAATTGCCGATCGTTGAGTTGGGCAAAGTAACATTTTAGATATAATATTTGCATTAGAAAGTGTCATGAGCTTCTCTAAAAGAGAAACTTCGAAAGCTTTCTTTTAGAAAAATCAAATACAGTGAGCTTGCTATTAAAATTTAATAAAAAGCTCTACAATAACTAAAGAATATTTTGTTTATATTTTTCTTAGAGAGTAGTTATTCCAGATATTAAAAAAAAAAAACAAAATTAATATTTTTTTTTTATTAAAATTAAAATTTATTTTGTATAACTTTCATAGAAAATTGATTTTGATAGGACTTCTTTTTTTTCATTTAATTCATTTTTTAATTCAATGAAAACATGTTTCTTTTCTTGGCTAAACGTTCTACAATATATAACAAATATTAAATATATTTCATAGGAACTTCTTCAGGTTTCTATTATACAAATAATTTATATATATTAAACTACGAAATCTGATATATATATTAGATAAATGATATAGCTATTTAGGGTCTTCAGCCTTTTGGAAACTGACAGTTGAGGGTAATCAAATGAATATGAAATAAATAAAAGAGCATTGAGTGCTAAATTAGAATTTCATCCGAGGGCCTGAGGTAACGCACTTAAAACGTTTGCCAAACCAATTTTACAAATTTGTGGAAATCGAATATTATTCAGATAGTGCAAAAGATCCATTTACGTGATGTTGGCAAAGGCAAATAAAAAGCGTTTGCATTTTTATTGAATTCGGTTAAAAAAAAATAAAAATAAAATAAAAATAAATAAATGGAAGAGAGCAGATGAAAGAGGCAGAGTCAGATTGCCATGGCAGCCCACAAAAGCGATGGAGAGAGATAGATAGATGGAGAGAGACAGAGAGAGAAGGAGGCGAAGACAGTTGGAGTTGGGAGTTAGACCGACATAAATAAACCTCAACTAAGCCGTGTGTTTTGACATAGATTTAAATTGACATGACTGTGCAAACAAAAACGCAAAACAAGCAGCGGGGGCTACAGAGGGGATGGGCATGGAAACGGGTTAGAGGGGGTGATGAGATTGGAGTGATGGGGGAGGTGCAGATACCAGCCGCACAAATTTGCGTTAAGGAATTCGAAACGCTCGACTGAGCCACATTCACACAGGCCGCATTCACATTCACATTCACATTCGCATTCGCATTCGTATTCGCATTCACATTTGCCTAATGCCCGGCGTTTGGCCATTGATACGAATACAAAGAAAACTTTGAGAGAAAGAGAGAGAATGAGAGAGAGATAGACACAGCGAGTTGGATAAAAATAAAAAATAAAAATGCAAAATAGTTTGTTATTTAACATATTTGACGGCATCTCTGCCTAGTCCATCTCCCTCTCTCCCACTCACACTCTAGCTATCTCTCTCTCCGTCTCTTGTCCGTTTACGTAAATTGCCCGCCAGACACGGATGACAAACAGCTGCCCAAGCAATAGGGGCGATGACTGGGCCCAGAGTCTGGGCTATAGCTAGGCATACCCTTTGACGATGCCAATGGCAACGCCTCAACGGCTCGTTGGCCAGAAGCCAAATGGTCTCAAATATTTGCCAGCCAAATAGCTGGAAAAGCGGGTCTCGCGCATTGCGTCTGCTTCTATTAGCTGGGCGCACGCACGCAGCCAAATTGAAAGGGAAAAGAATGAAAAAAAAAGAGAAAAATAATACAAAAAAAGTGCGTTTTTATTTAAAATAGCAAAACAAGTGAGATTTTGTATTTTATTAGAGCATTCAAGACTGGTATATACCCTAGCTATAAAGCTAAAGCAATTCAATTAATTGTAATACAAAATTTAATAAATTCCTACTTTTATAGAATTAATTTTAGAATTGTTTAATTTTTATAGAATTAATATTTAAGGAACTGAGTACATGACTAAGATTGATAAGTTAAATAATCTTCAATAAGAAATCAATTTGATAAGGTCTGCTCATAAATAACTGTTCACTGTTGGAAGCATCACGCTCTGCTTATGAGATCAAACAAATAAATCATACTTATTCGCTCACTCTCACACTCACCTCAGTCAGAGCCTTCGGTTCTTTTCGTAATTGATTTCGGTTGAGCGTCTGAACTATTTGTGTCTCGCTCTTTCAACGAACATCGTTTAGGGTACGATGCGATTGGCGTTCGTTCACACAGTAGGTAAGCAGATTATTCAGAGAGCCTTTGTAGTCTGTCTACACACTCACATAGAAGACCATACTCGCATGCACACCAATAAATATACAACAGGCTGCTTCATTCAACTCAGCCAAACGGTCGGCAAACAACGAGAGCGAAACAAACGGCTGCTAGCCGATCGCCAACGAACTCGTTAAGGAACCGTTGCAGTCGTTTGCTTTCTCTTTTTTTTTTCAGAGTACGAGTGAAAGGCAGACATCGAGCAACGCTTAACAGTTACATATTTGCGAACTTTGCTCTTCATAAAGTCTGTCAATTAATAGTAGTATACTACATATGTATATATGTAAACATTTAATAATATAATATAATATAAATTATATTAAAAATAAAAATTATAAGCTGACTAAAACTTATTTTAGAATGAGTATTGTAGAGTTATTTTAAACTCTAGTATTAAGTTCTCAAAGTTGATCATACTCCACTTTTCACGCACTTGCTACAGAGCATAAAAAACACACACACACACGAAAAAAAAAAAAAATAAAATAAAAATAAGAGTGGGAAAATGCTCGCCCGTTTGTTTCCAATTGGTGTGGGGCCAATTTAAAAGGACTTAGTTTTTAATGAAGCGCGCCAAGTAGGATACATGCAACAGAATAGCCGCAGTTCCAGTCCCAACGACAGCGCCATCTACGAATGTGTTGTCAGATGAGATACACAGGCAAGATACGTGAAAGTGTGCGAATGTGGAAAAGCCGTAGAAAGTTGAGAAGCTATCGGAAAACAAACAAATGAAATTGAATGCGACACGAGGCGCACTTAGAGGAGCGGGAGAAAGCGTCAGAGAAAATAGTTAAATTAAGTTGTTAAAAATTGGAAAACTGTAGAACAGAAAAGCAAAAAAAGAAAAAAAAATAACAAATAGTCAAAGAGCAGTCTCTGAAATGTATGTGTGTGTGTGAGAGCTCCGATTGAGCGCAGAAAATTGAGAATGCAAAAGGCGTAAGTGAAAAGCAAAGCAGAGCAGAAGAAAATTGAGAAATTAGACACAAGCGCTTAAGAAAAAAAAATGTTTAGTGAAATGGAAGATATATAAAATATGGTATTGTGTGCATGTGATGAGAGAATTATTGAATGAATTGAAGAAATATATTAGCAGATATATTTAAATGTTATTTATATATGATGAAGGAGGTGAAAATAGAAGAAGTATATATTTACTATGTTCTATGAAGTATATTTAATAAATTTCAATAATAAAAAAAATAGGTTAACTATAGTCAACTGTTTACTAAGAAACAAGATATAATCTTACTTCTTATATGCGTTGCCTGTTAATAGCTAACTTGCCGAGGGAGATTTATAATTCAGAAAAGGCGGTAGAGCAATTGCTGGGCAGCTGCTTTTCAGCTAATATAATAAATGGAAGCTCGATGATAAATCAAAATTTGTTTACATAAAATATAAAAGGTTTTCCATAGAAATGAGTAGAGTACTGTAATTTTATTTACAGCAAAATAAGCTTTGATATTACAGAGCCTCAATTGAGGAAATTGTTAAATACTTCTTCTGCTCTTAGAACGAGTGTAGCTATAATAATACTAGCCAGTTTCTGTTTTTGAGATGTGAGAGTTTGTAATAAATAAATATATTGAATCTTCTCATGAAAACTCATTGAAACTGTTTAAAAAATATATATGTAAATTTATTATAGATATGAAATTTTAATTTATATAATTTTATTTATGATGATTTTTATATACATATTCCCCCCATATTAAAAAAGTCCTTTACTTTTAATTCATTAACATAATACATAATACAAATTTCAAAATGTGTATAAATAAATCAAATTACTTTATATAATTTAATAAATTTCCAACAGTTCGAATTTCGTTTTTTCAATCAATATCAATATAAGAAAATTCACTAAATCATCATAGAATTTACTTCTTAAAACCAAAAACCTTTAACACTCTCTCATCGTATCAAGAGACTTAAATGCATTTATACAGATTACACGATAATGCTCGACATTTTTTAAGAACCTTACCAATCACCTTAACCACATAACTGTAGCTCACCTGGCATTGCCCTTCTGCGAGACTTACAGCTATTGTCAGCTATTTAGAACAGCCAGCAGCAGTTGGCCAGGTGTGGAGGCAACTAGGTGCAAGGTAGGTAGACATTTGTTGTCTGTCATGTCCATTTGCACGCTGACTTATGGAATGTCAGCTAATGAGGTTTCCGTACCAAAACGTACTTACCCCATTGTAATACTGTTCTCTGTCTTTGGCATAGAGTGAAACCAAATCAAATCACATAACATGTCAGCCAGAGCCACACACACACACACACACACACACACACAGTACGAATCCCAGTTCCAGTTAGAGTACGAGCCAAAGCAGCCAACCAACCTGTCAACATATCCAACTATGCAACTAACCAAAGTAAAACCCAATTCAAGGGTTTTACCTCCACCCCCCAGCCAGCAACCCGTCTGCCCACTCCACCAGCTATGCTAATAACGCGCATTTTCTTTTACGCTGCCATTTTCCACCTACATACTTTTAGTTATGCAGTTCTACCTGCCGCCCCTACCTTGAGCCCACATTTTTCAGCATTTTCTTTTGCAAACGCATTGCATTTCCACCTGCTTATTTTGTAGTTGTCTTTTCCTTTCTTTTTTTTTTGGGCTTTATGCATGTTTGATCTATAGATTTTTGGCTTTTATGGTATTTCATATTTTCATTATTGTTTGCAATAGAAAATTGCATTTTCAATTTGGTTTTCATATTTGAATTGAGTTGATTGTATTTCGAGTCTTACGACAAAGTGTTATTTACATTTATACATATATTGCATATGTGTATATCTTATTATTATTTTGCTATTTAAATTTTACTTAAATTTATTTTATATTGTATATATTTTTAATGGAAATATGTATATTTTAATTTGAAAAATAATTTACTTTCTCATTAAAAACTGAAATTATTATAGAAGCTTTATTTAAATAATTTCTGTAAAATCAAACGGAGTTCAAGTATAATATTTAGTTACTATTTTTATTTTATTTTATTTTAATTTAGTTAATATTTTTATTTATATTTTCATTTTTTATTTATTTATTTTTTTTAACGTAATATTCAGTACCTTAATGCAGCATTCGTTTTTATTCAATAAAAAATGTGTGATAATATTTAAATGCTTATTAAAAAATATATGAAAGTCATATTAATATGAACAGTTTTTAAAATAAATGAATATATTTTAGTTACATTTTATAATAAATATTTTATATACATTTGTAAAAAATATATTCATTGTAATATAAAAATTATTTATCAATCAATTTATCAACTAATTGAAAGTGTGATATAATTTAAAATCTTTTTCATTAAATCTAATTTTGATTTTTAAGTTTAAAATTCGATTAAATATATATTATTTATATATTTAATATATTATTAAAATTTATTTATATATTTAATATATTATTAAATTTTATTTAATAATATGTTTCTTCATATGTTTTTATTTTAAAACATGTTCTGAATATTTATATTGTTTTATTGTTCACATTATAATACAAATATTGCTTTAGCTTTTGAAATAAATAGTTATATACATTGTTTACATTTTAATACACATTTTTTTATTAATTATTATTGTGTTTTAAATTTTATATTTTCATATAGTAGTGAAATAATTAATATTTATACAAATATATAAACATTTATTTCCTACACGAAATTTATATTTAGAATGCAACAATATTTGTATTAAAAGCTTCTTAAACTTGATATAGAAAAAAAAAAAATATATATGCAATATTATTTTCTATTTAAGGGATGAGAGAAAATATCATTTATCGCGGCATTAAAATCTTATGTCCTGGCAGCTTCTATACAAAACCGAAAGCCATGTGAATGTTTTCTTTATAGGGCAGGTAATCTTCGACCTGTCAAATGTTGCATTTTTATTCGCTCCGTTTTCAATATTTATTCGTATTTGGAATCGCAATCGCTGTTTGTTGCGTTGTCGTCGTCGTCGTTGTTATTGTCGATATTATTGTTGTTGTTGTTGTTGTTGTTGTTGTTGTTGCTGTTGGCGTTGTCGTCGTCCAATATGTGTCAAATGCAAATTTAAATCTTATTGAAAAAGGGGATTAGGTGACAGCAGCAGAAGCACACACACACACACACAGCAAGAGAGCGAGACTCTATAGGAGAGAGCGAGAGTGAGAGAGTAGGAGAGAGAGCGGTGAGAGGAGATAGGTGTGTGTGGTGGGGGTTAGGGGAACACATGCAACAAAGCGACGGTTTAGCCAGTGTTTTGCGGCAACGAAAGATGGTTTAAAAGGGGTAAGAAGAAGAAGAAGCAGCAGCAGCAGTAGCAGCAATGGAAGCAGCAGCAGTGGCAGTTGGAGATGTCGTTGACTTTGTCGAAAACACGCTCTCATTTGCATCCTCTGCTGCAGCTTTCATACATTCTACATCTTCTGCAATTTTTTTATTTTATTTTTTTTTTTTTTTTTTGGCTCTGGCAGTTTTAAATGGTTTTTTGTGGTTAGTGGATTGCATTCATAGTCGTATCATTTTGGCATCATCTCAGCTTTACTCACACTGCATCAAATGCCACCCATCTCTTTCTCTCTCTCTCTCTCTCTCTTTCTCTCCCTCTCTCTCTCTCTTTCTCTCTTCGTATGTGCTTTAGCTCGTTTTTCATATATAATAGAAATTGTGGTGCATACCGTAGTCTAATCCCACGGCAGCGTTAGAGACATATCAACATATGTTCAATGAGATTTCTACTTCAGTCACACACACACACACACACACACACACACACATACACACACCCCTAACTCCAATTGGACAATACAAAATCCAATACAATGCCAGAGCCATACAATTTTTTCACAATTTCAAAATGTTTTATGCTTCGAGCTGCTTAGCTTCTTTTGTGAGTGTGCGTGTGTGTGTGTGTGAGTGTGTGTGTGCGTGTGTGTGTGTGTGTGTGTGTGCTTGGTGTATATTCAATATTTTCTACACCAAAGCGCGAGGTCTTCTCTGAAATCTCTTTTGCCCTCACTCTCTCCGTCTTCCTCACTCTTCCTATTTGTATATATTTCAAAGCTTTTGTTATCAATATGTCGCTTGCTTATTGAAAATAATATAATATGTTTGTCTGTGTGTGTGTGTGTGTGTGTGGTTTGCTTTGTTGTGTGCACATCTTGCGACTGTATATATGTATGTGTGTGTGTGTGTGTGTGTGTGTGTGTGTTATCCAATACCCAAATGCGTGTATCTGTAACTGCGCTTTGTCACCTGTCTGAGGGGCTGTGCTCTCTGTGCGATGGCATTGATTGCTTGCGTAATTTGAACAACAATTAAAAAAAATAAAAAAAGAAGCAACAGCAGCAACTGATGTTGATGATGATGATGATGATGATGAGAATGATTTTGCTATCAACATCATCATCAATTGTCATATTAATACCCTGTAGCTCTATTTGCAAAGCATCAGCAAAGTTGTTTGTACTTGAGCTAAATTGCGTGCTGACATTGATATATTAAGATATATTATTCAGATATTTATAATCCCTAATATCATATTAGTGTTAGTTTAAGAAGTGAAAAGAGATTATATTGCTTTTATAGGAATGTTCCTCTTGCTGTCTTTTCGATGTTGTGTTTTGTTTCTATTGAAACTTGAAATTTTAGTTGGATTGTAAATTTGAGTGTTTTCTGTGATATAAGAGATTTGAGTTATAAAAGAGAACGCAAAAATATATAATAAATATGTCTTATAGTTTGTTTATAGAGTTACCGACAAAAAGCTGCAATAAATGGCAATAATAATGTTATAAAAAAAAAAAAAAAAAAAATATATATATATATATATATATATATATATATATATATATATATAAATAAATAAAGAAAATAATTCCATAAATTATATTTACAAGCATTCAGCAGCTAGAGCCCCAAATGTCATATGAATTACAGCTTACATCCTCTATACATCGAAAAAAATAATTATATATTTACGCCCACTGTGGGCATGACCAATTAGATTTGACTTTGTAGTAGTTACAATATAAATTAAATTTTTATTATATTTTTATATTTTTAATTTTTAGTTTGTAGTAGTTACAATATAAATTAAATTTTTATAATATTTTTAATTTTGAGTTTGTATTAGTTAGAATTTAAATTAAATTTTTATTATTTTTTTTAATACTTTTGGTGATATAAACATGAAGTTCGAAATTTATATTTTTGGTAACAATTTTCGTTAGAATTTAAATTAAATTTTTATTATTTATACTTCTGGTGATTTAAACATGAAGTTTGAAATTTTTATTTTTGATAACAATTTTCGTATCAAAAATATAGTTTTTATATTAACTTCCATTTAAGGCGTGGCAACTCAGAAAAAAAAATATTTTTTCGTAATTTTGATGGTTAAAATAAACTTACTTAAACTTACTGTTGATATCGTATATACGTAGATATATTACAAAATATTTTACTCATTACTCAGCACTTCGGAAATAAGTTGTATCTTCAATAGTTTTAGTAAATTTATTTGAAAAAATAAAAAAATAAAAAAATAAAAAAATTATAAAAATGAAATAATTTCTCTTATCTTACTTTGTCAAGTACTGGGTATTAGCTCATTTATTTTTAAGAAATAAATAAAAAAAAAAAAAAAGAAAATGTTAAAATAAAAACAGAACAAAATTCCTTTCACCTCGCATTGTCAAGTACTGGGTATTACCGAGTCTATAAGGCCTTTTTTTTAGAACATTTCTTTGTTGGATGCCTTAATCAAAATATGATATGAAAATATTGTCAAGGCTTTTGATTAAACAACCAAAGAATAAACACACACATACACACACACACACACACACACACACACACTGTCACAGATGCAGTTTGAACTGTTTATTTATTTGTAGTTGAGTTGAAGTTTTTGGTTATTTGTCTGTTTGGCATTGTGAAGCAATTTCAATAATGGTCCGCTTCATGATCACATTAAATATGCATGCCACAAATGCCAAATGCACACTCGAGGACACATGCAAAGACACACACCAACACACACACACACATACACACACACATGTATATAGCTGCTGCTGTCTAACTGAGATTTTTGGCCAAATGCCTTGCACGTAGCCACATAAATTTCCCCCACTTTGAGCTCTTCTTTAATGCTCGCATATCTAGCTCCATATATGTATGTATGTATATATATCGTATGTATATATATATATATATATATTAGTCATTCAATGTCTTGGAATTTATGTCGGGGCTTTTGTTCGCAGGCTCGTGCCTCTAATTGAAACATGCTCGTAAATACATTAAAGCCAAATAGCACGAAAATAATGAAGCTGATTAATTCAATCAGGCGCAACGAGCCACGCCCATTGAAATGGTTTCATTTCATGTGGATATATGTGGAATATATCAGATCATCTACGTGTGTGTGTGTGTGTGTGTGTGTGTGTGTGTGTGTTAAGTAGTTTAACACGCTAATGCGATGCCAGCTGAATGCTGAGCGTTAGTTCCCAATCAAACTGTTGATAGATATATAGAGTGCCTAATGATAGATTCCTAAACACATAAAAACTCTACTCACTCTAAGAGCAGCTTTTACTCTATATTTAATTTATGGTAGAGTTGGAGTTGAATGCGAACTGTGCTGAGTTCAGATGATTGACTTACATTGACTTACTATAAGCTTTACTCGCTTGTCCCTCTGAAGAGCAATGGAAAAATTCTAACAAAAAGACAACTCTTTTTTGAGTCGTATAATAAGTATAAATTTCTTGTTATAAGTTATATGTTATATATGCTTAATTAATTATCAATATTAATATTTTTAAAAATCTTTTGATATTATAATATAATATAAGTTCTAGACCAAATATTGACAATGAAAAAATAATTTATATAAATTAATAAGTATGGTAGGGGTTTACAAAAAATATAAAAAAAACTGCTACGAATTATTATTATTATTATTTTTTGTTAACAATATAAAATTTAATATCTAAGTCATCAAAATTAACATTTTCTTTACTAATTAAATAAAATACAGTATTTTATGATAAAAAAAATATATTGTGTTTTTTTTTTATATTATTTTTATTTATATTTATATTTATATTTTTATTTTATATTTATTAATATTATTATTATTATTATTATTATTATTATTATTATTATTATTATTACTATTATTAATATTATTATTATTCTTATTATTATTATTATTATTATTATTATTATTATTATTATTATCATTTTTATTATAATTATTATTATTATTTAATAATCTTTTTTAAGCGCTTCCTATATTATAAAATTATTCCTAGGGTTGTCTTTCCAAATTTATTGCAGCACTTAAATAAAATTTTGTTTGTGCTCTTGCTGAGCTCTGACTTCACTGCTCTCTTTATCTGCTCAATAGTTGCATAAGCTCAGCCACTCATATTCCTCCTCTGTTTCGGGTACCAAAAAGATTGTGCAATTGCCAGGTCCCAGACTTGGGAAAAACTTTGGCTGCAGCATCATTTGTATTTAGCCAAGAATTGCATAAAGATGCTTTGGTTCATTTTCTTGGAATTGGCTAAAATTGCAGACAAGCCTAAATGCGGCCAACACAAACACTATTCAAAAATGACATAAGTGAGGCAGATGATTACCAATTTAATGCTACAAAAGAATCCAAAATCGAAAAATAAACGTAGCCAATCAAAAATGAAAATTTGCAAAGCATTTCTGAAGAAAGTTCAGATTTTGTGGAAATTTTGAAATATAAGATGAAAATAAAGTGAGAGAAATCATGGCGGAAAATTAAAGAAACAAAATTGTATAATATTAAATTTTAACTTTAGTTATACAAAATAATATATCTTAAGTAAAGGCTATACACATATATAATATATATAATATATAATTACATATATCCAAGCGTTCCATTTTCAATATCCATTTTCCTGCAGAATCAAATTAAAAAGCTCAACTCATGATAGTTTGGAGAAATTGATTGAACTTTCGTTGCTTTTGCTTGGGCTCTGCCTTGCTGTGACCTTGACTCTATACATTATCAAGTCCATCTATCCATCAAAGCCAAAAGAGAGAGGTTGTCAAAAGTCAAAAGTTCAGTCTACAATTTGAACATGACATTTGTCAGGGGAGACAGACAGAAAGTGGCAGGAGATAAAGACAGAAATGGAACGAAATGGCGACATATCAACTGAACCTTAAATCAAGTTGTAAAGAGGCTGGGCTGGGCTTGGTTGAATTGTGCTGGGATGGCAGCAGCTGTTGATGGAAATGCTAGCGACAATAATAACAGCAACAACAACAACAATAAGAGCAAGAGCAACAATAACATGAGAGCAATTCAGAAACAGGGAAAAAAAGTAGAATATACAAACCAAAATGAAGATGGGCAGCTGCGAGGCATATGTACAAATATGCAGACAGACTCATATATCTACTCACACACACACACACACACACACACACACACACACGAAAACACACACCCACACACATACACATGCAGCTATAAAAGTGACAAATGTTAAACGAAATGTAAAGAAAAACTGACAACAGGAAGACGCGACGTAATGAAGCATAAAAAGTACATTTTTCAAGACGACTGAAAATACATGTGACAGCAACAACAACAATAACAAATAATATTAGAAATAATAAAAAAAAGAAGAAAACCAAAATTGAAAGCTATTTGGCAACTGTAAGCGAAACATACATAGATACACTTAGCAAAATCTCAGCAATTGTCATAGATACAATGTAGAAGAAATAGGTTAAAATGTTGGGTAAAATTAAAGTATAAATTTTACAAAGAAATAAAGCTGAAATTTGATAGCTAGATTAGAATTGTTTTCAAATACCCAAGAATGTTTCAAAGGAAAAAAAGATGAAGATGTAATATTTATATTCACTTCATTATATTAAAAATTAATACTGAAATTATTATATAAATTATGATAATATTTAATTAATAATACAATAATAATATATATTTTAATAATATTTAATTGATAAAAAATACTAAAAAAAAATATGAGAATATTTAATTAATAATATAAAAATAATGTATTTTGTAATAATATTTAATTAATAATAAAAATAACAATAAATATTATTAATAGATTCAGATAAGGATGTTTATTAAAATATAAATATAAAAGAATAATATATATAATATATATGAAATATACTTTTTAAACTGTTTTTTTTTTTATTCTACATTTATATATTTCGAAAAAATTTATTGCCATAAAATTAAAATTATTGATAAATTAAATAAATAATTATTACATGCTTATAAGCACAAAATAAATTGCTTCAATATGATATCGTAATGAAACCTTTTTTTTTTATTAAAATTTGTTCTTCATTAATTATTATTAATATTAAAATAATAACTCTAAATATATATTCTCATTTTTTGCTTGTATTTATATTATTCCGTGTCATAATTAATGAAAATTGTATTAATTCTACTTAAATGTTATTATGCACCTACTTTCTGTCCTTATAAATCCGCTCGCCCTCGTTTTTTTCCTTGCTTTCTTTTATCTTTTTATTTTTTAGCTTGGGTTTTGATTTCAATTAACGAACAGCTGTCAAACCCTTTTAAATTTATTACAATGGTTATTCCTTCCTTTTGTGAAGTGCACGGCCAAAAGAAAAAAAAGGAAAAAAAGCAACTCGGGATTTGGTTGAGTTGCGGACTAGGCCACAAAATCAAAAATCATAGCATACCTTGCGGCGTTCCGTTTCCCTCGCTCCTACTTATTTTATTTGATTTTTTTTTTTTTTGGGCTGTCAATTTTCTTGGTCGTATTTTCCGCGGCGTTCTGTCGCATATGCGAAATACATTTTCACGCTTGTAATCAATGCATCTCTCTCTCTCTCTCTGCCTCTATCTGTAGCTATCTCTCTCTCTGTCTCTCTCCCTCACTCCGCCATCGAGAGTTGGCAACTTATGCAAATTGTTGCCCTCGGCCAAGCTCCCCTGCCACGCCTCGCGTAATTGCTTAAAATTTTTTTTGTGTGTGCAAAAAAAGAAAAAAAGAAAATAGCAAAAGAAAAGAATAAGAAAACGACAAACGGCAAACCGAATTTAATTTGTTTTCGCTCGTTTTGTGCGCTCAACTTTTCGTGTTTCTTGCTTTCTTTTCTTTTCGCTTCCTCTTTGCTTTTTTTTTTTTTTTGAGCTCTTTGTTGTTGCTGTTATTGTCTAGCTTGTAATATTTATTATCGAATTGTGTAAAAGCAGCAGCAGCAGCAGCACCAACAGCAACAACAACAAGCGGAATAACAGTTAGCCGACAGCAACGGTACATGCCAACGCAGTGCGAGCAATTTCGGGAACTTGCCTTTGCCTGTTCCTGTGCGATACCCTGTATGAATACATAGATGTGTGGGCAGCGGATGTTTGCTGTTGGCATGAATGAATGAATAAATGAATGAATGAATGATAGATAATTGTTGACTGTTGTACACATACAAATTAAAATTTAATTTGAATGGATTTTTATAAATAAAAAAAATATTTAAAATGCTATTTTATAAATGTGAAAAATATGTACATTTGTTTCCTCAACTTTATTTAAATTTAAATGGATCTTTTTAATTTAATAAAATAAAATGAATTAATTGTTAGTTCAAAAAAATTCTTATAAATTTTTTTAGAAATTAAATGTAAGTAATTTAAGAATATTTTGTTTTAAATATAACATATACATATAGTTAAATTTATATATACAATTTATAAATTTGTAATATACATATCACTTAAATATGAATGAATTAATTTTATAATAAATTAAATGTTAGGAAATACAACATTTTTAAATATTTTAAAATTTTAACTTATTAATTTATTAAACAAATATTTTCAATATTTTGTTATTTTGTATTATTTTATTTACTTTATTTATTTATTTACTTACATTATTTAATTTATTTATTTTTATTTGATATTTTTATTAATAAATCATTTTTCATTTATTCTGTGTGATATTTTCACATGTTGCATAGATTTCCTTAGTCGTGCATACCCTTTAGTCCACCTTTTGTGCTATATTTCTTGTCAATTTCTTTGGTGCAGTCACTGGGACAGGTTTCCCGCATAAGTTGCATTTGTAGCTACCAGTTGCGAGTTCCGTTTTTGGCTTTTTCAAATGTTTGCCAACATTGCAATTGGTATGCACACGCGTGGACTTCGCATAGTTGTCCTCAACCTCATACTTTATATGCCACAGCAACGTTACCCCTCTCTCCCCGCTCTATCTCTCTCTCTCTCTCTCTCTCTCTCTCTCTCTCTCTCTGTCTAACTGCTTTCACATTGCCTCGTCTTTTTGCAGTTGAAGTCGTTGCAGTCAACGCTTGTCCTCCCGACAGGAAGTCTCGCCGGCATATGCCCTGCACGTATTGCCCTTATAAATTGTTGCCAAATACATGCGACCAACTATACTCTATATATATTGTCTACTTTATATGTATGTGAGTGTGTGCATGTGTGTGTGTGGTTGAGTGTATGGATGACAGTTGCAATTGTATGTTGTTTTTTTTTTTTTTTGCTTTCTTATTTTTGGTATGCACAGGACAATTTTGCTAGCAGTTGAAAACTCAAGCAAACTTTTTGCCCGGCCATGTTAACTGCCAGTCAATACGAATACAGAAACAGTTATGGCTTATTTGGGCTAATGTTGTTGTTCATTCTATTGTTGTTGTTGTTGTTGTTGTTGCTGTTTGAAAAGCCAAGACCTTATGACTTATTCAGATGATGTTGGCTCTTTCACTCTGTGCTCTGTTATTTTCTGCACAGTTCAGTTCAGTTCAGTTCAGTTCGGTTCAATTCCGTTCGGTTCGGTTCGGTTCAGTCTGCGTTGTCTCTGTTCCAGTATTGCTCTGACTCACGTCATTAATTATACGACGCGTGCTACGTTGGCCAATTAAATTTACGCATTTAATGAGAGAAGTGCTATATAAACGACATATACGACATACGAGGGCTGTTATGGCAGTTGCCTAAGCAGTGTTGAAAACTTATGTAGTGAGAGTTTATTATAATAAATATATAAAAATTCGTATATACATTTTTTAAATATACATGTCAGTAAAAATGTTGTTTTTAAAATTATTCTAAATTAATTAAATAAATTTTACATTTTTTTTTTATTTTGTAGTTTAGTAAAAAATTGAGATATTCTTATATAAAAATGAATCTTAATAATAATTTAATATAGATATTTATTTAATGTTATATACAAATATAATAATTTATGAATTAGTTGTATAGATTTCTTATAATTTTAGTAACAATTTATAAGTTTATTTATATTTACATTTATATTTACATGCAAGTAATTTATATTTTTAAATAAAAAATCAAATTTTTTTTGTTCTTATTCAGACTATTTTATTTTCATATATATATACTTATTCATATTGTTTTTCTTGTATTTTATATTACGTTTTTTAATCAAAATTAGTTGGGCTTACTTTATTCCTTTTCAGTATCTTTATTTATTTATTTTTTTTTAATTTATTAAAAAAAATTTTAAATTATATCTATAACAAAATTTTTATATTTTACTGGACAAAAATTCAGTTGATTTTAGAGCATTTTGCTGTTGTTTCCTTTGTATTAAATTTTGTCCATTATGAGTTTTTATATATTTTTTATGTACACATATTTTGTGTATATATATTTGGGAATTATTTGTATACTATAATAATATATATATATATATATATATATATATATATATATATATATATATATATATATATATAGTCTGAATAAGAACAAAAAAAAAAAAAAAAAAAATATATATATATATATATATATATATGGATTGCATTCATCTTATATAAAATCTGTTCGCCACTCTACTTCCAGCTTTTCATAAAGAAATAAAGAAAGAAAATAATCTTTAAGCACTTACTGCGCACAACAAAAAGAAATCTGTTTTCAAATCTTAGATTAAAAGCTGCGTTTTTAAAGCAGCTTAAATATGTGTATTTATATAACTATATATTTGTTATATGTCTAATGCTTGAGGCACTTTTAAAAATGTTATTATCAAAGATATTTATTTGGGTTTTTAAATAATTAAAAAATATATATTTTTGTATTATATATATACAATATATTATTTCATATACATAAATATTGTTAGCTAAAGTAAATTGTTAAAAAATATATTTATATTATTTATATATTTATACATTTTCTTTATATTTCGTATACAAGAAATTTACTTCACATATGTATGTATCAAAATAGAAAAACCCTCCACAAAACTTATTTATATACCCAATATAAATTGTTTATATCCATCTTTTATATACATACACATATATAGCTAGCAAAGGAAAAACTTTCATTTATATAAATTTGCTTAAGCTCTGAAAGCTGTTTAGACATCCCTCCCATAAAATACGAAACGTATGAACGTAAGTGCGTGTGTGTATGTGTGTGTGTGTGTGTGTGTGTGTGTGTGTGTATGTAGTGCGAGTAGAGCACATCTTGCAAGTTTAATACATTAATTAAGTTTATAACAGGGCCACACGCATATCAGCAAACGCGTCTGAGCAGCTCTCCGTCCAGGTCGGCTGGCATCAAGGTTCTCCTATCCATTGACTCCCATTGGCCCTCGAGTCGCTGGTCTCCCGTGGGGGTCATTGACACACATATCATGTGAAAATTGCCTGGAGACTTGGCATGCATTACAATGTTACATATCTATCCATCCATCTATCTATCTAGCTAGCTAGCTAGCTAGCTGGTTGGCTGGCAGCCGGGAGCACACAAGTTAAGCGCCTCAGCTTAAGCCCAACTTCAATTTACCAAAACTTTGAGCTGTTGCTGTTGCTGTTGCTATTGCTATTGCTGTGGACCCATTGTCGGGTCAAGTGCTTTGCATAATCATTCAATGCCTGGTTAGAAGTTCAAATACCCAAAATACAAAAAAAAAAATATAAATAAAAATAAGAAAATGGGCAAAATACAAACATTTTCACCTTGTTCTTTGAGGTTTTCCTTTTCGTTTTTCGTTTTTCGTTCCCCCCCCCCCCCCCTCTCTCTCTCTCTCTCTCTGTGCGTGCCCAGCTATCGCCTGAGCAGTTCGCAAGTTCCAATTTAATTATACACCTGGCCCCAAAAAAATTTAAATATTCCCAAATAGTGATAGGCATAAGCTACGCACACACACACACACCCTTACACACACACACACACACACACACACACACACACACACACACACCCATACACACACACACATATACAAATGCTGTTACACATGGCATATACTCGTAAATTAAACGCATTAAGATATTTAAATAATGCTTTTTTGCGCTCTGCTTTATGTGTCACGTGATTAACTTGAATCATGCTACAAATTCATAAATTTCCCGTAACACCAAAGAAATTGAGCCCTCAAACCCATATCCACACTGGGCGTGGCATGAGCTCCATTTTAATACATAATGAAGCAATTATTGCTTTGGCCAAGTGTTGACCTATAGCAGGATTTACCAAATACAATTTCGTCATGAAACATTTGGCCTTGAATTGGATTTTAGTTTACTCGAACAGAAATTTGAATTAGGTAAATTCAATTAAAATTGAAAGAGATTGTATTTGGAATTAGTTTAGATTTGTATGAATAAATCTTAATTGTTGGAATTTACTGCCTAGATTTGAAGTTTGGATTTATTGATTTTAAGCAAATATATTTGAATAATTTGTAATACTAGAAATTTAATTTTATAATATATTTAATATTATATGTATATTTAATAAAATAAATATATTTATTTAATAAAATAAATATAGAGATAAAATGAAGATTTCAAATTATATTCTATTATAGAAAAATTTTCTTTAATCCCTATATTTTCTTAATTTTCATTTCTTATCTCTTATACTTACGAATACTTAAAATTTAAAGAGTTTTGAATATTCAATGCAATTAAATATTTTCTTTTCGAGCATAAGGGATTTCAACAAGAAAGGAAAGATTAAAGTGTTCTATAAAATATATTAATAATTCCTCAATTAGAAAACTTTTCAACTTTTCATATAGAAGTTTTAGACTGGAAGCTACCTTGACCGAAGGACTGTGCTCTGACCGGTTTTCAATTTAATTTGTTTAATAATTAAGCGTATTCAAATAATTGAAATTTATTATTGATTTTCAGGAGTTTTAGGTAAATGGAATAAAAGTTGGGCGGAAGCCATTTAAGTTATTATCAAACTTATTTATTTTTTTCAAAGAAATAATTCAAATTTCAAGGTGCTTATGAGTGCCTAAATCGATATGTGCATGGAGTCAGGCAGATAGAGGAGTAAATGGACGGGATAGATATGCAGGCGTATGAACAGACGGATGGTCGGGCAGTGAAACTAGCGGATAGCCGGAACAAAATAATAGACATGCTAATGAACGGATATACAGAGGAAAGATCGGGCAATGGGACAGAGAGTCGGGAAATAGACGGAAAGACAGACAGACAGTCAGACGTACACACAGAGAGACGGACGGACGGATAGAGAGAGAGAGAGATGCAAAGAGGCAGCGACAAAACAGACACAATGACAGGCAGAAGGAAGCACAAACAAAATGAAAGACAGATGAATGAGGCAATGAAGAGATATAACGACAGCTAGATGAATATGATTGTACTCACTGTCGACTGTCCCTATCCCTATCCCTATCAAGAGTATATAGACATTGTCATAAATGTCACGCCTTCTTCAGATGTCAACACAACTTAAAAAAAATAAAAAAACACTCAATACACCGTAAAACCATTTCAATGCTACAGAAGCATTTAGTTTATTTAATTAAAATTAATTTTACTATTTTTAATTTAATTAAAATTAATTTAAAAATTTTTTTTTATATTTTATATTTATTTATATTTATATTATATATTTAAATATTCTTTTCATTTATGCAATTCTCTGCAAAATGTAAAATGTAATACATGAAATGAAATAATTTTGCTTAATGGAATTTCTTTGCCGAAGAGCAAACACTTGGCCACTTCTCAGAGGCCATTAGCCAAATATATATACAATTGTGAGCAGATACTTTTGAATGCATTCATCTTGTTCACTTAAAACTTGAAATCAGATTTTTGTGTGGCATAAATCAGGATGCGAGCGCTACGTACGTTCAGTTCAGTTCATTGAAGTGTCGTTTATCGTTTTTGGTTTTCTTTTACATTTTTTTTTTTGGTTTTTGTATTTTTGGCAAAACGCCTCTCGCATGAACTTCGCCATGGTCATAAATATGCCAATTTGGCGAAGCAACAGAAAAAAAAAAAAAATGAAGTTGACTCCCTAGCTATATAGCTATCAGCAGCTCCCTAGCTGACTGACTGACTAGGCAGAGTTGGAGAGTTACTAAGAGAGTGGGAGAGAGAGAGAGAGAGTGAGAGAGCTGCACAATAAAAATAAAATTTATTACTCAAGTTTATGGCAAAGCAATAAATGTATCTTTCACTCACTAACTATGTGCCTCTGTGTGTGTGTGTGTGTGTGTGTGTGTGCGAGTGTCTGCATCTTCTCATCTATAAATATGCAACCAACCATTCGCACCTAGGCGTATGCCACATGTGGCGCAGTCTCACACACACACACAGTTGGCCTGCTGTTAAAATGATTATGTTGTTAGCCCGTGAGCCACTCGGCCCAAACCAACAACAACAACAACAACCCTTGATTCAAATCCCATAAACTTGTTCAAGCTGTTGTTGTTGTTGTTGTTGTTGCTGGCACTGCTGTTGCTGTTGCTGTTGCTGTTGCTGTGATAGTTGGCGTTTATATGGCTGGCAATTGCCGCATCATTAATCTTACTCACGGAAACGGCGCTTAGGTCAAAGTTTTGAGTTTGGGTAATTTATCTTTCAGTTTTTGGCCGCAATTATGTGCCGAAACGGTAAAAACCTTTAAACGAACTACAGTTCAACCGGCCACACCCACACACACTCTCGCACCTCAAGCTTAACAATAGCTAGGCAAATATGACTAGCCAGCAGAGAGACCTTATATATAGTATATATATATATATATATATATATATATATATACATATATATGTATGTATGTATGTATGTATATGTGTACTTTAGTGTGAGGTGCAACAAAAGGCGCTTTCGCGTCCCCATTAACCGCTCGCTCTAATAATTCTTTACCTTAATAATTGAGCAGCAATTTCGCACCCGCGGCACTAAAATTAAATTGAACTGTTTACAAACACATGAATTGCTTATGAGCGACGGTCGACAGTCATCAGTTGTGTGTGTGTGTGTGTGAGTGTGTGTGTGTAAACTATGAGTGGCGCGCGCTTGCTTGCGCAGTGTGTGGCGCCACCTATTGGCTGTTAGAGGCGTGCCAGCTTGTGTCGTGTCGCATGCGGGGCGTGGCCGGACGCCGTGTGAATGTGTGTGTGTGTGTGTGTGTGTGTGTACGGAATGCTTATCAAGCAAATGACAGTGCAGAACAGAAGTTGAGAATGCCAAACAGATGATGACCAAGCAACCCGATCGCACAGTGACACAAAAACGCATGGGAAATTAGAGAAAATGACAAGTGAGAGCAGCTGGAAGTAGTAAAGAGATTTACAATTGAGTTAATGAGAAGTGTTGAAGTCAGTTGAGGCTAAGATTAAATTATTTATATTTGCTAAGAGAAAGCTATTTGAATTTCAAACTTTTTGAGTGAGTTTTCAGTAGAGTCAAATTGGTTCTATTTATATTACTTTATTAAATATATTAAATGTATTAAAAAAAAAAAAAAAAATAAATTTTTACAAATAATTAAATGAATTTAGCAAATATATTTTTTTCTTTTATTTTATTATTATTATTTTTTTTTTGCCTAATCTTGACTCAACTATGAAAGAAAGTCAACTTTTTAAGAGTACAAAATTTTAATTTATAAATTTGAATATAGCTGTTTTACCAACTTACTATATTAAAATACTCACTCAAATGTGAGTAATACTAAAGTAAGTCTTTTTGAATATTTTTTTTTTTAATTACAATATTTTAGCGAAAAATTCCAATACTCGAAACTATTGTTTAAAGACTTAATTTTCTAAACTTTTTTTTATTTATTTTGTTTTTATTTATTTATTTATTTTATTTTTTTTTTTTTATTTATTTATTTTTTTTTAATTTTCGCCTCCATATTTCCTACATCTTCACAATTGCAGTTATGCTTCACGACAAAAAAATCTTTACACAAATATGGTCATCCTAATATTGATTCCCATGCTCAATAATATATAAAACCCATAAATGTCACTCTCATATAAAATCTTAGACTAAACAATCTATAAAACCATTGCCAGTTTTTTTCCCTTTTTCCATTTTTTTCCCCCTTTTTTCCTTTTCCCTTTAATTTCGTTCAGTGCTTTGGCCCACCTTCTCACCCATGCCGTGTGTCAAAACTATTAGTTAGCTTTTCAATCAATTTCATACCACTGTGCAACACACAATTAATTGCGTAAACTGAAACGCAATGGCCGTGGCTAAAGCCTGAACATTGAATTATTCAAATCGTTCATAATTACAGCTGGCAAAACTCGCGCGCGCTGCTCGACGCATTTATCAATTAAATGCGAATGCGGCAAATCCAGCAATTGAACAACAATAACAACAACAACAACAACAACAATAACAGTGGCATTGGCAATAACAATAGCTGCTGTGGCAGCAGCAGCAACAACAATTAAATTATTAAAAGTTTGCCATAAATAAAGGCAACAACTTGACAATTATTAAAACGAATTACATGCAAGTTGGGCGCATGAAATGATGTCCCCAAGCCAAAAGGTCTAAAGAGCAATGGGCAAATGCAGGGAGTAAAAAAAAAAAAAAGATAAATAATCAGCTGTAGTCGACTGTTAGATACTCGCTCAAATTGTACGCCAAAGAAAGAGTTGACTTGTGTTGAATATGCGCCAATGAATATAGAGCGAAGTTAGTTAGAGTAAGTAAAAAGCTGACTTAGATTTGTAGTGTGATCGACTGCTAGATACTCGTTCAGGTATATATAATCAAAAGGTTTTTTTTTTGGTTAAAAAAAAAAAATGAATAAAGCGAGTTTTAGCTGCCATATATTTGTATAAAAGTTTGAGCAAATATGATTGACTGCTCGATGCTCGCTCATTTGATATTTGATTAAAATACTTATGCTAATGGAATATGCTCACCTAGCAGAAGAAGAGTGAGACTTTGAATTGTGAAGCTCATATTATGGGCATACAATTCTATATAGACATGAGCTTAATCGACTCTTTGATACACGCTTAAGTAATATTTGATAAAATATCTGTAGCTTAACTGAATATGCTTAGCATAACCAGAAGAAATGAAAAGAGATAGATAATGTATTTATATACATACATACGTGAGTCTAATCAACTCTTTAATACTCGTTCAGCTAATATTTAGGCACATATTTTATTATATTTCCATCAAACAGCACAAGAAGTGAGCAACTGTCTAGAGCATGCAAATGGAGGTGACACAAGAAGAGTGATATCATTTTCGTTAGCTATATTTCTATAGTATTTAAAGCTATTGATAGCTGATAATTATAGAAATATTCTATAAAGTTTGCCATTTAATCATGAATAAAGAAATTATTGTAAATTATTTTTTTTTAAATTTATTTATTTTTTTTATAAAGCGAGCATTCAAAGTGAATTTTCAGTAGTCAAGTATTGATTTGCCATGATAAGTTTGAGCTTAACTTTCTTCAATATCAAGTCGATATTCAGAGAGCTAATAAAAAATATATAAAAATATTATAATATATAGTAGTCAAGATGCTTTAAGGCCAACATTCAAGTTGCGATTGATTTTTATACAAAGTCTAACTGAAAATACGAAAACATGAAAATATATAAAACTAGTTTCATTTTTCATTACATTGCTATTACAACAATTACTTTTAACTATTCACATCTCTTCTGTCTATTATTTACTTCATTTTAAAATTTCCCATGTCAAACGAATATGCTCACTTTTCGTCCCACTAGGCTGGGCGAGCATTAAAAAGGGTTTTGCAACATGTCGTTGGGCCTGGGATACAAAGGGCAAAACGATATATGAGCTCTTAAATTTATGCGTTGCTTTATGGACACACATGTGTGTGTCTGTGGGTGAGTGTGTGTGGGTGGCTGTGTATATGTGTGTGTGTGTGTGTGTGTGTGTGTGTGTCTGTGTGCTGTGTCCTGCGGGTTTATGAAATGCCAAGCGGCTGCTTTTTTGAACTGTTTAATCTCAATTACCAGTGCGAAATATGCAATAAATCTGTTATTGTTTGTTGTTGTTCTTTATTTGTTATTGTTGTTGTTGTTGTTTTAATGCTCGTTCTGCTGTTAAAGTAGAAAGTATATTGGCTTTTGTGTAATCTTGGTCTGGATTGTTATTATCTATCAGTCTGTCAATGTATCTTTTGTTGCTAGAGATAATAGAGCATAGAGCAAGAATATAAAATAATAGATGGTAAACATAGAATATTAAAGTAAAGTCTGCATATATTATGCATAAATTTAAATGCCAATATTTAGAATAGCTCAATAATAAACCACATAATAAAGTGCTAAATATACTAAAGAATATTGTTCCATTTTCTATTTCCATAAGTGGCTAACTCTAGAGCTCTTCTACTGATTTACTTTTCAGACACTCCTTGCGGATGTAGCAAATCAAATCAAATCAAACTCAGTTACTCTCTCTCTATCTCTCTCTCTCTCTCTCACTCTCACTTTGAGCAAGTGACCTCGGTTATTTTCATTTTTATCTTCGGTTGAAAGCGATATGATGGACGGTCGCAAAATGAGGTATAGAAAGTGAGCAAATAGTTCAGAGAGTCTACACATTTACATATACAGGCACACCTTACGTACGCACACACACGTACACTCTGTTGATGTGTTTGACAATCACAGCGCTCTCTTAAACACACCAATACATTCACAACTTACTTTCTGTTTCTCTTCACTCACTCAAATCGTCGGCAAACAACGAGAGCGAACAAACGGTTGCTAGCCGATCGTCAATGAACCGCAATCGCTTGCTCTTTGAGCTTTTTCACAGAGTGTGAGTGAGAAAGACATATATGTGCAGAGATTGACAAACGGTCAACAGTTATTTGAGAGCTATAAGCAAATTGTTGAAATGTATATAAATATGTATATCTTTTAGAATGTGGCTTATTTTTGACTTTC
Organism: Drosophila stalkeri; assembly: GCA_035047405.1. Taxonomy (NCBI): domain Eukaryota; kingdom Metazoa; phylum Arthropoda; class Insecta; order Diptera; family Drosophilidae; genus Drosophila; species Drosophila stalkeri. Next base: position 19,157,894 of record JAWNPR010000039.1, read on the forward strand.
TCTACATGCCGACAAAATGTTGCTATATACACCTTTGAAGGCCTAAGTAAATCTTAGCTATAACTTCCCCAGCTTTAGACTGATCAACTCATATAAAAATTTCAATATATTATATATTTTTATTGAGATTTTTGTATTTTATCTGTATTCGAATTTTTGGCACATCAAAGCTATAGTTAAGTCTTTCTACAGGCTGATTATGGTTTATCTATTTAATGTCTAATTAGAGACATTCCAATTGGAATACATAATTACATTTGCTACAGGCTTAAAGCTAACTATTTCTAGTCTCTCGCTGTGATCCCTGATTTGCCTGATCACTTTTAAGAGCTGTCCGTTGAGGCGTGGCAACAAAAATATAATTTTTGTATATTTTTTAACTAATATTTATAAGTTTGATAAACGCGAACGAGTATTAAGCAGTTGCCTATGCTCTGACTCTAACTTTTCTACTCACTGTGTCACTGTGCTCTTCTTGTTATGGATGTTGTTGTTGCTGTTGTTGTTGTCAGCCGTATGGATTCAAGTGCTCGCCGCAGTTGTTTCAAATTGCGCCTCTCAACTCCATTTTTCCATTCACGCTGCTCTGTATATATGTATATATATATATATATTTTTTTTTTTATGATTGTTTTTCGTGGATTGCGCAATAAAAACAAAAATAATGGCAGCACTTGAAAAATATATATAAAAACAGGAGAAAATATTTATACATATATATGTATATCTGTAGGAATATATATATATATATATATATAACATGGAGTAGCATACGCAATTTGTGCATTGGCATTTTGGCTTTGTTTTGCTTTGCTTTTTTATTTAATTTTTTTTTGTTTATATTTATTTTTTATTTGTGTTTTGTTAGGCCGAGTTAAAGCCTTTAAGCACATAATTTCAATTGTTGTACATAACACAAAGGGATTAACTTTGATTTTGACATATGATTTGAGAGTGTGAGAGTCCCCCCATCTCTCTCTCTCTATGTGTATGTGTGTGTGTGTGTGCAGCTGTGGCTATAAAAACAATTGCATGCCTGGATTTGTTATTTGGCTTTATATGCCTGCCAGCCAGTGTAAATTACGAAAGCGAAATACATGAAAATCGCCCCAAAAGCTCGAAATGCTTTTGCTGCACGCAGAGTCTTGGGCTTTGGCTTGCGGTTTCTGGCCACTGAGCAAACACACAAAGATATTTTCTGGCCTGGGTTAAGCAACAACAACAACAGAAAAAAAAAGAGAAAAAATGCAATTCGTATGCAACATTTCTATGGACTATTTCGCAATGTTCTTTGGCCCTGCATAACCAAATGCAATTAAGGCACAGTTTAGATGGCTCACACGACGCTCCAAAGGCCAGCTGAAAATTGAGTAAAGCGAAATTGAATTGAATCAAAAGCAAAAAGAATGTGAAACAATTTTGCTTGGGGGTTTTTGGTTTTTTTTTTCAAGTGGTTGGGCCGGAAAAGGAAATGTTAATTTGTTGCAAATGGCTAAGTGTAGAGAGAGAGAGAGAGAGAGAGAGAGTGGGGAGTAGGCAAGGGAAATAGGCTGAAGAGAATAAAATACAGATGCCAAAGAATTATTGGAATTCGATATTAATTTTAATTTAGATTTTTAATTGAGTATGATAAGAGTAAATGATAATCACAAATCGATGATGATTATGATTATAAATGATGATTAAGCATGGAGAAACATATGTAAATGATATTCAAGAATAAATATTACAGACTAGAATAATTTATTTTTTTTTCCTTTTTTTTTTTATTATTATTATTTTTATTATTTTACCTGCATATCTAAAGAATGAAAGCGAAACTAAAAAAAAATGGTCCACAGTTATTTGTATTAAAATAATTTTTAATTATTCTGAGTATATATTTGCAAAGTATATAAGTTGTAAAATCTCTATGAATATTTCTTTTCATATAATGCATATTATATTTATATTAATAAATATAGAAAAATACTTTAATTTTTTTACATTTATTAATAAAATACTTTAGTTTTTCTACATTTATTAATAAAAATATAATATGAATTATTTGAAATATTCATCGAGATTTTTTTCTTTACAATGGGAATATATTTTATATGAATGCGTATGCATTTTATATACATAAAAGCAGATGCTTTGCAAATTAAGCACAATTATGAAACACTAGAGTACTGCAGGTAAAACAGCTACCTAAGGGTTATCCTTGATTATCCTTTACTCAGGCACTTTCAGCCGCAAGCCACTTTAACCACTATATTTATTTAACCCACATCCCTTTTAACTGCTCTCAAAAAAAGTAAGCTTAAAGAGTGTTACCACACTCATATAATATTATAATTTAATTCCAATTTTTGTTTTTTTTTTTTTTTGTGTTTGTCCCACAACTATGGCAACATTGTGCGCAGCTGGTGCTGCTGTTGCTGCTGTTGCTATTGCTGCAGTGTCATATATATTTAATTATTAATATAATTAATATTTTTTCGCTTGCACAAGCGAAGTGTAAATAATTTATGAAACCAAAAATTGCATTGGCAACAGAAAAAAAAATAAAAATAAAAATAAATAAATATAACATATAAAAAACACATAAAAACTAAGAGCAATTAAAAAGCCCAATTAAATGCGAATATTTAAATATATATATATAAAGAGAGCAAAGCAAAGCAAAATAAAATAAACTCTAGCATTATTTTGGCAGTGGAAAAACTCTTTGATATAATGTTTTTTTTTATTTTTTTATTTTGCTTTGATTTTATTTTGGGGCGAAAAGAAAACGAAAAACAAAAACGAAACAATTTCCATGAACTTTGAAGGCATCTAATTGACTTTGAAGCGCTTTTACGGCGATTAACTCGCACGTAGCTCACAGATACATGACACCTACACAGCTGTAAGCTACAACTGCATATGTATATATATATATGTGTAGGTGTGTGTGTGTGTACATGCATATATATTACTGCTCTTACTTAAGTTCATTTAAAGTTTTGCTTAAATTTTTGCCGCGCCCAAAGAGGCAAAGGCAGAGAGCCAGCTTATGTGCTAAATTTAAAACCTGCATGCCATTTACCAACACACACACACACACACACACACATGCATGTTGAAGCAACTTACATATGTTATTATCGCACAAACTCGCAAATTTTCGCCCGAGCGCAACGGCTCCCAAATGTATGCTACGTTTTTCAGCATTTTTCTTGCTGCGCTGCCTCGGCTGCCTCTGCTGCTGCGCTGCCCCCAATGGACGCTCATACTTAAATATATTTATGCTAGTGGCAGGACTCGTTGGTTGCTGCTGTTGCTGTTGCTGCTGTTTGTTTTGCAGCTCGTTGACATTTGATGTCACTGTGTCAGCGGCATAAAAAATTAAAAGTATTAAAATGATGCTAAAATCCCATGCACTCCCTGCCCAAGCCTCGATCTGGGCTCAAGTTTAGAACTGAGTGCAATAGAGAGAGAGAGAGAGAGAACGTGTATGTGTGTGTGGGTGAGAATGATAGAGAACAGCTGAGCAAATCGCTGGCATAATATGCGTAATAAAAACTTGCGGTCGGCTCTTTCTTGCCTTCAATTTGACCTTTTCCATGGCAACTTTACAGCTCTCAACTGACGCCGGCCAGTGAGAAGGGACAGTTTGTTCTGCTACTGCTACTGCTGTTGTTGTCGTTGTCATTGTTGTTGCTGTTGTTGTTGTTGTTGTTTGTGCTTTCTCAGCTGCTTGTTATACTCTAAAGTAAGTGAGCTGTTTTGCTCTGACATCATTTAACATGACAGGCAAGTGAGAGGGCGCTACATTAGCCAGCCAGTGGTCGACTAATGTCAAGAGTTGGCGTGAAAGTCACTTCTAGAAAACTTGCAAAACTCGAACAAAAGTTAAATGGCTTTTAGCTCCTTGGTAAGGAAATAAAAAAATGCATTTAATTTTAGCTATTTATTTTTCAAATTTATCAAATTGTAATTCTTGCAAGATTTTTACTATTTTTTCTATTTATAATAAAATATATAATAACAATTATAAATATAATAAAATTATTCGTAAAGGCAAAATGATTTTTAAATACAATACATGCAAATATTAATAAAATAATTATATATTTATTGATTGGTTAATATGAAGATGAATTATTGTTAAATTTGAAGTTCTGTCTGAGTGCAACGATGCTCTGCATATCAATTTTCTTAGAAATATCTCAATTTGCACACTCCTTTAAAAAATAAATAAAATAAATAAATATAATGTATTACTCACATATTTATTAAAAATGTAATCTTCATTTTTATAACCTGAAGCCTTTGAAAATGGGAAAATGAGTTATTGATTTATATTAGATGTAATTTAAGAAAGGTAATTTTATTTATTTTTATTTTATATATATATATATATATATATATATATATATATATATATATATATATATATATATATATATATATATATTTACTATTTTAATTTGTAAAAAATTTTCAATGTCTTTTTTGCTTATAAACTTAAAAAAGAATTATATTAATTGCGTAAAATATTAATCAATTAAAAACATTTTCAGCCTAAGTGAAAATTTGTAATCCTTTTTTTTAGAGTTCCCATATTTATTATTGTTATTTTTTATTTATTTATTATTTATTTTAATTTTAATTTTTATTTTTTTTTTTTTTTTTTTTTTGTATATCAACAATAACAAATACAGTACGTAAATTCTCCATCTAGCTTTATTAAGCACTTATCGAATCAATCATTATTATCAATGATTATTATCAATGACTATTGATTTGACAATTCGTATTTACCTTGATTTTCTCTAGAAAAATGATGAGATTTTTATGATTGCACTGACAAGAAATCGTATATCTCAACTCTCGCAGCCTTAGTATATTTCTCTGCAGTAACTCGTAAAGTGTATCGGAAATTCGCATAAGCAAAATTTAATATTTTCTATTTTTTTTCAAATTTGTACATTTTTTAAAGTCTCATCGCAACGCTTTGGGCCATAGACGGGAGGGTCAAGCGAGCCCAGCAGCCCGGCAGCCAGGCCGTCAGGCAGTCAGTTAGGCAGACACTCAGGCTATGAGACGCCCGCATTGGGCCAACTGGCGGTCTGTGTGTGACAGACGTTGCTCTGCCTGTCACACGCTGCTCGCCGCTTTGCTTTGCTTTGCTTTGTTTTTCGCGCAAGCTTACCGTCTCGCTCTAACCAATTGTACCTGCTGTCACTCTGCTTCCCTCTCCCTCTCTCTCTCTCTCTCTCTTTCTGTCTGTCTCTCTTACTGTCTGTTTGTCTGTCAGCCAACAAGTTAGTCATTTGCTGTATCAAAAATAAAACGCAAATAAAAAACTTTTACGACATATTTATCTTTTCTGACGCAACTCTCGTCCGTTCTGACTGCCTGACTTTCTGTGGGTGAGATGTGCGTACGTGTGCGTGAGTGTGTGTGTGTATTTGAGCAGAAATATATTTGAAGGTGCATAAAGGAGAAAGAAGATGGAGAAGGAGAAGAAGAAATATCAGCACACACACGCGCTCAGTCAACTGTGTGATGTATCGTTTGGTTTTACATGGTCAGCCCAAGTGTTGCAAAAGTCAGATTCGATTTGTCACCATCAACATAATGAAAAACAATCAGTAAAATGCCAGACGGCAATTGTAGATTGATATTGATTTAGCTGAGCCAAGCTGGATATCGTTTAGCACAGAGACAGCGCCTGTTGACGATTTGGTTAAACAAACACAAACACTCGATGAGAATCACTGAGAGAGGTGACGTGGTAGTCAAACGAAACAAATATTCACATTCACATTCACTTCAGTTCAGTTGGCAAAAACTATTTAATGCATTCTAATTGGCTGCAAAAATTAAGCAAATAAATGCAAGTGCAGCAAAACACTTTTAAATAAATAGAAATATTAAAGAATTTACCTAAAAATTAACTAATTAGAAATAAATAAATATTTGGCAAAAGGTTGAACATTTGGAAATATCTGAAGATTCCAAGTTAAGCAAATATGAAATATCAATAGAATTTATTGTTAACATCTGTGTAAATGTATTGATATTAAATTGTATAAACAATATAAAATAAGCAAACAGATTGCGCACTTTGTGAACTTGAACATGGATTTAACTTGGGGGAAAAATTAGTTGTTGAATAACTTGAAGTTCTTCAAGTATTTTCTTGATGAAGCTTTTATAGAGTAAACAAGTTTATATTTGTGAGAGCCAATGTTAAACTTTGAATAAATATATATATATTTTTATAAATATTGGATGAGTTTTTATTAAATTCAAAGTCTCCAACAGTAAAAAAAGAAAGAAAAAAATTGTACAAATAGCGATAATTAGGAAATGGAATAAGTTATCGAATAAAATGTATATCATTTCTCAAGTCTCAGACGCATAGTTCTGATAGGCGTGGCATAGCCATCAAGTATATAATTCTATTTATCCACATACATTTATAATATCCATTTATATAATATTGTATATACTTTATGGCTCTGCCTTATATTCATATATATTATATTAAAGTATTTATAAATATATGCTACTTGGTATTTCTACCCTATATACTTGATGGCTCTGCCACGCCCACTTTTATTTATTAAACATTTAATTTTAATTTTCACAAAAACTTCTCATTATATCTATATCAATTAATTCACGAGTTGCGCCTAAGTTAGCAAAAGAAATTATGAGAAAAGAGCTTGCTTCATCTAAGATTTCTCTAGCTGAGATTTGAATAGAAACATAACCTCAAAGAAAAAGAAACTCAATTTAAATTGCACTCAAAGTATGTTCGCTGTCATTTAATGTTATTTGAGTGGATTTCGCTCAAGCTGTTGTCACATTATTAGCACCATATAAAAATATATAAAATGTTACCAATAAAGAAGCTGATGAAGAGAAGTGTCTCTGACCCACTCTCCTTTCGAATATTTTTGGTTTGCTTGTGTTGTCATCCATTTTCTTGTACTGCCCTCGCTGCTTAGTCCCTGGACTGGCGCTGTTTCCAGTAGCGCGGCGCAAAGTAGTGAGTGCGTCTATACTGATATTTCTTTTGCTCTTTCGCTGCTTTCTCTGCTTTCAGCTTGGGCAGCACATAATGTTCATAATACTCATCTATGAAAGAGTGAGAGGGGTTGTACTTATAGAATAGCTGCACTTGTCCATAGAGCTACAACTTACCTAGTGTCAATTCCATAACATTTTTATTTTTAGAATGAACATGTCGTTCGTAATATTTATCTGTGACGGAGACTCAGTGTGCATATAAAGAGAATATCTGTATATATAGAAGGTTTTTCTACTTACCCAGCGTTAGTTCGAGTTTTTTAGCATTTAACGCTTTCAAACGCTCATTTCTTGATGTTAATGTCAATCTTTGGGCCATTTGAAAACCTTTTTTTTTTTCTTTAAACTTTCTCAGAAAATTTCAATTGAACTTTTTCTAACCCAACTTACAAATTCGTTTTGCCTTAAATGTGTGGACAGAGTTGATTTGATGTCTCTGCAGATTTTCTTAAGATTATGCGATAGTTTAAATAATGATATATCGATAGTTACATATCGATTGGGTTTCAGTTATGCAATTAGAATATAAAACATAGAGCATAGGATATGCAATAATAATTTTTATTTTTTTGCCATATTTTCATTTATTTTGTAAATAATTTCCAAAAAGCATTTAAACATGCTTTTAGCCTTGGCTCTTTAGTCTACCGAAAATCCCTGACTATAGCACTTGTTTCAATTGCTAAGAACTTGGGACTTAGCCAACATATATTTTACTTATCCCAAATTCTAAGCTGACTTAAATAACTCGAGCACATGCCTCGACTTAGGACTTGATTCTCGACTCTCGACACTCTTCCCATATTTTTCGTAGTGCCTATCAGTAAGGGAATGTATATAATATATATATATGTTTTTTTTTCGGGGGTCTCTACTTTTATGGCGCCTCGTAATGTGCGCAGAGGTACCCAAACCATCGAAGCCTTAAAGCTCAACAATCGTGCTAATGGGCCGTACTCGTCGACGTCGTCCTTGTCAGAGCTCTAGCATTTGTCGCCCGTCGACGTCCTCGTCGTCCTCGTCGTCCTCGATGTCGTCTGGTGTGCCAAAGTTTTTATTTGTTATTATATACTTTGGCGTGTCAAATAAACATCACACATCTACGTACATGAAACATGTTTTATATGCCAGCGCGCTCTATGAACGTTCTCTCTATGTGTGTGTGTGTGTGTGTGTGAGTGAGTGTGTGTGTGTGTGCTCGAGCTTCTACGTGCTGTGGTTGCGCACTTCTTTTCTTTTTTCTTTTTTGTTCAAGTTAGAGGCATTTGAATGTGGGAATGTAAGAGTGTACGTGTGTGTATGTGTGTGTGTATGTGTGGTCTGTGTGTGTGTGTATTGGAGTGTGAGTGCTGTTGCTCGTGTGTGACTGCGACTCATTTGCATGAATTGTCGCAAGCTTTTAGGTGAACTTCACCCTAAGTCGAGCTGAGGAGTTGCGCTCATAAGGCGACAATGTGTGAGCACAGTGGTGTGCAAGTGCTTGAACTTGTTATGAAAATAAATGAAACGATAATTTGATATACAAATATTTATGTATTCAAGTATTTTAAACCAAATTTCAGATACTTGAAATAAGCAACTAATTGTAATATTATGTTGATCAGCATTATGAGAGTAAAATACGTATTTAGTATTTTATTTCTTTCTTTTCTATATTTTTGTTTTCATTTATTTCAAATAAAATAAAACATACAATTATTTAGTATTTAAAAATAATATTAAAATTTTTATTATTAATATTGTTGTTATTTATTACTTTTTCCCCTCTTATATATATACATATTTTTTTTTAGTTAATTTTATAATTAATTAAACACGTATTTATTGTTAACTTATTAAATTGGATTCTTCATAATTTTTCATTTGATTTAATATTTTCGAATGTTTTTTTTTTTTATTTTTTCGATATATTTAAGTAGAATAACATTAGCCTAATTAATAATATTTTAACTCTATATTATTTTACATATATTATTTATACTGGTATACTTAATTATTTTTTATATGTTATTAACTTTAATTCATTATTATTTTCATATATTTTATAACATTTAATTCTTAAATTTAATCGTACTTTAGACTTATTTTATATATTTTATTAATTCAGTTAAATTTGTTTGATTTCTAAAATTATTTTATATATATTATTTCAGTCTTTGAACAAATTGATTTTGCACCACTGTGCTATTGAGTTGCGACTTTTAATGGCGCTCTCATGCTATTGGGGTGGGAGTACCGTTAATTTTATGCCATTTTATTCACCCTAACGTGCGATTTATGCTAAGCAGTGACAAATAAATAAATGCCTAGACCAAAGGTGTCTGCCAGAGCTCGCCTAATGAGCGTCTTCATATATCATACGCCATGAGCCATGCTCCACGTTCCATTTGCTGGCAAACAAATGGAAATAGAATTATTACAAATGCAACCAAACTACTGTTGCCAACTAGAAACTGTATTTGCTTTAAATAGATTTTTATTTTATTATTATTTTCTTTAGCTGTTCAATTTGTTTTGGGCAGCCATTGAGAGATTGTTAAACTGTTGCCTCATTGTGTGTTTATTTGATATTCCAGACAAAATATTGCAATATGTCGAATATTTGCATTTAGTTTCACCTCTCTCTCTCTCTCTATCTCTACCTCCCTCCCACCCTTGTTGACAATTTTATTTTTTATAGGGCTTTTAGTTTTTGTGTACTTTGTGCTGGTCCTCTGCAAATGCATTCCCTTACAACTTTTATGACGCTGACAGTTTTTGCTCCTCTTTTATTTAGCATTTTTATTTTAAAGTCAGCAACAAAAAAAAAAAAAAAAGAAAGAAAATCAAAATACAAATATTTTGTAAATTTTCAAATTTTTAGTAGCTTTTAATATTTTATTAAGGATGGTCTTTTAGAATTTAACTTGAGCTGCCGGCAAGCTGATTCATTTATTTGTCCATTTATTTACACAAAGCAAAAGTTGTTCATTTTCTTTTCTTGTTGTTTAGCTTTGTTTGATTTAATAAAAATAAATATTTGTGCCTTTTTTTTTTTGTAATTTATGATAAATAAAACGACTTACAGCAATATTTACTTTGTTGACATTGAAAGAGGCAAAGAAATCACTTTTGCTATGTCAACAATATCACAAAACAAATAAAATTTTACTTAAATTGTCTTTTTCTTAAATATATATAAATATTTTTGACAATTTGCTAAATTGGACTAAGTGATTGCAGTTAGTTATATACTTTACTTAAATATGGGTGTAATTCAGTGAGCAAAGAAAGTGAAATTTATTCTCTTACCATTCACTGAGTATATAATAAATTGACGTGAAACTGGAGAAATTAGAAATTGATAGAGCATAGTAGAAGAGATATTAAATATCTCAAAGAGAGATAGAAAGTCGAAGCTGCTCATTTTTTTATGTCAATAATAAATATAAATAATAATGTAATAAATAATAATAAAATAAAATACATTTATTTATTGTATAAAATTAATTAAAAATTAAAGAAATTAATTTATAAATTATTGCCATTTATTTTGTTGCAATAATTATAATTGCATAATTATATTTTTAAATTTAAATTAAACTAAATCATTTAAAAATCAAATAAATTAAATTAGGAATTAAATTATAAATTATTATATAGTTATTATTATTTATTCAAATACATGTCGAGTATTTATACAGTTTACAATAATTATACTTTGAGCGCCCTTCTTCTGCTGATTCTACTCAATTTGCTTTCGTGATTTTTTTCTACCAACACGTTTACCGTACCGATACAACTATCGATAAAAAGCTCTATCGCACTAATAAAAATATTGTCTACGATATATATACAATAATATAAATATAATTAATATTTAATTCACTTTTTTAATTTGTTGCTTTAATTAAGAGTAACAAAGTATTTATTCACTTGAAAAGTAATTGGTAAATCTATCGATAAACGTCTTTGGATTTACAGCTGAGTTTGCATTCGACTACGGACTCGAGTATTTTTACTAAGCTAAAGCCGAGAGAGAATGCTATGCCCAAGGCTATTACAAAACCGTCTGATACTGTAAATTCTATGTCAGCGGTATATATATCTGATAAGTGAGAGATTATACTGCTGCAGCATCCTCTTTACATTACTCTGTAACTTCTGTGTGAGCTGCTCGTCTCCTGCTCATCTCTCTCTTGCACGCCCACTTTGAATAAGTTTAAGCTATGCCCCAAAAATACTGTTCAAATTAAACTTTTAACTAACTTGCTTTTTCGCCTTCGCTTTTCTCTTGCCTTTAGCATGCACCTGTACCTAGCGCTGATCTCGTGCCTCGTCTGCGCCGCCCACTGCTGGCAATTTGATGGCGGAGGCGCTGCTGCTGGGGCTGCTACTACTGGAACGGGTCAGAGGTTGCATCGCAATGTCCGTAATACGGCGCGTGCTCTGGCACGTGGTCCGCCGCCGGCAAGAGGATCAGCTGCACTGCTTGGCAGCCAGCAGCAGGATGTGCTCTATGCGTGTCCACTCAACTCGATGTGCCAGTGCGCCGGCTTGCCCAACGAGACGTCCACGCTGATTGAGATTAATTGCAACGAGGTGGCCCTCTATAAGTTTCCAGGTAAGTCAAGCATACATATATAAATATATATATATATATATATATATATGTATGGATATATACAAGTGTGTGTTTGTATGTGAACTGAAGTTATTCAGCTGCTGTCAATATGTGCTGGACCAGCAGCTGCGGCCACATTCAACTTGTCGTCGCTTTTATTTATGTGGCAAATATTTTTGTTGCCAACTCGGGCGACAATGAAACTTGCCACTAGCTGCTTTACTCCAACTCTCCCTGTCGCTCTCGCACTACCCGTCTCGCTCTTTCTCACTTTGTCGCCTGCAGCGCAATGTAATTTTTTAATGAAGCTTCAAACGGCTTTGTCCTGCCTGCTTGGCTTGGCTGGTCTGGCTGCCTGCCTGACGTTGCTGTGTTACCCACAACAAAATTAAATCTTACATTTAAGTTTGCCAATTAGTTGTAAAAATAAAGTTTTCTTGCTCTTGCTACCTCTCTCCATCTCTCTCCATCTCTCTCTCTCTCTTTTTTTTATTTCGTCTGTGGTTCTAGAAAGTTTTTTAACGATTGCTGTGGCACAAAATTCAACGCTAATTTTGTAGTTTTTAAGTAATGAATGGCAAGTTCTGTGTTCCATTGTCATTTCGTTAACATTGCGCATTCGTTACCCCCTCCAAAAAAAAAAAAAAATAATAAAATAAAAATAAAAAACAAACTCTCGCAACTGCCCTCGCTACGGTTCTATACCGCAAAAATATTGCCATTAGCTACAGTGCTGCAAAATGCAAACAGCGTGCCACGCCTCCTGCCTGCCGCCCTTTTGATGGCAAGTTGCGGCATAAAGTTGCAAATACTCCCAAAAACTGTTGACTACCAAAATATACACACACACACACACACACACTCACACACACACGCACACATTGACAGCCAGTCCAGGCAACTGTCAGATATGAACGCTCGAACCATTGAAAAGTTTTCTTTGGCTAACAATTGCTTTGGCTCTTTTGTGGTGTTTGTTGGCTGTAGGCTAAAAGATGAGGGAGGGGGGCGTCTGTGGGGAGCATAGTGAGCCATCATTTTGACCTGCTCTGCTATTGCTGTTATCCGCATTGCCAATTAATTTATCAAAATATGCGACGTATTTCAAAAATGTATTTAATTTTTCTACTGCAACGTTTTGGGGTTTATTTGTTGGTAATTTCTTTTGGCTTTTTGGTTATCATAATTTATAAATATATTTATATATAAGTATACATGCCTATGGGATACAAATGTAATACAAAAGAATTTTGATTAATTTTAAAATTGTTACGCAATTTTAAGTAAACATAAAACTAGCAACATTGTTGCTATGAGGCGCTATCGACTGCTTAATACTCGCTTCACTTTTATAAAACAGCAAAATTTAATAAAATAAACTAATATGGCAAAAGTTAATTTACAGAGACTATAGACCTTTGATTAATAATTCATAAGTAAGGGAAATTAAGGCAACTTAAGTTAGAATTTTATGTTAGATCTGTGACGGGACTAGATTTATTTTATTTAAATTTATTTTTGTATTCATTTATTATCAATTTTAAATTTTATTAATTTTTTTATTTATTTTATTTTACTTTAATTTATTATTTATTTATATATTTTATTTTAGTATTATTATTTTATTATCAATTTTTAATTTTATTAATTTTTTTATTTATTTTATTTTACTTTAATTTATTATTTATTTATATATTTTATTTTAGTATTATTATTTTATTATCAATTTTTAATTTTATTAATTTTTTTATTTATTTTATTTTACTTTAATTTATTATTTATTTATTTATTTTATTTTAGTATTATTATTTTATTATCAATTTTTAATTTTATTAATTTTTTTATTTATTTTATTTTACTTTAATTTATTATTTATTTACTTATTTTATTTTAGTTTAATTTATTTTTTTTTATTTATTTTCTTTTCTTTCAATTTATTTGTATTTATTTTTGTAATTCATTTCATTTATTAAAATTTATTATTTATTATTTATTTTAGAGAGAGAAAAATTTAGAAACATAGGGAGAGCTAGAGCGAGATAGAGTGAGATAAGGAAATATATAGATTGATGGGCTAATTAATACCTCATATAAAACTTCGTAACTATAGAAACAGTCAATCATCAGCAATATAGTCTATATTAATATACGTAGCATTATATTACGTATACACTAACTACAGAGTATTCTATATATTATATATATAGAGTATAATGTATATTCTACATATCTTTCTCCGCATATTTATGAGCAACAATCAGTCTCACTTCAGTTAGCTTCTCAGTCACTTACTCAGTCAGCGATTAGTCTAACTGAGAGAGAACTCCAAGCTAATATACTCATTTCTAGCCATGAGCGAGTATTAACAATTTGTTCATTATAATATAAAGAAATTTAATAAATTGTAATAGTATTTTTATTTTTATTTATTTATTAATTTTTTTTTTTTTGTGGATTCAAACTAATTTTTTTGTTTGACAAAATTAAAAATAATAACAAAAAAAAAAAAATGGCGAAATAAATTACCTTAAAGTCAGGTCAAAGTGAATTTTGTTTGCATTTGACTGAAATTCCAATCGACATATTTGAATCGTTTATGCATTTTGGAGAAGATGCTTTAATAGAATTCCATTGGCATTTCAGCATGAATGAAATTCATTCAATTTGTATTCAAATAATCATGTTTTATTCAATATGATTTGACGCGTTTGTAGCAGAGCGTTGCCAAAGCTCTGCCAAGCTGGGCCCCATGCTGTTGATTAGCTTGACTAACAAATCTTTTGACCCCCCAGGGGCCAAACGGGCGTTACAACTATTGCAATTACAATCTGTTCGCTTATATATAAATGTGCAGATATATATATGTAGATATGTAGAAGTAGATATATATATATATAGATATATTCAAACAAATGTCTCACTTGAATGCAATTTATGTCTTGCATTGGAAGAAACTGCAGCAAATGCACAAAACTTTGTGCCAATTAGCAATTCTAATGTGGAAAAAACGAGTTGGGGCTGGAGCTGGAGCTGGAGCTGGGGCAAGGCGAGGCGGGTTGCCAAAAAACACTTTGCTTGACAGTCTGGCTAATTGCGTGCCACGCCCGCAAAAGCCGCCGTCCAGTGCCCACAGCTGGACATTGTGCTGTGGCTAGGTTTGCTTTTGGCCACAGCAACCACTGGCATGCCAGGCCAGGTCTGTCCCAGCTGTCCTAGCTGTCCTGGCTGTCCTGGCTGTCTCTCTGGCTGTGGCCTGTCCTGTCCTATCCTTTCCTGGCCTGGCCTGGCCTGGCCTGCAAAGCACACATCAGATGTTGCATACTTTTCAGCGCACAAAAATATGCAACGAGCTGCTGCAGCAGCGGCAGCAGCGGGGGGCATTTGCAATGACGATGACAACGACTTGAAATTCATTAAAAATTCCAAAATTTGTGTTGCCAAAAATATGTGACAGCAGCAACAGCAACAGCAAACGGCAAATGGCAAAACATTCGAATATGTCTTGATGTTGCACAAATAAAAAATAAATAAAATAAAAATAAAAATTAGATAGAGCAAAAGTTATTTGAATTGTGCAGAGCATATAAAATACGCTGTCAGACATGTTAAATATGCTCTCAAAAATATATTTTTTATAATATATATATATTTCGTTTTAGCTAACTAGAAATTGTTGATAAATATTGCTCAGCTAAATAGCTTTAAATCTAAAGCGTCTTTATGCTACTACAGCTTAATTTTAATTAATATAATTCGAATTTTTTTTTAAATATATATATTCTATAATATTTGCTATAAATTGTGGCTCAAGCAAAATTATTTTAATATGTTGAATTCATCAGTAATTGCTGCAATGACTACTGAGTTTTTTTTTTGTCTAGTTTGCAGTCAATGCAAATCAATTTAATATATAAATAATAAATAAATATATTAAAAAATTTAATTTAAGGTATTATATGTTTAGCTTACTGTTAATATTATTTATATATGATTATATTCAATATAAATATATGTAATATTTAAATATGTAAATATCAGTCAATTGGGAACATTTTAGAGCTGTCGATGCACGCTCCACTGTAGTATGCAAATGAGAATTAATTGCAGCCTTAGCAAATTTGTGCTCAGCAGCTTAGGCTGTGGTGCTCTCCGTTGCAATATATATATGTATGTACAATTTACAATGGTAACGATAGTTCGTTTCTCTATCATGCTCATCGGCTTAGCATAAACGAGCCGAAGTGGAATTGAAAAAAAAAAGCCGAAACGAATGATCGCATTCTCTTTACAACTAACAATCTCTTTCAAAGTTGATCGCTTTGCCAAAAGGCGCTGCCAAATTATATTATTTTATTATTATATTGTTATATATAATGAGTTTTCAGTCCAGTCACAATAAATTATAACTCAGCTGCAGCATTTAACTCAACTCTTCTGACTGTCATTTGCTCTGCTCTATAATTTATAAGATCAGGAAAGAGCAATAGCTTTGACAACTCTCTTATAAAGAAATTATGCTACGTAAGAGATTTTTCTGGCTTGCTTTTTCAGTTCGATTTAAGTCTCTTTAGGTGCAGTTACTATGAAACGGGAAGAACTCTCTTTTTCTCTCTATCTCATTCACACGCACACACACTAACGGTTATTCATATTGTGCTGCGCAGCTTTTGCATATGAACATATACGAGTTCAATAAAGAGAAGTCTGTTTAAAAGAAGAGTGTCAAGGAGTAGGTTAATATTGGTGGAATGGAACGGAATCATTTCATAAATTTCGATTCATAAAGAATCATCACAAACAAATTCTTAAAGACTGTGTAATACATTTAATATAATAAATTAAATAAGAAATAAAAACATATAATAAAATGTAGTATAATTTAATATATACTTTTTTATATTTTGCAGAGACTAATTTTGAAGAAGCCCCAAAGTTCTCATAGTTTATTTATTTTATGTTTATTCTAGTTTATTGTATGCTTCAACATGTTGCTCATAGCAACGATTGTGAGTTTTGCCAAAAGCCAGCTCTTGTTTAAATTCAGAATTCTTCACTTTCTGTTACCTTTTCACATATGCGCAACACAAAACATCAAAAGTGAACTATAAGCGCTTGAAATTCGTCAGGTTTTAGGCCGCCAAGCCGCTTACGACATAGAGCGGCTTAAAAGCCAGCCTGGCGCCAATTGGCAGTGCAGGAGTCATTGAGTGAATGAGTGAATGAGTGAATGAGTGAATGAGTCAATGAATCACACTGTGTGTATCTAGCTAACATAAAAACCAAACAATTTCTGCTTATTTCATATTCAAAATATTTTGATAAAACTGCCTTCAGGCCATCAATGGGAGACGAAGCACGAAATATGTTTGCCAATTTCTGAGCGCAAAATTTCAAGTGAAAATTTGTATTGTGCTCGGGTCGTAAATGATATTTAAGCCACAAATGTGCAATTTAGATTTATTTTTAATGTTTTCTGGTCATTTTCACGCTTGGCCAGTGTTGCTGATGCGCCTCCAGGGCACACACACACACATGCAGAAAGAAGCAGCAGGAGGAGCAGCAGGAGGAGCAGCAGGAGGAGCAGCAGGAGGAGGAGGAGGAACAGCAACAGCAGCAGCATTCGCTCCATATTCAATTCGGCCACAATTTTCATGCCGAAACTATTTCTTAACAGTGGCCAGAGCAGGCCAGGCCTGGCTAGGCAGTCAGCCAGGCAGTCAGCTTACACAAGCTGCTGCACGTTTCCTGCTGCTGACATCCTCCAGCTGCAGCTTCGCAGGACACACAAAAGTATATGGATATAAATGAAGCTCACACAAATACACACACACACTCATACACATGCACACATTCACTTCTTATGCTTGGCCGCCTTGCCTCAATGAATGCCTCGACCAAAACAATAACTTTTCAGCTGACGTAATCTTCATCAGCACATACGTTCATAGGTCAAAAGCCAAAAGGGAGAAGGAGTGAGAAAGAGAGAGAGAGGGATTGAGAAAGATGGAATGAGGTAGCTCTACCCTTATGGGCAGCCTATGGAAATTGAAAGTGTTTTTGCTCTGGCTGCGATAGCATTCAGATCAAAGATAGTTTCACAACTATCCAGAGCGAGAGGAAACTTGATTTACGACCTCTTTGCGGAACAATTTTTAAAACCAGCCAAAAAAAAAAAAAAGAAAAAAAGAAGAAAATAAAAAAAAAAAAAACATTTCTAAAGTTTAAAGTAAAAATATTTGATTTGATTTAATTCCATACGCTGCTTTTGAATGAACTCAAATAAAACATTTTCTTTATAACTTTGCATATAGAAAATAATATAAATAAATAATATATATAAATATTAGCATTGCATGAACAGTTTCTTTTTCTTTGGCCAAAAATGTTTCTAAATTTTTAAAAATATTTTAAAATGTAGATTTTCTTTTAATAATAAATATCTTTCTCTTTATCTTTGCGGCAAAAATCCTTTACATTTCATTTAAAACGAAAATTTTTATTAAATTTTTACATATTTTTTTTTTATTTTATAAATAAATTTAAAAAAATATATAAAAAAAATATACAAATAAATTTTAAAAAAATATGTATATGTTTATTATATATTAAATATAAATGTATTATTATTTTTATATTTCATGTATATATTATTGTATATTAATATTATGTATCAGCTTGAGCTAGTTCTGCTTGATGAACGGAAACAAATATTGCCTCTACTGCAGCTTATTTGAATTAGAGCTAGAAATGTTGCCTCAACGTCAGCATTTGCTTCCTTCCTTATTGCCGTAAGAACAATCCATTTATTGATTAGAGATGTGACTTACTGAGATTATTTGAATTGCAATAAAACTCAAGTAAATAGAAGTGGAGCTTGGCTAAATCGAAAATATGAATATCTAATTATTATATCTATTTAATATATAGTACATTATATAACTATATCTATATTATATATTTATCTATATATTTATCTTTATATATAATTAAAATTGCCTCTTTAAGAGTCATAAACATAAAATTTAAAACATTGTAATTTAAGCTTGTAATTTTTCTGACCTTTTGTCAGTTTCCTTTTGTAATAGTCTAACAATTATTTACAATTAATTTTGCTTGTATTTATTTATTTAATTATTCATATTCAACTGTGCGCACTTAAAGTAAAAAACAAAGCCTTAAGCTCTTTAAATGCACACAAGAATATTATTATTATCCCTTTGACTGGCGACGAGTTTATTTTGATTTTGTTTTTCCCTTTAAAAAAAAAAATTGCTTTTATTGTAGGAAATTTTAATAAATTTTGAACGCTTCAGGCATGCACATTTCAATTTTATTTAATTAAATGCAATTTATTGAAACATATACATGCATTTTTTTTTTTTTAATTTTTTTAGGTGGGCGACAAAACATATTTGAAATAAATATATGTATTTGACCGGCTCAAATAGATTTTTCCATTTTATCCTTTTAGAATTTCTGTGAATTTATTTTCATCGAAATTATTTGGTGGCATACATATGTGTTATGGAGCATAATTACTGGAATTATTCGAGTTTACTTTTATTAATTTTATGCATGATTTGGCTAGCCATCAAATAAATATGAATATTATTATTATTTAACTCGAAATAAAAGTAAACACAAATTGCATAAATAATTTTGTTCAATACACAGCCCAAAGTAAAAAAAAAAATAATAATAATAATAATAATAATAAGAGCAACAAAACATATTTAAATATTAATTTGCAACAGTTGCGGACAAAGCCACAAAACACTTTAACTGCGCTATATACAGAGATGTATGCAGATATATACAGATATATATATATACAGATATATATCCCCTTTTATTTCACTTTTTTTTCTGCTTGCTTTTGGCAAGTTGAATAAACACTTGGCAAGTGACGCAAACGAGTGGCAGGAGGAGGAGCAGCAGGAGGAGGAGCAGCAGGAGGAGGAGTAGGAGGAGAACGAGGGGCAAATGGCGACGTTGGCAGCCAAAGTAAATAAATAAATATGCTCGCCATTTGTCAGAGAATTGACTTGAGGCCATAAAATACAAGCCAACATGCACGATGGACACAAACACAAACTGCCGCAGCAGCTAGAAGTTTATTAACGCCATATGTTGTGTGTATGTTTGTGGGTGTGTTGTGTGTGTGTGTGTGTGTGTGGTGTTTTGTGTGTGTTGTGTTGTGTGTGTTATATGTGTGTTGTCCACTCATAACAAGAGCAATGCTAGCAACAACAACAGCTACAGCAACAGCTGTATAGCTTAGATATGCACACATTCTATAGACACATACATACACACAACACACACACACACTCACACACCCTCTCTTTATACTCTCGACCATCTTCTGCCATCGTGCATAGCCAATGCGTTTGTTAGCCACGTTTGCCAGTTGGCCAGTGCCAGTGCCAGTGCGCGCGTGTCAACAGGGCGTATGATTAATATTGTATTAATATGCGATATGTAATTAAGATGTAAGTTGTTTGCATATATCGTCGTTTACCCACTGTGTGCGTGTGCGTTCGTGCGTGTATATTAGCCACACACACACACACACACACACACATATAGCAAATTTACAGTAATTCTGCAGTCTTAAAGCAACGAACCGCATTTGAGCTGCGCAAATAAATAAATTATTATTAAATGTGTTCATGAATAAATTATTTTTTAATAACTGCATTTCTTACGGGCAGACCAACACAGCCTTGCTTCAAAAATTTATAATCAAACAAAATTCATTTCAATTTCAAATGTAAAGAAAATACAATGCATGAAAACTCGAATGGAGTGTGACAGGCAAGGAAATACCCTGAAGCTAGCTTCAGCAAGAGCAGCATAGGCAGGTGCACTGTCTAATGCGATGATAGAATTCCTTATTAGAATTTTACTAATAAGAAAATAGTTGAATAACTTTAAAGTTGTTCTAAGCAAAGTTTGTTAATACAATTTTCAAAGCAAGTTCATGACATGCAGTTATATCTATTTGTCTAGATAATGTATATTCCAATACGGAGAAGGATAAGGGCAACATTTGATATATGTCAATTATTTGTATAAATTACAAGAATCTGCACAGTAAACTTGGAGTATTTTGGAGAACTCTTTGTTTAATTATTAATTGTAATAAGGAAATTAGAAAAAAAAATAAATAAATAAAATAAAATCTTGAAAAGCCAATGACAAGTATATAGCATCTGTTATTGTAAAAATATGATTAACGATTAAAGCGTATATTATGTAGGATGATATGTGCAAAATTTCACGACTCTTTCTATCTCACTCATTAGCTCATATAGCTTACGAAACTGCTGCGTTCATACGACGAAGCAAACGAACAGACACTCAAATTGAGTGCCTATCCCTCTCTCTCACACACACGTATTTGACCTGAAAGAGCTGATATGCGTGCTGCTAAGAGAGAAGCATATTCGGACTATGCTTCTACAACAACACTATTCTACTCTGTTCTCTCTGTTCTCTATCTCTGTCTCTCTCACTTCACAGATCAACACTAGAGTAACAGAAGGCAGCTTTACTGTTAGACGCCGTTGTTGTACTCTGCTGCTTGAACTGTGCTGTTGTGCTCCGCTGCTGAGCTCTGTAGTTAGTTCTGCTGTTGAACTCTACGGTTAGCTCTGCTGTTAGACTCTATAGTTAGAGTGTGCTCAACAGAGTCTGTTGTTAGTCTCTGCTATTAGACTTTGCTCTTAGGCTGTGCTGTTGAGCTCAGCTGTTAAGCTCGGCTGTTAACTTAACAGTAACAAAAAGTGCACTTCAAATCTGCTTCTGGAGTTTGCTGTTAACTGCTCAGTATTGTATTATATTCTATTACGCCTTATATGCTCAGCCACGCCTCCTTTTGCCTATATATATATGCAGCCTATATATATAAAAAAAAGGAAATTGATTAAGTCGAAAACCAAATTGAATTATTAATTTCTGTAGAAAGTTAATGTAGTATATGTGTGTGTGTGTGTGTGTTACGTGTAGCGGGGTAAAAAAAAAAACTTGCTCGAGATTTTGCTGAACTAATTTCGGTGCCTCGACGTAATTGTTCATTAATTGTTTAAGTGCAGTCGACTGTAAAGTTGAATTGCTGCTGAAATGTTCATGACCAAATCAATGACAATCCCAAACAATCTGCAATTGCAATCGCATTCGCATTCGCCATTCGCATTCTCATTTCACTTTGACTTTAGTTCACACACACACACACACACACACACACAGAAATACCCATGCATACATGCATACATATACTCGCATGCATATTGTATATGTCAATCCATGTCTCTCTGTGTCTGTTTCTCTTATTTTGAAAGCTGTCAGGCAGAGCCTGCTAACTAAAAATAAAACAAGAACCGAGTCAAGCAGCAGCAACAACAGCAATAAATGAAATGAGTCGAGCGTAACCAACTGCTTAATACCTGTTCAAGTTGGGAAAATGGGCTAAGTATTGAGGCGAAATATACATATTGTAATGGGCTGAAGATGTATTCAATAATGTGAAATAAAATGTATTATATTTTCATTGCAAGTATGTCTAATTGGAATTAGTGTATATTTTTCCAATCTTCCGCTGAGTGTCAAACTTGGCTTTAAAATCTAGCTATAAAAACTATAGTAGATACAGTTTAGAAAGAAAACAAATATTAAAATAAAAATTAAACAAAATAAATATATACATTTTTCTAGCTCTATTTATATAGTATATATATAGTATATACTAAAATATCTCTCTAGCTATATTAGCAACTTTAAGCAAATATAAGAGCTCCATACTCAACTCGAATATAATGTATATAAATAGCTATGCCTGACTATATATTTATCAATTTCATATATATAAAGTATGCCTATATATACCAATGTTCCAATATATACCAGCCTTTAAGTCTTTCTTTAAACTCGAAAGCTAATCTACCCCAAATTCTCTTACAATGTGAATGAGCATAAAAAGCAGAAATTTTGCAGCCAAAACCCAAAACGAAACCAAATGAAACCGAACAAAAATATATAAAAAAAAAAAAATGGTAGTAGAAGAAGAAGAAGAGTCATAGCCATTGCCATAGCCATAGTCAGAGCCGTAGTTGTAGCCAGCGCAATGACAATTCACGTAAAAAATTTTCAATTAAAAGCGAAAAGTGCATTTTCATGTTGCACGTCAGTTTGCTGGCCGCTGCATTTCGCTCGTTCCGCTCGCTTGGCCCATTCCACACGTTCCGCGCGTCGCACTCGACTGACAACAAATATTGTCTCTCTTTATTTATATATATATATATTTTTTTGGGGCATTGCTGCGAATGTTGTGGGCGTGGTCGCGTCGCATTTGCCGCTTTACTTGAGCTAAGGCCAGGCAGGCCATAATTTAAGCTGACAGGCATGACACGAAAATTCCCTTTGGAGCCGCATTTCATATAATCAGGCTAAAAACACATGGTCACCCGACGCCCGACGCCCGACGCCCGACGTCGGGGCGTGAGCATG
This sequence comes from Drosophila stalkeri, assembly GCA_035047405.1. Lineage (NCBI taxonomy): Eukaryota > Metazoa > Arthropoda > Insecta > Diptera > Drosophilidae > Drosophila > Drosophila stalkeri. Next base: position 19,181,073 of record JAWNPR010000039.1, read on the forward strand.
GGCGTGCGTTTAGCTGAAGGCACTCGCACTCGAAGGACCTTGTCGCTATTGTTAATTAACACATGCTCAGCGAATCGCAAATTAATTGCGACACTCGCCGCCGATTGCCCCGCTTCGCTTGATGTCCCGGTTGGGCAGCGCTTTGCCATTGTTGCGTCCATTAAAACTATGCAGCAGGTGCTTGGCCTTTTGACCCGCAGCATGTTTATCCAGTTACGGATTACACGCCAATTTAGATGGCCAAACAATGAGCCGAGCAGCACTGCTGAGTGGGGCCTACAAATGGGATTCCAATTCAAATTAGCCAAGGGAAAATAAAGATAATTTCTATCTCTCTCTCTCTCGCTCTCTCTCTCTCTTAGTTCAAATGAATTAAATTATATTCACTTAAATAATGCGACATGACATGACATGACAGCGTATATATATACATTCTGATTCATTAATGATTTATTGTTTTTTATATATATATGATATATTTTCATTTTTCATTTTCTTTCGCTCTACTATTTCCCTTGATTTTATCTACGTATTTAAACGTTGATTTAGAGTAGCTTAATTTCTAGTCGTTCTTTTTAGTCTTCTATGGGGCGGGAATGGGTTAGCTTGGATCCTAAATAGATCATAAGTAAGAAAATAACTCATTGAGTCTATGCTATCGATCGGCACATTTTCAATTCATTTTCTTCAACGGCAGCGAAACAAAGAAAAAGCGAAAACATTCGTAAGCCGATCGCGGATGAATTCGTTATAGAATCGATGCAATCAATTGTTCTCAGAGTTTTTTCTTAGAGTGTGAGTGAATTTAAACATATATTCATTAGTCGAAGGTGCGAATGACTTTAAATTTTAAAATAATATATATCTATATACTATATATCTCAAATCTCAAATGGAATTCTGAGCAAAAAGTAATTTTGTAGGCCAAGAGATTAACCATCGAAAAAAGCTAATTATATATATATTTTTTAAATATATATTTAGCTTACTCTATAATATAATTAATTTAAATCTATTCATATCTCATTATGTGTTATCTCAGAATAACTCCTTTGCATTTCTCTATTAAAGTCTATGTATATATTTAAGTATTCCCGTATATAATATCCTAATACCTACATATATATACATAACATACTTAATATATAATATACATACTTATTAATATATTTATATTAAGTATATATACCTAGCTATTACATACGTAAGATTTTGAAATGATTATGTGGACAATGTCTAAAGCGATTATTCAGATTTGAGGTATGCAAACTTTCAAGATTATATATAATATAATGGGCAAAATAATATTATTGAATATATAAGAATATATATACATAAATAAAATAATTAGTCTAGATTGAAGCATTGCATCTGCTGCTATTATACTTATAATATAATTATCTATATACTTTAAAAGCATATATATATATATATATATATATATATATATATATATATATATATATATATATATATATCTTCTCATTTTAAGAACCCTTTTTTTTATATTCTCTCTCTTCTGCTATGCGCTGTTTAAAGTATATTTTTCTGGCCATATTTACTCTTGGTCAAAATTATCTTAGCTATTTGGTTCTTAATATTATATAAATTTTGTGCAGTTCTTTGCTTTGCCTGCAGCTCCTGCTCCTGCTCCTGCTCCTGCTCCTGCTCCTGCTGCTGCTCCTGCTGCTTCTCCTGCTCCTGCTGCTGCTCCTGCTGCTGCTCCTGCTGTTGCTGCTCCACGTTCTTCATCTTCTTCTCCATCTGCTACTCCATCTTCTTCTTCTTCTTCTTTTTCGTCTCCTGCTCGTTGTTGCTGTTGGGCAATCAAGTCAAGCGTTTTCTGCGCGCTGTTTGTTTTTGCCAACGATGTCACTCTTCCAATATATCTAAAGTGCCTTTTTAAATTGCTTTGGTCGTTGTCCTATTATGGCGGGTGGTTGCTATTGGGGGGCGTTGTTCCGTTGGCGGTAAAAGGAAAAAGCGCATAAAAATCAAAGTCCTGCCCCCGTTGGCCAGGCTAGCCGGCAGCCGCTCTCACTCTCTCTCTCTCTCACACACACACACTCTCTCTCTCTGTGCCTCTCTATGCCGTTCCCCCTTTTCTGGTCTATTGTGTGGGCCAATGGCTCGCTGATGACCCATTTGCTTTAACGCGCCTGCTATCAAACTGCCAAAACAAAAGCCATCATCGTTAGCCCCAGTCTTCTCTGGGGCTATTGGCGATTGGCATAGAAAACGGTGGAGGGAAGGGGGAAGGTGGGGGGCGGGGGGCTTAGAGGCATAGGGGTGCGGGCGTGGCTCGAACTGTTCCCTCGGGTTATGGGAAACGCTTCAAATGCCGTTTAAAATCAATTTGAATGATGAACTGACGGCGGCGGAGGCAACATCACTTTGACTTGGTCGCCGATGCCGCATCAATATATATATATGCAACACACACACACACACACACACACACACACATGTTACTATCTGCCTCTCACTCACTCATTCATTCTCTTTATCTCTATTGCAGAATTCATACACAGCAGCGTGCGATATATCGAAATGTCGAATACGCATCTACAGAGCGTCGATGATGAAACGTTTCAGGGTTTGCGTCTGAAGACTCTGAAGCTAATCGACAACGAGCTGCAGGACATATCCGAGCGCAGTTTCAGGTGAGTGTGAATGTCAAATGTGTGTGATGTGTGCGTGGACAGTGCCGAAGGGTGTGTGGGGAGGGGGGTCGTGTCAGTTGGTATGCATTGCAATTGGAGTTGGGGATTTACGTGTGCTGGCATTTGCGATTAGGGCTCTTCGCATAAGTGCTGAGCCATGATGATGCACTCTGGCTCATAAACACACACACACACACACACACACACACACAAACACATACATATGCACACATATACATTTCATTTATTCTGATGATGCGACAGTTTTGCCAGGCCTATTTATATGGCCGCTGAGCGGCAGTTTTTCACGGTTTTTCTTTCTTTCATTCTCTTTCTTTTTTTGGCATTTTTGTGTGTGTTATGTGTTTGTAGTGCACACACACACACACACACACACACGCATATACAGGCATATTTTTACAACATATAACTGCAAGCTGTAAAAAAGGCGTAAAATTAAGTTTAACAAACGACTAGCATGAGCTCATGGGTAAGAGAGAAAAATGGAGAGAGAGAGAGAGAGCGAGAGAGAGAGGTGAAAGAGCGTAGAGCGAAGTGAATTTGGTTGTGCAGCGTGTTCACTGTTTGGGAGTGTTTCATGTGGCACTCAGGCTGAAAATGCAGGCAGGAAATGCAAACTCACATGGTGAATACAGTGTACAACACACACACACACACACACACATGCTAGCACACACACACACACATACACTCTCTCACACACGTACATTCAGACACACGGCTGGGCAAAAGAAAAACTTTCAAGCGCTATTTGTTTGAGTGTAAATAATCACAAAAAAAAAAAAAAAATGAAGAGAAAGCAGCAGCAGCAGCAAAGCGAGTTAAAAACAAAAAACAAAAAAAAAATAAGAAAAGAATTTACATTAAAACGACAATTTAATACCCTAGAGAAAAAAAAACACACACACACACACAATGAACATTTAGTGAACAATTATAAATATCCTTTATGGAAACTGGAAAAAAAGTTTTATTTATCTTTTGGATTGCATGGGATGTAAAGGTAAATAAATATATATTTATATATATATATGAATGGAAAGAAAGATTGCAGATCGGCGATTGCTCTATCTTTATGATGATAGAGATCTATTAGAAAAAGTGAAAAAGAGGAAATGAGAGCAAATGTTGAGATCAACAAAAAGACAAACAGAGAGATAGCAAGAGAGCTGAATAAGTATAGAAAGGGAAAGAAATAGAGAGACAGAGAGAAATAATGAAAAAAACGAAAGAAAGAAAAGGAAAAATCTTAAGAACTAAAAAGGGGAACTTGGAGCCGAGAAGCCGAAAGGAAACGAACTCATTTTGAGAGGAAGAGATTGACACTAAAGAAAGAAAGAGACAGACACTGAATTTGAGAGAAGAAAAAGACAATTGAGAGTAAAATATTTAGTAAAAATTAAGTAGGTAAAGAAGGATATGATAAGTAACAGAGCGAGAAAGCGTTTGGGAGCAAGAGAATAAGATAGGCAGCAAAATAAATACAGACGATTATAGTATAAAAGCGAAACGATGAGAGAGCAGTTGATATCAAAGCTTAGAGATAGAGAGGGAGAGAAAGATAAAGAAATACAGATAACGAGAAGGAGATGCATAGATGTGGTGAGCGAGAGATAAGAGAGTGTGAGAGCGAGAGAGAGAAATAGATATTGCTGGAGAGGAATATTGAAAGAGAGAGAGAATGACAGAAAAAATTTATGTAAGAATGAGCTAGATACTAAGAGAAAAGACATAAAGATAGCTAAATATATTTCGACAAAGCGAGAGAGATGTGTCATGAGAGTCGATCTCTGCCATAATTTGTTAATAAATACAATGAGTGATAGGAATTCATATCAATCTATATAGAGAACACACCGAAAAAGAGAGAAAATATACAATAGAGAAATATATAATATACAAGTCAACATATATGTAAATACTAAATAAAATACGAAAATAAATACTTATTAGCAAAACTAATACTAAAACAGGCAGAATAACAAAGCAAAATAGAGATGATAGAGATAGAGATGATATTATAATATTTTCTGTAATATTTTATATTATAGGGTTTTTTTCTTTTCTTTTTTGCTGATAAGCCAGTTCAGCCTGGTCGACTATGGCACAATGATGTATGCATGTGTAGTTCGTCAGCTAAAATACCCTGCACGTGGGGTTTGGGCGAGTGGAAAAACGGACTCGGGAATATGCATGGAGAGTGTTGTACAGACGGCGTACAACAAGCACATATTTCGTCAGCTTTTTTATGGTCCCACACAACACATCACATCAAACACTGTGTGACTCTCTCTCTCACTCTATTCCTCTCTCGCTCTCGCGCGCTTTTGTGTTCTCTTTCTCTTTTTACCACTCGACCGCATTTGGCAGTTGTTGGGTTTTCCTTTTTGGGCGGCATGAAATGAAACGCGAAAATTTTTTAACGAGCACAAAGAACTCAAACCAAACCAGACATGCCCCTCGTCCCCTCTCCCTTACCCTCGCTCAGCTCTGCCCGCCCACCGCAAAACCAGCAACCAAGGCCCCCAGCTCCTGCAGCCTCCTGCCCCTGTCCCTTACACATTTGGTAAAGTTAAATGGACGCACGTTAACAGTTTGCGCAGTTTTTAAGACCCCCACTTTAGCCTCTTTCCTCTTCCCTTACCCCCTTAACACTCCCCTAGCCACCTACACCTCCTGCTCTGCCACAACATACAAAAGTAAATAGATAATGTGCATAAAAAGGGTAGCAAGGAGGGGGCCAGGGGTGGTGTGGTCGAGCAAATAGTCAGACGAGTCGCTCGTCAACAGGCCACATCTCAACTTAAATCAAACTAATTAATGTGCACAAACCTGACAAAAATGTGGCTAAAATAACGCCAAGCATCCAATTCCACACGTACTCTATATCTCTGTTCCTCACTCTTCGTCTCTCTCTCTCTCTCTCTCTCTCTCTCTCTCTCTCTCACACACACACAGGCTTGCGTTGCATGTTAATCAAAAAGTTAGTTCTGCAGTTGCAAAACCTCAATATAAAAAATACTCTAAAAGGCATCCACGGATGGATGCGGGCAATATGAACAGCTGCCAAAGTTAGGGTTAAACTGTAAATGGAGCAAAATATATAAATACATACATATGCATATACATATATGTAAAATATATAGAATTTTAGTTACATTAAACAAAGTTAATTACCTAAAGAAGAAATCATTATTTAATATTCCATACTTTTTGGCTGCAAATGAAATATTATTTAATATAAAACCTTTCAGGGAAAAGTATTCAAGAAACTATACGAAACTATTGCTGACCTTAACAATACAAAAGTTTCAAGAAACCCTCAATATCATTGAAGATGTGAGTTGAATAGTTTTAAGAGGGTTTCTTATAATATTCCTAATAATGAACAAATTTCAAGAAATTTTCGTATAATATTCCTTAAATTCCCAATAAAGAAAAAGTTTCAAGAAACCCTCGTATAATATTCCTCAAATTCCCAATAAAGAAAAAGTTTCAAGAAACCCTCGTATAATATTCCTTAAATTCCTAATAAAGAAAAAGTTTCAAGAAACCCTCGTATAATATTCCTTATATTCCCAATAAAGAAAAAGTTTCAAGAAATTATCGTACACAATTCCTTTAATTCATATTAAAGAACAAGTTTCAAGAAACCCTCGTATCAACATTCTCGTCTTCTGTTTCAAGAAAACCTCGAATATTATTCTATATCTTTACACTTGAAGGTTTAAAGAATACAGCGCATAATTCGTTACCTTCACATTTAGAAAAAATTTAATCATTTTCAATAAATTATATTTTACATTAATATTATTTGGCACGAAGTTAATTATTATCTTGCAGATTTCCTCTTGTGTGGCATCAAAATAAATATATATATATTTTTTTAATATAATTTAATATATACAGCAGAAAATATACTTAAGTATATGTTAATTGATTTCTTATACTGATATCAGCTATACATAATGTATGTATACATATATATTATATGTATGTATATGCATGTATTTAAGTATATCTCATTACGATCCATTGACCCGTATATTTACTGGAAATATATTCGTTACTCAGTGGCCAGCCTACAGCTGGCTTATCGGCATTTTCTCAAGAAGAAGCTGAATGGTTGTTGAATTCAGTTGGTTTTGGATCGTGCTGCCTGTCACTTCAGCGACTCTTATATATAGAGTAGAGAAAGAAAGAGTTAAAAATATAGAATACAAATTGTGGACATGTTTCGGCATGCTTGGCTCTGGGCATTGCTGTCGCTGATAACGTGCAGAGGAGCGGACGTTGATAACATTCCAAAGTTTTTGGACAAATGTAGGAATAGCTGTCAGTGTTGGTTCCGCAACGGAACCTCATTGGAGTTACTTAGGTCAACGAATTGCTTGAACTTCTGTGCGGATGATCATACGAAGCCCTGTTTCGATTGGGTCAAGTGCATTGCGAAAGGTGACAACTGTCAAGTATTTTGCAGTTCATTAGCGTATAACTGTATATCGCGCGATTATGTCATCCAAGATGCCAATGGATCGAGGAATTTTAAATGGCTAGTCTATACAGGCTATGGTCTTCTTGGAGTTCTGTGCGTTCTAGGCATAGTATTTGTTATTGTGAAGAGAAAGAAATTATTTAAGTAAAATGAATCTATTAGTAGAATTTTCAAACAGACATTAAATTATTAAAACAATGAAAGCTAAAAATAGCAAATGCTTTTACAGCTGTTAACAGCATACGTTAAATATAATCTAAAAATAAATAAATGTGTTCCACTGTATAATGTGAGTGTGTGTGCATGGCACGGCAACAAGTGTTTATCCAGTGAGTAAACTTAGCTGTTGCGAGTATAAGAGATAGATTTTGCTGATCCCGCTTTCTACATTCACACTTCAGAGTAAGAAGCGCGCAAATGAGTGAGATGGCTGCACAGCTGAGAACTAAGCTCAAAATATGCGTTGTGACAATTTGCGCTCTTTGTTTTGGTCCCATTTCATGTATGTGCTAAAGAAGAGTAACGAATGCTTAGAGCATGTAAGTATGAGTAGGATGGCTGCTAGGCATGCTTCGCGTATAAAGCCATTACTCTTTGTTTTGATCGCATTTCATATGCAAGAGTAGAACAAGGAATGTAGATATATGTAAGTGTGAATGGATCGACGTATATACTAAAGGAGTACAAAGAATAGCAGATTGGGTAGCAAGCGTTTAAACACTAAGCAGCCATTATTATTGCTAGAGCGAGAGAACATCTACTTTTCGGCAACGAGAATTATTGCTTTTGGCTCTGATCCCGTTTCAAATGTAGAGCAGTGTGGAACGTATGTGACTACGAGTGAGTCGTTTGCTCGACATGCTGCACTGCGCTCACAGAAATTTGTTGATTGCAGAGTCATAAAGAGCGTGGAAGGCAACTCGTCTGCTTACAGTTGCCATTATCACTCATGCATGTGACCCTGTTTCATATCATTATACAAGTGGAGAGCACAAAGTGTGTATGTAAATATATATGAGTCTGAGTGGGTCGGCTGCTTAATATAAAAAGTGTGAACAATAACTCAGTTAATTAGATTCGATATTATCGCTCTTGCTTTTGATCCCGTTTCATATGTTTATGCTAAAATATGTATAAAAAGTGAGAGCAAGTGCAGCTATTACCGTTTAAAGAGCAGGAGAATCTTTACTTTTCGACAGTTGGCATTGCCACTCTGCTCTTGATTCCGTTTTATATGTTTATGCAAGCCTAGAGAGAGCGGAAGAGCACTTACAGCTAGCTTTACCGCTCTTGCTGTTGATTCTATTTTACATGCTTATAGCTCAGAGCAAGTAGTACGATTATAATTGTATGTGAGTGGGTAAGCTCTAAAGCATGGATTGCAGAGCTGGTAGCAAGCGATTATAAACAGACGACAAAGCTTATGGTTTACTCTGTTATCTAAAGTCAAGCTAACAGAGTGGATAATATGCGGTAAAATGTTATCTGCTCAGAATTTTAATTCATATTTTACATATTTCAGCTGCAGTCAGCATCAAAGCCAGCTTATATTATTGTATGTACATATTTCTTTAGTGTGATCATACTAAATATGAACTCCTGGCGAATCGACATGAGAAATACTTCAAATATGTATGCATTTTGTTTCAGCTACTCACTTTTCGACCTTCAATGGTTTCCAGTTGACTAATAAATATTCTTGGTTATACCATGCCATCGATATAGTCATGGATAACCTAGCGCACAGAATTCATGCAAAACACGCAATGAAATGGTGCAAAATATTATGATAATTTTTCAGCCACTCTTTGCTAGTTGTTGTTAGAAGGATAATTCATTATAAGATCGGTCAAGAAATAACCGAAATTTGCAATTCTTAATTCATATGGGTTTTACAGTTTCTTAACGCCAATTGCTCCTTGTGGGTATGCAATGTTTATTTCTGGATAAATCTGTTAGTTTACAGTCACATGTTAAACAACATAATACCGCTCTGTTAAATAACGCTATATGATGCTGTTAAATAATGTAATATAAGACTACAGTTCATAACATAATATAAGAGAATTCATTTAAAATGCTCTGTTAAGTAGCATTTCGCCTGGCATTTCAGCTGCTCTTTGGATAGAAATAATACTGCCCGAAGCTGTCGCCCCTAGAGGATATTTTATTTTTTCCTTGTATTTAAACAGAAATCTGGCAACGTTTGTTCTTTGCGACTTGGCCGTTGATTTTTTGCATATTTAATGATCTCTGAAGTAAAATAAACTGGATTTATATACTTATTTGGGTATATCGTTATTATATTGATTTCCTTTTTATATTTATATTTATGATTGCGGTAAAAGCTGAACAAAGTTGTTGTTAAATACATAAAAATAATATGTATGTGGAAAAAAATCTAGTTTGGGAAAATTTGCAAACTATAAACAGTTTATTTTATTAAATTCAATCATACATATAATAATTTACAATATATATAATAACATAAAATATAAAATATATAAAAAATTATATTAGTAAACAATAGCAATTCTGTCAAAAAAAAGACAAAAAATACAATTTTTTCCATAGATGATTCTTTCAGCGTAACTACTTTAATCCCTTCAACTATTTAAATAGCTTTACTTAACAAACTATGAAATTACCAAGTAACAACTTTAGCAGGTTCCTTAGCCATCTACTAATGATCCCACTGAAAGTAGATTTGCCTTATCGTTAGGATCGGAAAGCCTTTAGCCAGCTTACGTCCAAATGTTGTTTGTATTGCATGCGTGATTAATAATTTACACGCAAGTTAGCTGCTGTGTGTGAGATTGTGTGTGTGTGTGTGTGCGTGTGTTATTTTACTGCTTGTGTCGCGTGTAGCTCGTCAGTGCCGTCAAATGTGAACATTGCTTTGTTTTGCGCACATGTACACATATACATACATACATACACACATATATATACTAAACATGTATGTGGGTTGCCACAGTCTTCAGTTATCTATAAATAAATAGAAAGGATATGGTGTTTGATATTAGATACAATAAATTCTGAGTATTTCGCTCTTTGAAGATTGTAATAAATAAGAAAAAGCTAAATCGAGGGTAACTCAAAAACATGGCTGAATTGTTGAGCAAAAACCACATAAATATTATTACATTCATAAATAAACTGATTTGTATGCAAATTAAATTATATTAGACTGCAAAGTTAATAAAGTATCGCAGTCAGCTTTGTTTACTTTGCTTACACACTAAGTTCTTGTCGCTACTCTTTGAGCTGCCCTCGACTTATGCATATGCATATGTGTGTATGCCTGAGTGAGTACACAGCGAATTTGCTATATTTACATAGAGTCTTTTGATGACAAACGCACTCGCTCACGCACACAACTTAAATGTGACACCACAAGTGAAACAACAACAGCAAAAGGCGAACAGCAAGCAACCGGTAAACGGGAAATGGCAACCAAAACGCAAACCGAAAACAGCCGCCGTCAACACATGATGTCGCGGGTGGGCGCTTAGAGCAGGAGTGAGCGAGAGCGATGGAGAGTAAGTAAAAGGAGCCACAAAAATTCGGTTTGCGTTTTGCGTTTGATTCTTCGTCGCCAACAGCCGACAACCGACAGCCAACAATAGTGTAGTAGTTATAATAACAACAACAGCAACAGGAACAACAACAAAGCGAACAAAGAGTAAGGGGCGCCCAAGCTCTAAAGCAGCCTGATGCTTGTTTGTAAAACCCCGTGGTTTTCATAATTGAGGTCGCTCTTTTACTCTCTTGCGCGTTCCCACTCTCGCTCTTCCCTTTGCTGATTATTCTCTCTGTGTGTGTGGGTGTGTGTATAAGTATTAATGGAGTGCAGCGGTAACGAAATGTCGATGAGTGTGTCCAGAGGGGTTGGGTTAGGTTAGGTCATACGACACGCTGCCGCTGCCGCTGCCTCTGCCTCTGCCTCTGCCTCTGCCGCTGTCGCTGGCTGTGCGGTGCGTTAATTAAGTTTAAATATTTGTTTTCCAACTTGTGTGTGTTGGTTATGTCAAAAGGCATGCAGCACCTCAATAACCAGAGGGGCGTTACGCCGGGGCGTGGCGAGGCTTAGCTTTCGAAGTTTAGCAAAACTTTTCGTATTATAAACATATCACAAATATTATATACATACATAAAAGCTAACATATAATAACTATCTCCCTCTCACTCACTCTCATTCATAGCACCATGACGTACTCTTTAATGACACTGGACATCTCGGGCAACAAGATGCAGCAGCTGCCATTGGACGCACTGCAGCGACTGCACTCGCTGACACGTCTCGTGGCGCAACGGTAAGTGGATTGAGTTCAATTTCAGCGCTGACAAATGGGAGTCGAAAGGCTCTTTGCGCCAATGTCAAGTCTGTGGCAATGAAATACTCGAAGAGACAGAGGGAGAGAGAAATCGTTTAATGGAAAACTTAATTATTCTTTTAGTTAGTTTTTTTATACTTTAATTGATTCAGATATAGTGAAGACTAATCAAAGTATTTATTAGGTTTCCTTTATATTATTATCATTATTGATTGAAAATAAATAAAATATAATAAAATAATTTTTAAAAATATAACCTACAAAACAAAATATAATAAAATAAATAAAAATAAAAACTATTTATTTTTTTATAGTATTATGGAGTTAAAAAATATTTTTGATTTAAAAAATAAAAATAAATAATTAACAAAAAAGTAAAAATATTTAAATAAAAACAAAACCATTACCCTAAAAAAAATGTTGTTTTGTGTATTTTAGTATTTTACAAATACTTTTCGGTTTAACAGATATATTTACAGCTCACGAAAATGTAGAAAATGAGAGAGAAATGTTGTGCGAGGTTTATAGGACACAAAGTAACTTAGTTTTAGTTTGCAGTATAAAAATACTGTTATAGACGTTGATATAGATCTTTTGAATTTTTCACTCTAAAACGTACTCCAATTGTATATCAATTCTTTATTTCATTCAATTCAATTCAATTCAATCAACTCAATTTTCTTTTCACTCACAATAGTAATCACATAACCAGCTTAGACGGCAACTGGGAGGCGCTGCATGATACGTTACGTTCGCTGCATTTAGCTGGGAATGATATTACGGAAGTGTCGCCAGGTGGCGCTTTAGACCCATCGATCAGTCCGAGCGACAACAGCTCGCAGCCGAGCAGCTTGGCTGCGTTGCAGAATCGCGCGGAATCGGGCAATGCATTGCATGCGGCTGGAGCTGGTGGAACGGAACGAGCTGGAGGTCGTCCCTTTGAGCAGCTGCAGAAACTGCTGTGGCTCGATCTATCCAATAATCGCATCACACACGTGGCAGCCAACTACTTGCCACGCTCGCTGGTTACCATGGACTTGTCCAGCAATCTGCTGAGCGTCTTCCCCCAGCAGCTGTTCGAGCAGCTGCCAGAGCTGCGCATTGTTAGCCTGCGAGATAATTTGCTGCGCAGCGCCCAGTGGAAGGAGCCGCAATTGCGAACGCTACGCATGCATCTGGAGAAACTCGATTTGGGCCAGAATTGCATTGAGCAATTGGAATCGGATTACTTTCAGCAAAACTATTCGGATGTGCACATTCGCGCACTCAACATGGAGCAGAACTATGTCACGCATCTGCCCGCCGAGGTGTTCAAGGAGACGGGCATTGTGCATCTGGTGCTGGCCTTCAATGCCATCAGTCGAGTGCATCCAGGCGCCTTTGAGGGATTGACGGATACGTTGGAGTATTTGGACTTGGAACGGAATCATTTGACCACAGTGCCTGTGGCCATATCCACGCTACATCGCCTGAGATACTTGTATCTGACTTCGAATCAAATCAATCAGCTCAACAATTTGCCAACCTTCAACGAGAATCTCAAGGTGTTGAGCTTGAGTGGCAACAATTTTACAATGATTCCCGTTCTAGGCTTAAAGAACTACACACAGTTGTCCTACTTGAATATTGGCTACAATTCCATAGCCGATATACCCGAGGGCATCTTCGCTGTGGACAGCTGGGGCGCCAATTTGCAGACGCTGCTGCTCAGGAACAATAAGATAACGCATTTGCATCTGGGCTCCTTTGCGGGTCTGGAGCAAATACAGGAGATTAGCTTGAGCTTCAATGACATCACCATACATCATCCGTTGGTGTTTGAGAATGTCTCGCATACGCTGAAAATATTGGAATTGTCGTTTGCCGTATTTCCCGCACGAAGCTTGGAATCGCTGGATCCATTGGATGCTCTGTTGCCGCTCTCGCAGCTCATTTGGCTCGGCCTGGACAATAACAATCTGAAGAGCATCTCCAACGAGTCGTTTGCCCAAATGCGCGAGCTGAGCTACATCAATCTGAGCTTCAATCAGCTAAAGGCACTGCCCAGCGGCCTCTTTCTGCCCGATGCGCACAGTCATCTGGTGGAGATTGAGCTCTCCTACAATGCCCTGGAGCGCCTGGAGCCGCAAACCTTTCACAATTTGGGCGACTTGCAGACGCTGAATTTGCAATCGAATCGCTTGCGCAGCATTGGACGTCATGCGTTCTACAATCTGGAATTCTTGCGCTATATAGATCTCTCGTACAATCGTCTGAGCAACATTTCACATGCCGCATTCACTGTCCTGCCCAATCTGGCGGCATTGGATCTGATGCACAATCAACTGTGTTCGATTTCCTTGAAATCCTTTCATTATGTCTCGAACGCCACAACTCCGTTGCGGCTCAATCTCAGTCACAATCACATCTCCAACTTTGACGATGAGCTGAGCAGCTATATGTATATATACCAGCTGGATATTAGCCACAATCATGTGGCCAAGTCGGATAGTTTTACCAATTTGGCCAATACGCTGCGCTTCCTCAATTTGGCGCACAACACTTTGGGCTCGCTGCAGAGTCACGCGTTCGGCGACCTGGAATTCCTCGAGATTCTCAATCTGTCGCACAACAATCTCAGCTCGCTGCGACGTCGCAGCTTCCAGGGTCTGAACAGTCTGCAGGAACTGGATCTCAGTCACAATCAGCTCGACCAGCTGCAGGTGGAGCAGTTCTCGAATCTGCGCAAATTACGAATTCTGCGCATCAGTTCGAATCGTCTGCGTGCGTTGCCACGCGAAGTGTTTATGAACACACTTCTGGAGTTTCTCGACATCTCCGATAATCAGCTGAGCGTTTGGCCCGTGCCAGCCTTTACGGATATTGGGTTTACGCTGCGCTCCATTCAGATGTCGCACAACAATCTCGAGTATCTGGACGCCTCGATGTTTGTCAACTCACAGTTCCTTTACGACATAAGTTTGGCGCGCAATCGCATTACCATACTGCCAGATAATACCTTTAGCTTCCTCAACAATCTGACCAATCTGGATCTCTCCGAGAATCCGCTCGTCACGACCAATTTGCGTGAGGTGTTCGTGCACACGCCTCGCGTCCGCAAGTTAATACTCCATCATATGGGGCTCTATGTGCTGCCGGTGCTGAAGCTGCCGCTGCTCTCCTATCTGGATGTCAGTGGCAACTATTTGCAGGAGTTGTCGCCGCTCGGCGGATTGCGGCATCTGCGCCATGTCAACGTCTCCCACAACAAGCTGACGAATGCCAGCTGCGCTGTGGAGCATTTGCCGCCCTCGGTGCGTGTGCTGGATCTAGCGCATAATCCACTGCGTCGCATCACGCTGCACGATCTGCTGAGCCTGCGCCACTTGTCGGAGCTGAATCTGCTCGATGTGAAGGTGGCCAATCCGCAGGCCTTTGCCAAGCTGCGCTCACTGCGCAAACTCCATGCCAGCTCGCATGCGAATCTGGGTGAGCTGGTGGCGAGGCTGCCGGGATTGCAGGAGCTGCGCGTCCATTGCCTGGAGCCCAATATCGGCGGACAGCTGCTGGCCAAGCTGGCGAACAATACGAAGCTTCAGCTGCTGGAGCTCTATGGCAGCAATGTGCAGACCATCTCACCCGACGCCTTCACGGGACTCGCACGCAATCAGCGATTGCAGGTGAAGATCTCACATACGCGCATCTCTGACTTGCCGCCAGGCATTTTCTATACGCTGCGCGAGGTGCCCCACCTATCGATTGATATCTCACACAATCGCATCAATGCGCTGGCCGCGGATAGCTTCTATCCGAACAAGAGCTACTGGGATGCGGTGGGCACGCGCAGCATCATGGGCGGCCTCATCACAGCGCACAATCCGCTCGAGTGTGAATGTGGGCTGGTCTGGTTCGGGCATTGGCTGCGTCGTTGGCTGCGTGAATCGGCACAGATCAAAGTCATCCAAAAGGACGATCTCAAGCGCATGGTGCAGGTGCGTATCGAACTATAATTCAATTAATATTTCTCTCTATATATAATTTTGCTTTCTTTTCTATTCACATTTAATTAATTACTTTTTGCAAAAGCTACCTCTATCGGTTGCCGATATGCGCGTAAGCTTTTATTTCATTTTATTTAATTCTATAAATTTAAATTAAGTCAGCTCTCGACTCGGCACTCGATAAAGAGAGTCCCTACATGAATGAGATACAACAACAATATGTTTCAAGTGCTTAAAGTTGCATACGAAGCTAGCTGCCAGTCAGTCGTTACAGCTCGCACTTACTTTTATATCGACACTTAAAGTTTGAGTTTGAGTTTGAGTTTGAGTTACAAGTCGGCAACTCTACACGGATGCACTTGTAAATCCACAAACGCTTCTGCATTGCAGAGATACTTTTGTATTGTACGTTAACTTTCGCAGCAGCACAAGATAGTTTTCGTTGCATTCACATGTGCTTTACATGGCAGATACTTTTGTATCGCACAGGTATCTCTGTGTGTCACAGATAATTGTGTACTTCACGGTTGCAATTTTATTCCATTGAGATACAGTTAAATTTTGTATCTCACAGATACTACTGCATCCAAAAATACAAATACTCTTGCATTGAACACATACTTTAATATCGTATATATGCTCTATTCTATCTCACAGATTTATTTGTATCTTAAAGATACTCTTGAGAATTTTTTCATACTTCTGCATCTTGCAGATACATTTATATCTAAAACATTATTTTACATTTACATTTTTGTACTTTAAAGATACTTTGGTATTTTACTGCTGCTCAATGGCTGAGATACTTTCATATCTTAGATACATCACCTCTGTATCTCAAAGATATATACGGACTTTATTTAGGGATTTTTATTTTGCAGATTTTTGAATATCTTTCGAATTATTTGTTGTTTTTTTTTTTATACTTCTGTGTTTCAAAGATACTTTTGTATCTCACAGATACCATTTTTTGAATATCTTTCAAATGATTTGTTGTTTTTTTTTTTAAATAGGTCTATGTTTTAAAGATACTTTGTATCTCACAGATACATTTTTTGAATATCTTTCGAATTATTTGTTGTTTTTCTTTTTTAATACTACTGTGTTACAAAGATACTTTTGTATCTCACAGATACATTCATATTCTTCATATACCTTGACAGATGCTTATTGGTAGATTTAGATACATTATTAACTTACAGATACTTTTGTATCTCACATATCTTTATAGCTAACAAATAACTTGTATCTGACAGATACTTATGCAGAAATATCTCACTATCTTTAAGCCTTTTTTCTATTTGATACATAAGTAAAATATGAATTATAAATTAGCTAATAAATAACTTGTATATGACAGAAATATAGAGAAATATTTCACTATCTTTAAGCATTTTTTCTATTTTATACATTATTAAAATATAAATTAAATTATTTCTTCCATTTCTTACCGTTTGCAAACAGCGTGCGCGTGCCAATACCTGCCACGATCCCACATCTGGTCGCCATTTGCCCATACTGGAGATCTTTCCCGAGGATTTGCTCTGTCAGGCAAGCGCGCTGAGCAGCTCCGGGCAGCGCATCTTTCTGCTATCCTTTGCGGCGGCGTTAACGTTGCCACTGTTCACTATATCCCTTTGATGTTGGCTCTAGTCGCTGCTGGAACTGGCCGAATGAAGCGCCTGTTGGATAACACAATGATGATATATATGTATGATATTGTATATAACTGAAAAAAAAAAATATATATATATACTATATATATATAAATGTTTACTAAATGTAGCCTAAATTTTTGGCAGCACTTGGAATTAGCTAATGAACCCTAACAATAACGACAACAGCAAATCGGTTTATGTCCACTCTTAAACAATAAGTTTTATATATAATAATAATAATAATAATAATAATATAATATATACTAAAGTATATGATATATATATATGAATTAGGCAAGCGCCAAGCGATTGGAAGTTTTTATGTATAAATCTATGAAAATACTTAAATTAATATCAAATTATAATAATTATAATTCATATTCTTTTCATTTCGTATCCTTTCATTTCGTTGCTTTCTCTGTCAATGCTAATTAGAGCTCATACCTTGACAATTTGTTTATTTTGTCGAACTTTCTTTTGTGTCCATTATCATTTGTTTAATTATCATTAAAAGACCATTAGGTAATTTAAGTGCTCCCCATCATTTCCCCCACTCCAGAAACGCCTAGCGCTGAGTCTTTGGCCAACTTAATGGTAATTAATACAATCGATTACATCAAATCACACACAAACACACACACACAATATATATATATATATATATATATATATAAGCGAACATATGATGATTCCTATTAAGTGACAAGGACACAGACATCATATATCTATTCATAGACAAACACACACACACATAATACTAGAAGGTAGTTAATAAATAAAAACACTCTTGCATCTATATAGATCTAATAGAAAATTAAGTTGTTAATAATAGTTTACATATATAATTAAATAAATATATATATATGCGAATATTTTTAAAAGCTGAAAATAAAAAATGATTCTAGACACAAGTATGGAATACAATTTAGCAGCAAGGCCAATAAGTACATTATAAATACATGAATATAAATATAAATATAAATATTTGAAAAGATATGAATACAACAGAGAGAAAAAAACAAAACAAAACAAACAAAAATTAAACAAACAATTGGCTAGCAATTACAATGGTTTTTTTATGAACGTAGAAATGACACAATGCACAGTTAAAAAATAAAAATAAAAAGGAAAGAGACAAAAAAAAACAAAACAAGGTCTACTAGGGGTTTACGAACTTTGGCAGCAGTCAATATTTTAACAAACACACACATATATAAGTACATATCAGTTTTGGCAAAAGTTATATAAAAAAAAAATACTTAAAAAAAGAAGAGAGAGAGAGAAAAGAAAAGAAAACAAAGGAATCATAATGAAATGCGTAAACATTTACAGAATGCACACACACACACACTAATACATAAATACCAATTAAATGAAATAAATTATGAATAAAGGGAAAAAAAAAACCTTATTTTATTTGTTTATTTTCCTCTTTTGGTTTATGCCTTTGTTACAACAATGACAATCGTGATACTAATTGTAGTTGTTTACACGACGATGATGCAAAATGCACAAGTATAATAATAATATTACAAATAAATATACATATATATATTTAAAAAAAAAAATACAAAAATACAAAAATCAACTATTCATAGCGAACAAATGAATAAATCAATTAGGAGCAGGACGAAATGCGTTTTCAATGGCTGCTGCTCATGAAATTCCAGTAGGAATCTGTTCGCTTCTTCTTCTTCTGAATTTTATATTTTATATTTTTCTTCTTTTTTTTTTCTTTTTTGTGTGTGAGCGGAAACAGTTTTTATATATTATATTGTAAATACACACACACACACACACACACACACACACGCGTACACCAATATATATATAATATAATAGAGCGAATCAGCAAATGCATTGTGTTCTCTTTTATACTTTTCATTCCTATTATGAACAACAACAGCAGAAGCAAAAATTAAAGTAGTGAAAAAAAAAAACGAAAATTAAAAAATAAAAAAATCATATCAATACAAATGAAATTGAATAATAAAAAAAAAATGGAAAATAAATATAAAAATGCTAGAAATATTAACACTGTGTGCTTTTTTTTTTTTTTTGGTTAATGGAAAACTGTGCCACAAAAGGTATTTTAATTAAAATGGATTTCATTAGGCAGCCCCAAGTTGCCAAATGAAAATCCCAAACACTTTCGCTTCGTTGAGCGTTTACGTGTTTTAAATAACAAACACAATGCGCTAAACGAAGCAAATGGCTAAACCACACACACACACACACACACACACACACACGCCCTCACACTCGAACACGCCCCACATACTGATTAAAGACTGCGACTGCGTCTGCGACTGGGACTGGGACTGCGGCAAGCCTCAGACATTAGCCCCCTTGCCAAGTTGGCTTGGACTCGTGCTCGGGCAGCGACCCTTTCATATATATGCATAGAGACTGTTTAGTGTTTTGGCCAATGTAACTTGATAATAACGCGCGCCAAGCCAAACAGCCAAATAAACTGGCTAAAATTATGTGAGAGAGTCGAGCGAACGAGCGAACGAGCGAGCGCGCGCACGACATGGCAGACAGGTAACACAGGTTAGCACAGGTAACCCAGCTAAAGCCAGAAAGGAAAGGCTACCCAACAACAGCAACAACAACAACAACAACAACAACAACAACGACAACGACAACTGAAGCCTGTCAGACCCTTGGCAGGCCATGGCCATAATTGGATTATCGGCACGCTGAAGAGCTCTGACGAGTGCTCCACTTGTGCACTAGATGCACTTCGCTCGCTTTTGCCTCTAGATAGCCGCCCGACTAAAAGTAAAAGTGCGAGTTGGCTAAAGTGCTCAGACCAACAAAAAAAAAAAAACCAAACCAAAAAAAGGTATCCGCCCCACTATGCGTATACATAATCTTGTAATAGCCAAGTCTTATAGCTGAGTGTGGATTTACATTTTCAAGCATGCTCCGCGGTGCTGCCTATCGCCAGGCTCGTGCTTTCAATAGCCCCTCAACGTTTCGTATCTATGTCAAATTCAGAAGTGGATTCAACTAATTAGAATATTTCAATTTGCATATGATATATTTAATATAAATATAAATATATTTTTTATCTGTGTGGTTTTGGTATATTTAATATTGAATTTTCAACGGCCAGTCAAATTATCATAAAATATATGTATATTTTTTGTGCATGCAAATAATTTATAATTTCATGCATTTTAGTTAAAATTCAATTTAATTATTTATTTGTTTTATATAGAAAAAAAATAAATTTTAATATTTATGAAAGTAAACTACAAAATTATTATCAATATGATATTTATTGCTTTTACGAAATATGTATTATTTTTTTATTTATTTACTTATATATTTCGTTATTTATTTTTTTATTTATTTATATATTTTATTATTTATTTATCTATTTTTTTATTTATATATTTTATTTATTTATCTATTTAATTATTTATTTTATATATTTTATTTATTATTTATTTTTTATTTTATTTATTATATTTATATATTTTTTTAATTCTTTATTTATTTATTTATTCTTTTATTTATTTATTCATTTATTTATTTAATTATTTATTAATTTTTTAATAGGTTAATGCAAAAGATGATCAAAAACAGGTTAAAGCTAAGCAAAATTATCGAACATATCGGCATAGATAAGTGACATGAATAGCAACATAGGCCCTTCAAAAAATAGAATATATTTATTGCTATTTTTTGAGTAGTTTTATAAAAATAAAATAATTATTATAATAAATATTATCTTTCTCATTTCAATAAGAAATTTAAATAAATAAATTTTTGCTTGCAGCGGAAATGAATGATATGATAAGCTATAAGAATAGTAAAATCAAAATAATATGATGAGCTACAAGAACAGCGGAATTATGATATGGGAATAATGTTCAGCTTGGCTAATTTAAAATGTATTGTCGATTTACAAGGCTTTTAATAAGTGAAACTCACTAGAGAACTAATTTTATGTGCTGAAAGGCCTCGACTCTACTCTCTTTACATACAAATTGAATTGTGTGAGTTTCCCTAATAATTAATATTTATACAAAATATATTTATATTATATGTAAGTATTCCTAATACACAAAAAAAAAGACTCTGCTGTTATATAACTTTTTTTTAATGTCTAATCGAACTTTAACAAATTTCAAATTGAAATTCTATTATCATGATATTTTCCAGATTTATAAAGTCTAGTAACAAATTTTAGCCTTTCCAGCTCTTAATTTCTGGCAGTGTATGGCCTCTTTTTTTTTTTTTTTTAGACCTGCTATTGCTGCTGCTGCTGCTATTGGCTAACTGAAAGCTTTCAGCGCTTTTAGGGCTTTCTTAGTGCCTGCGGCAATGGAAATGCCACTTGCTGCTGTTGCCAGTTGTTGTTCTTGTTGTTGTTGTTGTTGTTGCTGACGGAGTTGTTGCAGCTGTTCGCGCTGGCCAAGTGCTGCATGTTACGCGTAGGTGCGTGTGTATGTGTGTGCCTTCGCCGTGCCGGAGATTGCATGTCGATGCGACTTAATTGCATTTCAGACAGCGCTGCCAAACGAGCCGCTGCTCGTTGTTGGCCGTGTTGAGCGGAAGGAAACGACGCTAAGTACAAGTTTTTGGTAAGGGGGCCGCCATCAGTTCCATCAGCCATGCAGCCATGCATTGTTTTAGCCCAGCGAAATCGAAAGCGAAAAACAAAGGAATGCGCTAGACCAACGACTCCTGCCCGCAAGCGCGACTCCTGCTGTGGCAGCAAAGTGTTTGCAGTTTAATAGCCCCGAAGGTGCTGCAGTGCATCCGAATTGCAGTCGAAGGAGCACTAAACGAAAAATTAAACGTTAAGTTTACGTTTACCTCTACATTTACGTATCGTGGCACACACATGACACGCGGGTGGCACCATAGATACCTCTTCACCCCTGCACACCTCCACCTCTTCAATCTCTTCAAGTGCAAATCCAAATCCAAAATCCAAAATCCACCCAATTTGCGCAGCGCACCACTTGCACCACTCGCCCACTATTACTAATGCAGATGCACAACTATCAGCAGTGCCAACAGCAGCAGCAACAACAACTACAACAACAACTGCGACAACAACAACAACAATGTAAAAGGTCTGCAGCTAGGTATGTGGCTGTAATGGCAAAAACCGCCGACAAATCTGCTGCATTGCCACTGCCCAGAAGGGGACTTTGAGGCAACAGCTAGAGGAGTGATGTGAGTGAGAGAGGTGGAGGAGCTGAGGAGAGCAGAGAGAGAGAGAGTGGTACGGAGCGGACCGAAGCGTACGGACGAGTGCCCATTGAGCCGGCGGGCCAAACTAACAGAGTGCTTATTTTAACGAAGTTACAACAACTTTGGCAATACAAACAGTAATGCCAGGCAGATTCACACTCGGTACAACAGACACACACACACACACACACACATACATACAACAAACACACACACACACACACACCAATCTACCATATACAAATTGTAAAATCGCAGTGCTTCCAAAAGTATGCAACAACTAAAGCAAATGCCGAGCGAACAACGCATTAGAAATGCTCTTTAAATATGCAATTATAAATTATGAAATGCATAAGAAATTGAAATAAATAAATAAATAAAATAGTAAATTAATTAATTAATAAATAAAAAAATATTAAAAAAAAAATAATTATATTAATATAACATAAACTGCATTAATAATAGTAGAAAATAAAATGGAAATAAAAAGAAAATAATTTAAAAAATAATAGAAAATAAAATGTATATAAAAAAACAAGAATTTTAATATAAAATAAACTGCATTAATAATAATAGTAAATAAAATGTAAATAAAAAAAAAGAATTTAAACTGAATTAATAATAGTAAATAAATTGTAAATTTATTAGAAAAATATAAATAAATAAAATGCAACTAAAACTAAAGTCATTAGATAAAAAAAAAAAAAGAATAATAAATTTGACAAAAATATAAAAATATATATAAAATCATATATTAAATAAAATATGAAAATGTAATAATGTATAAAAATAAATAAATACAAATCAATAAATCTCCATTAAAAATGTATATATAAATATAGCTAGAAACCAGTTTTATTTATAATTTTTGCATGCCAATATCAAACTGCCAGCGATTTATTTCTTGACTTTATTAAAGCCATAGTCAAGCCAAAAGCTTAGCATCTAGAAATACAATGAATTCATTCACAATTTTTTTATTAATTGAACACATACATATTTTTAAAATAAATAAAATCATCAACGATGTCTATATATTTGTATTTAGGCAATTATATTTCTCTAATTAAGCATGGAATTAGCTAAATTGGACATTAAGTCCCAATTTTTTGTCTCTGCATCATAAATGCTTTTTAATTATTCAACAATATTCTTTAAGAAGAGAACGATTCTCTCATGCTCGCTTGACTTCAATATGTAATGTCTACTGTTGCCTTCGGTTAGACTGTGGTAGAGCATTGAGAAATTTACGATTGTTGTCGAAGTAAAATACTTGTTCATGCTGAAATAAACTGCTCTTCACTCGCTCGGAGCGACGATCAGTGCAGCACAAGATGCTGCTGCTCAAACAGCTGCTCATTTCAGCCTCTCTGAGTAATACCGACCAGTAATAAGACACTCGGAGAGAAATTGAAAAAACTGTAAGCAATGCCATTAACTCTCTGCTGCAGGCATTCGGAAATTTTATTGGAGGTACGAGCTCAGTTGAAGAATTCGCCTATGCAAAAAAAAATGATTGTTAAATTAACAAGTGTCAGACTTAATATGGATATAAATTGATATATGATTTATTTAATATAAAAATATGATTTCTTTCTTTTCTTTTATATATATATACTTATTTATTTTCATTAGATTTATTCTAGAAAATATGAATTCGAATAATGTTCTGTCTTCATTTCAATTTAATAAAGCCTTTTAAAGAGCCTAAAACCAATTCCAATTATAAGCTAATTCAAAGTTCGATTTACCCCTTTTATAAATTCCAAAGCTATACTCAAATATAAGCTTCTCTAATCTCCATTGCCCCCCCTCCATAATCGTGCTAACTTAGCTTCCACATAATCATATAGCTGAAGATCGTAGTGTATTTGAAGCTGCTGCTCAGTTGGCGCAATGTCTGCGCCAACAACTGCCTGCATTTGGCCAGCGAGAGCAGAGAGCAGAGACCTGCGGGAAGCGGGCAGCGGGCAGGTGGGGAAGTTGGGGAGTTGAGAGGAGCTGTTGCTGTGCTTGGGGTCTGTGCGCCACTAGAAACTTTACGACATGCAAAAATTGTGAGCAGAGAGCGGATATAATTGTCGGTCTTCTCGTAACTTTGCCGTGGGGAGTAGATTAGTTGATTTGTACGTACACACACATACACACACTCTACACACACTCTACACACACACACACACTCACACACACATATATAGTAGTCGAATGGTTTTTCGTATATAACAAACCAACGTCGAGTAAAACGAATCCTTTTAACCAAATGATATGCGCCGAACAATTGTTCGCTGCTGCAGTTTACTTCAGTGTGTGTCTGTGTGTGTGTGTGTGTGCGTGTGTGTTTGGCCAAATGTGTAATGTGGGGCAGTAAGCAATAGTTTGTTGTTGCTGCCACTGTACTGGGCATTTGCTAACTTTCTACCACATCGCAATTTAATTTTATAGTCGAAAACACACAGCGGCCGCCTCTGTGGCTCAGCGGTTGCTGCCGCAGCTGCTGCTGCTGCTGCCTCTGCTGCTGCTGCTGCTGCCTCTGCTGCTGCTGCTGCTGCCTCTGCTACTACTATTGGTCTTCTGCATCAGCACTGTGGCACAGTTCATAAAAAAAAAAACAGAAAAGTTTGTACAGCTATGCCCTCCCCTGGCTACTTTTTTTTTATATTTTATTTTTAGACCGTCTGCAGCTTCTGATTTATGGACAATTCTTGGCTGAGCAAATCAAAAACTAAATCATAAACGATTAGCTCTCTGGTCGACTTCACTGATTAAAACAAATAGACAAGCTAACTGCGATGGTCCGACTCGTTATGTATCCCTCTCTGCTCCACCTCATTCACTCCTACTACTCCGTCATCATCATCAACTCAGTTCCATCGACTGAGTTCCCTAGGGCCTCAGCTCAAATCAGTTGCTAAGCGCATACATGACTGAGCAATGCAGATGAAGAGCTGACAGAGCAGGTGTGTGTGTGTGTGTGTGTGTGTGTGTGTGTATGTCTCCCTCTCTCTCTCTCTGTCTATCTCACTCTCACTCTGTAATTCGATTTTTTTTAAACTCGAGCGTAAAGCGTAGCAATTAATTGAACAGAATGCAGAGAGCGCATACTATTAAATGATTAGATCATGAAAAGTCAATTGGAAATGCACAAATGCAGTCAAGTGCAGTGCGCTCGACCAGTGTTGGACAACACACACACACACACACACATACATTACATACACATATATATTGCAGTTTGCGAAGCGAACGCAGCACTTGAAACTATCTATGTTAGTTACTATGAATGAACTTTGTATATCGCATCAAAGTGGAATACACTTTAAGTATTTTTGTAGCGGAAATATTAAATCAATGATCAATATCGCGCAATCAATCAATCAAATTATAATTATTATTGCTATAGAGCTAGAGTAAATGCAAAAAAAAAAAAAAATATATATATATATATATCTAAATATATATTAATAGATAAACTGACTATATAATGAGTGTTATCAAATATCAATAGACTTATAATTAATAATTTTAATTGAGTGAAACTGAATGCGCAGCCGAATAAGTGGGAGTGAGAAGAATGCACTCACACTCGAGAAGAAATCGTATTGAATGAGTGGGAATACATGAGCAAGAGAGACTATATATAGTTCGAATAAAAAAAATTTATTTTTAAGCATTGTTGCTTTGTCGTGCATAAGAGAACAAAAATCTAACCAAGCTGCGCCTCGACTTTGGCTTCGGATTCGTTTCTTCATTCGTTTCTTATAATTCGATTCGGCTTTGACAAATTTTTCACTTCGTTCTATGCTTTATTTAGTTTCACTCACTTCACTCTCAACGCGTGCTCATACTCATTCATACACATTCACTTCGTTGTGTGCCGCTCAGCCACTCAATTCAATTCATTTTGAATTTAGTCAATGTTAAGAGTGAAGCCATGCAGATCTCTTCTATCTATCAATTATTGTATATTGCAATGACATATATCTCTTGTCATATTAATTTAATATTTAATTATTAAAAAATAATATACATATATATATATGTGTAAAAATATTATAAATATAGGCATCGTATCATATATATATTTATTATTAAAAAATATATTTATTTATATTAATATTAATCGATATCAAAATTTTGTGTATATATATATATGTATATATTTTGTATAACAAATAAAAAAATATAAAAAATTATAAATATATTAATTTTTCTTTTTTAAATATATATTTGTAATTCTATTGACTTGTCAGTTAATAGTCTATAAATTTGATTGATTTTTAATAATTTTCATATTTGCTTTTGACTGTTTTTTTTTTCCTTAATTATGGCATTATTTTTATATATAATATAGAATTAAAGCAGATTTAAATTTAAATAAATATGTGCTAAAATTTTCATTTGAATTTCGTTTTTCTTGTTCAACATATTTCATATTCCACAATTCAAATTCCACATTAGACCTTTTCAAATTCCACATATTTCATATTTCACATATTTCATATTCCACAATTCATATTCCACAATTCATATTCCACATATTTCATATTTTATATTTCATATTCCACATGTCATATTCCATATTTCATATTTCACATATTCCACATTTCATATTCCACATATTTCATAATTCATATTCCACATTTCATATTCCACATTAGACCACTTAAGCAACTAATGCTACGCCTAATTTGAAGCTATGTTTGTTTGCAATGAGTTCTACAATTTATCCGAGCTAAGTCTATAACAAATAAGCATAACTTAGAGTAGTATCGAAGCCACTTCAACTTCAACCTGTAACTAAAGCTAAGCCCCATTTTCATACATTTGCCTCTGCTCTCTGCTCTCTGCTGTTTGCCTTTGTCGCTGGCTTGGGCTGGAGCACATCGTTAGTGGCTCCGTGAGTTGCCATAGCCACTGATATATGACATTTTGGCTGCTTGAATTTGCGAACTAATCAAGTGCAGTGCCCAGATATGGTCGTACCCTTAGACCAGAAGTAAGCATGTTGAATCGCTTATAGCCCAGCCAACCAACCCTCCCCCACCCACCCACTCAGCCACCCATATTACAGCGCTCTCTATGCGATTGCAATTTTGGGCAGCTTTTGCAAGGTAGCAGCAGCAGCAGCAAACAGCAATAAACCGAACTTGAATACGAATACGAAAGTAAGTCCCGTGCTTTGTATCAATACGGATAGTCAACCAGTCGCTCTCTCTCTCTCTCTCTCTCTCTCTGGGTATTTGTGTGTGTGTGTGTGTCGGGACACGCCCACCAAATGACCAACCAGCTTGCTGCTCATTGAAATGGAATCTAATCGGCTTTTGATTTTACAAGTCCTTTTCACAAAGTTTGTCAGTGGCTGCCGTTTTGCTCGATGTGTGTATTACTTACTGCATGCATACACACACACACACATTATATATATATATAGATAAACATCTATGTATGTATATGCACATGGTCGAGTGGTGTGGCGGCTGTTGGTGGGGCTATGCCGGAAAGTCTAGCACAGCTCGTTGCCATTTTGCACTCGGCATAAGTATGCAATATCCGTTTCCGTTCGTTACGTTTGTTACAGGCTCGAACTTGACTCCCCGCCTCCCTTCCCCCTCCACGCCCTGCACTGTGTTGCGGCGGTGCAGCTATGAAAACTGAAGTACCTCAATGCTTATACACTTTTCACTGCAGCAGGTGGCAACGAGAGCAGCGCTTATTGTAATAAGCACGAGTCAAAGTGCAATTTCTTTACAAACTTCCCCACAGTACATGTACATGGACAGATTACGAGGGGTGTACAAATAGTTTGTCTACTCAAATGTATTCAAAGTTGTTTAACAAATAATAAAATGAAATTCACAAAGATATTGTCACATATTTTACAATATATATTTGGAATATTTATTAAAATTGGGAATGAATTCCTTTGGGAAATTTTGGAAAAATTTTAATGGCTTTTTAAGTAGAATGTATTTATTTTAATTTTCAAATTATTTTTAGGAATATATCTCATATGGAATATATCTCATAAATTAGTACTAGACTAATTAAAAAAAAAAAACAAAAACAAAAAAAAAAACATGTTCAATATTTTTTTATATTACTACTAGACTAGTTAAAAAAAAAAACATTTTACAAACTTTTTTTATATATACAAAAATAATTTTTTTTTAAGCTATGTTGCTATTATGAAATATTAAAATAATTGAACTTTCATGGAAATTAAGCATTGCTTGAAATATTTAAAAATTAATAAATAATAATTAAATTAAATTTATATTTTAACTGTCAACGTATAGTATTAATATTTTCTTTATCAAAATGAAAAATTCAAACAATTTGTTAAATTTGTTTAGAAATCGATTCAATTTAAATACACATAAATATAATTTACCCTATTTATTAGCTCTGTGCATTTTAAAAAGTTCTTCAATCTGAGCTTGCAGAGTACTCTGAAATCAACCCTCGCATATTAGAGTGCCGATGTTAGCGAGAAAAGACTGCCAAGATTGTCGCAAACGCATCTTTGCAATGCGCTCGGGCTGGGCTAAGCCTTTTGCCCTATGGCGCCAAATAATGTCCAGGAAGTGATAATATCAGCGAGAGCTCAGCATTCAGTGCTTCGAGTGAGCTGCCTGCCACCTGCTGTGCATTCAATTGGAAGGGCATTGAGATGGGGCTTGGGCTTGGGCTTTAAGCAGTTTCGAGTGCTTGTCGTCGTCTCCCTGCCTCCCTCTCTCTCTCTCTCTCTCTCTCTTACTCTCTTTGTTCGCTATTATCAGAGCATCAAGCATTTTGCTATGGCAGCTGGAGCTGAGGAGGCCAGCTCTAGCTGCTTGTTGTCGGCCTTTTTTGGACCTTGGACCAAACACACACACACACACACTAGTACACACACACACACACACACACACAGATGTCAATTGCAAAGCGGAAATTGTTGTCTGTCTGGCTTTTTGAATCTGTGTCCTGTCTGTAGTTTATTACGTTTGCTGATTGATTTGTCAGCAGCCGACTAAGAGGGCAGCCCCAACTTTTCAACTGATGCTGAGAAGGAACAGAAGCAGAAGCAGGAGCAGGAGCAGGAGGAGACAGAGCCTGCTGCTGTAGCTATAACTGAATGCTGGTATGCAGCCACAAGCATAGTTAACGCAATGTTATTTAATATTTAATTGGTTTGCCATAATTACGTAAAAACATTAAAATATCTTTTATTTATGAGCGCAGCGGCAGGTCCCTTCGCTGAGCGCTGAGCGAGATAGCAGTCGAGTGCTGGCTGAGTCCCATTTAGTTGAGTTTAGTTTCCACTTATTTCTGCCGAGTTTTGGCAACCATGGCAAACTGTTTCCCAGTTATACAGATGCTGCTCTAGCTACGGCTACATCAGCCCTTTACCAATCCCTGCAGGCAACGAGTGCTCACCCTCTCTCACTACTTTCCCACTCCCACTCTCTGGCCCCCTCCCACCATCCACTCTATCGCCTTATGCATTAAACATTAATTATTTAAAATGTCAGAGCAGCAACTAGGCTAGAAGCTGGTTGCGAATGAAAATGGGTATCAACGTTTGTGGCTTGGCTTACTTTACAGTTCAAATGGCCACAGCGACGCATTTCACAAAGCGAAAACAATGGGAAAGCAACACTTCTTTGAATGGAATATATAAAAAGTATAAAGTTTAATCTGAAAACTCTTTATTCTAATAAAAAATTGCCTTTATCAAGTCGATTGAATTAAATATGCTTCGACTCATAAACTGTGGTTCAAGATTCAATATAAATTTAATTGAATTTAATTAGATCTGAAAGTAGTTCATAATTTCATATTTAAAGAATTTAATCTCCATGTAACATTAATATTTGTTATTTAATTCAAGGTTCTTCTCAATCAGTTTGATATCAGAGTCTTTTTCTTTATAGCTTTGTCTTTCTCTTTTAATATATTTCTTCCTCATGCTTTCTCTTATATATTTCTGTTAAAATTTCTACATGTTCCATTCTCATTTCATTTCATATTTCATATATGCCCTCTACATAGCCTCGCTCACTATTTCTGTCTATATTTTAGCTCTTTCCCTTTATTTCTATCTTTCTCACGGATTCTATCTGCATACGTCTTTCTCTCTCTCTCACACACACACACTTTCTAGCTCTCTATGACATTTACTCTCTCCTTTCTGTCTCTCTCTCTCTCTCTCTCTGACATTTACTCTTATCTATCTATCTATCCCTTGCTCAGTTTCTCGCCCAGTCTCTCTCTCTCGCTCTCTCTCTCTCTCTCTCTCTCTCTGTGTTTCTACAATTTCCCGTAATTACTCATGCAATATCCCAATTTTTCACACAATTTTCTCTCACATTTTCTCGGAACGTCCCAGCTGCGAGTTTTATGAGTAGTTCAAAGTTAACTTAGCGTAAAGCAGCTGGAGGATTGAGAGGTGGACGTTGCCATCAACTCAGCTAGCTAACTGTATAAATATGCACATACGACTAAGCTTTCGGCCAGCTGCTGTTGCTCCTTCTGCTGCTCCTCCTCCTGCTGCTGCTCCTCCTGCTGCTGCTGCTCCTGCTGCTGGTGCATCCTTTGCTGCTCCTACTGCTTGCTACCTTGAACAATGACAAGCGTTATTTTTGGGCTTCTGGTCACGCAGCTCTCTCTCTCTCTCTCTCTCTTTCTCTCTTTATATGCATACGTATATACAGGTATAGGTACAGGTGCAGTCTTTTAGCCCAACTGCTGCTCCTACTCCAACTCATCGTCGTCGTCATCGTCGTCATCCTTCTCATCATAACCCAAACGAAACGAGGTTAATTAATGAATTGTTAATATCATTTGCGACCACACGTCGCCACATACACATCGTGTTGTCCTTAGCAACCAACGAGGCTGCAGTCGTTCTGCTGCCATCCACTCTCCCGCTCTCCCACTCTCCCGCTCTCACTCTCTCTCGCTCTGCCTGCTTCATTTGCCCTGCTAAGCAAACAGTTGCAGCAACGATCTCTGCGCCTTGGCAGCTGCAACATAATATTATTATGTTGGTATGTGGGCGGCTGAGGTAGGTGGCGGAAAGGGAGGCAATGGGGGTGTGGAGGGTAGCTGCATTTCTCTACTTTTTTCCTTTTCTTTTTTTTTTTTTTTTATGCTTTGGCTTTACCAAGCGTCAGCTGCAATCCAATTTTTAGCTCGAACAATGTGTGAGTGTATGTGTGTGTGCAGACATGTGCTGCTAAAATAATAAAGCAACACACACACATACATATACATCTCCAACTGTGTGTGTGTGTGTGTGTGTGTGTGTGTGCTGCTGCTGCTCATTATTATTAAAATTTGTAGAATTTTTGGGTTGCAACTAAGCTGCATATAAATTCAGCTGCTTGCAGCTTTCAAAATTTTGCAACTGTTATGTTAAAGGATGCCAGCCAAGCTGCTGCTGCGACTCCTGCTACTTCTGCTGCTCCACCTCCTGCTGCTGCTGCTACCGCATCCTGCCTTGCTACCGCTTGCTACTGCTAGCTGCATAATTTAAAGCGCAACCGCAACTTGACAATTTGCAAGCGTGTGGCAGCAGCTGCTTCAGCTAGCGCCAAGGAGCAACAGAGCTGAGCAGCTGGGAAGCTGAGGAGCTGCGGAGCTGTAAACAATGAACCAAGCAAGCAAGCAAGCAAGCAACCATCTACACAATTTAACCCACTTTCCGCCCATAGACATAACTCTGGGGCAAAACTCAAGCGATTTGCAGAGATTATCGCTGCCATCTTCGGGCTCAAACTTCATATATACAAAAATATATATATATATGTACGAGTAAATGTATGTATTTATTTTAAGACAACATTGTCCTACGCTTGCTGATTAATGATGATAAATATTATGATGATCCAGCTTTTGCTGAATAACTGCAGTAAATGAATTCTATAAGCTGTACAAAACACACTTTTCTATACAGTTATATAAATGCATATGTGCATAAAAAAAAATATAAAATTTATATTTTCGTTAAATGAATTTGGCCCGGGGAACGTTAACTGCAAATGCGAAACAAGTTTTTTTTAAAATAATATTCTTTGTATTTGTCGTTTTTTAAATGAAACATAAAAATTGCCTGTGGCGTGGTTCAATTAAATTTTGAGCACTTTCTGTAAAAGCAACAACTATTTTTATATTATTTGTAGAGATAATAAAAATATTATATAGAGATAAAACAAAATACCATAATAATATATCAATTGAATATACAAAATCTAATTTTATTCATTGAACTAGGAAAAACTAAATGGAAAAATATTAAAAAGCGAAAATTGTTACTATGAATTGAGTGAATGAAAGAGGGGGGTACGATATTTTGTTATAAAGAGTGGGAGGGAGGAGTAGAGATTGAGAGAGAAAAAGAGAAATAGAGAGAGAGAGAGGGAGAGAGAGAGAGAGAGAGAGAAAGACAGAGGCAGATATTGTAAGAGAGAGAGATCGAATTGAAATAATAGAAAAAGACAGAGATATATTGGAGGATGGGAGAGTGATAAAATGAGAGAAAGCGAATAAACTGCGATTGAAAGAGAGCGAAAAGATATTGTGAAAAACAGTGAGAAAGAGAGAGAGAGAGAACATAAAATTGAGAATACAAAGATCGAAAGAATCATAGCAAGACAGAGAGCGAGAGAAAGGAGTTAGTAAGAGAAATAAATAAAGAAAAATTAAGAAAGTAAATGAAAGAAAGATAGATAAGTAGAAAAAAAAAAAACAGATTTACAGACTCATTTCTCTGTATAAAAATTTCCAACTCTCGTGAAATAATTATTGTGTGAGCACTCAAATAAACTTTTATCAAGAGAATTTTGAAGATCTTCTAGTTGAATAATTATCTATTGCTAATGTTCTATAGTAATCTGTAGCTATTTCGTTAGCTTGTTTCCAAGCAATTTGAAGAGTACTCTTCTCAGACAAGTTTCCCGTGCTGTATTTAGTTTTCAAACAGATTTTGATATCTCTGTTGATGGGAGATTTGTGATGCATTCCGCTCTACGCACTCGGACAATTGAATTAGTTATTTGCCTGCGTTCATGAGAACCTGCCACGTGATGGGAAATATTCATTTGTGAATCACTGGGAATGAAATTGAATTAAGTACGTGTTCGATTCGTTGCCTCTTTAAGATTTCGACCTTTTTCAAATATAGTTGGCATTAAAGCTAAGGCACAAAATCATAGCTAAAACATTCGCCTTCAGTTGCTTGGGCCATGGCCTCCGTCTACGTCTCTGTCTCCGTCTACGTCTCTGTCTACGGTTGTATGCACTATGGAGCCTTCTCGCGAGCCAAAGCTGAAAATCCATCAACCATAAAATTCGCAGTCAAGCGTACAAAGCGAGACGCTGCAGGCTGGCAGGCAGAGGCGACGCCATACTCTACTCTCCTCTCCCCCTCACTTTCTCTCTCTCTCTTGCTCACCCCCTTTGTCCCCTTTTGCCACCCGCTGTCCACAGCGTCCGCAGAATGCGGCTGCTTTAAGGCCATTAATCTTCAATGAAAGGCGTTTAATTTATTTGGTTTTAATTTAAATTTTGGCGCTACGATTTATAGGCCAAACTTTGACGTGGCCATACGAGCCAAACCAATGCAATTGTTGTCATTGTTGTTGTTCTTTTTGTTACTGTTGTTGTTGTTGCTGTTGCTGTTGTTGTTGTAGTTGCTTCTGTTGCTGGCTAATTATAATGTGGAACACGCAACGCCCAGTTAAAGATACACACAGACTGTAAATAACTTATTAAGGCTATAATTGAAAGGGTTCGACTAGCTGCTGCCCTGCACATTGAATTTATGAACCCAATTATAATTTCGAAATAAATTTAAATTAATGAGCAAATATGATGGCTAGCTAAGATTTTGAGGTTCACTGGCATGAAATATGCGTGAAATACATTTGACTTGTAATTGGGAGTAGACATTGTTTTTTTTTTTTTTTTTGTAAGAAAGAAGCAAATTATTAAATAAGATTTAGTATAAGAATTTCATTTAAGTCTTGTACTAAATAAGATTTAGTTTTATTACATATGCAGAGTATTAAAATATATACTTACAAAACGTAATATATATTAATTCAATATCAAAAATGCAAAAATATTTTAAAACAGTTCAAATTTATAACAATTATATTTTTTGTTTTTTAGATTATACAAAATAAAAATTGAACAAGACAAGAATATTAAAAAATATTTTATGTTATATATTAAAAAAAAAAAAGAAATAAAAATAAATAAAATAATAATTTTTTTTTAAATAAAAGTTATTTTAGCATAAATATGCAAATGAATTTATAAATAATAATAATAATAAATAATAAATATATATAAACCAGAATCAATTTATTATTTGTATGTTGTAAATGAAAATTTTAAAATCATTTCCTAATTGTGCTTCAAAGTTATTGTAAGATGAATATTAATGGATTTAATATATTTTTAGAGCGATCATTGTTTTTTCATATTTATGAATCTACTGAAACGCTCAGAGATCTATGAATTTATATAAATATATGTAAGCACAAAACATTTACAAAAATTTAACAACTTGTAAACAAAAATAGTATTATTATTTATTTTCAGAAATAATATGAAAACAATATACAAAATATTTTAAAGAATTTCTTCAGCTGCATGAATTATAAATGTATCTAATAATAAATATAATTTAACCCCTTTGTATACCACAATGTAATACAAATATATAATTATTTTAAACAAGCTTAACCTTGAGCTGAGCCATATGCCGCATGCTACCCTGTGCAGAGGCAATTTATATACATACAAACATATACATACATACATATTTATATATTAAATGTATATATAGATAGCTTCACTACAATCGAGCCGGAATGCTGCACAAAAGGAAATCCGCCAGTCACTTGGCCACATTAAGCATACGCCCTGTGCACATTGCCATTGTGTGTGTGTGTGTGTGTGTGTGTGTGTGTGTGTGTGTGTGTGTGTGTGTGTGTGTCGTGTTTCTCTGTGTGTGTATTGGATATGGCTTATTGTTAGCTTACGTTAAATATAAATATCAATTTCGCTTGGCTTGGCCTATCAAAACTAAATGTGAGCATTGTGCTTTGGTTCGATTGCCAGATCAATTGCCAAAATAAAACCACGTTAGCAACTATGTGGCAGCAGGTATACATACATACATACATACATACATACATACATATGTACTTATGGCATGGATAGAAGCCGGAAACAATACAGCCCCTGCCTGCCTACCGACCCAACAATAATTGTGCCCCAAGCGCGCGCCACAACGCCCTCAAACAAAACACAACTTGGCGCTGCTTATCTGCAGCCTCGATTGGTATTGGGGTCTGAGGCAATCCAGTTGGCAGCGCTGCCAAGTTGTTGCATGCCCCTCGAGCTTCGCGAGCAGCCCAACCAGCACAAGCACCACCATCAGCCAACTCCACCCACCCACATCGTTGTGGTTATAATTTCGTGGTCTTTTCCATTTTGCGGTCAACTCCAATTGGGATTTAATTTGTACTTCTTTGTTGTCGTCGTTCGTTCGTATTTTATTGTATACCAGGCATACCAGTTACAACAATACATGACAACAACAATGCGCCTTCGACACATTGAGAGGGGGGCGGGTAGGGTGGTTGGGTGGTTGGGGGGGGGGGGAGGGGTTTGGGTATGCGCGCGTGGATTTAACCTAACAATCCCCTAGGCTACCCCGAACGTCGCGCGCGATTTTGAGTTTTGAGCCTCGAACCGAAATTCAATTTTTGTTTGCAAAGAGTCTCCCCCTCTCTCCCCCTCCCCTCTCTCTCACTCTCTTACTCTATGTGTGGGTGTTGTGTGGAGGCGTGTGTGCATGTGGGTGTGTGGAAATGCAAACCGAGTTTATCCACTCGAACTGTTAATGGGCATTTTGTATTTTATTTAATGTGAAAAGTTTTTGTTGAATATTTTTGGCCTCAGCTTCAGCTTCGACTTCTGCCCCACTCCCAGTCCCATGCCCAAGCCCAGACCCGCCCAGCTAGGGCCTCGATGAGGCCGGGAATCGCTACTGCTTAATCTCAACGAGAGAGCCTCGTCAGCCCACACGCAAAAAGTTTATTTTGTAATATTTTAATATTGTTGGCTTGTAATTCAAGCGATTTAATTAGCCATTAGAGTAGGCATTGTTCTTTCTCTTTCTCTTCTTTCTCTTGTTGTTGTTGTTGTTGTTGTTGTTGTTTTCTGTTGTGGCTGCTTGAAGATTGCAGCACTTAGAAACAAATTAGAGCAATCTTTTTTTTTTTATTTTAATTTTTATTTTAACTCAATTGGATTGGTAAGAGAGCAAAAGAGAAGGAGCGAGAAAATTGTATACGAGTGTTTGATATTGGAAAAATATCAGAAAAGTCAACTTAAAGTCGAATAACTTTATATTGAAAAACTATTGAGCTCATTGAATTGAAATAAGAAATTTATTTAAAATTAATAACTCACCTTAAGTAGTATATTTAGTATATATGTTAAGTAAAAGTAGTCAAGTAATTAAGTTATCTGCCTATGATGTTTGGTGAGGTCTGTAAAAAAAGAAGTATTTAAATATAATTAAAAATGTATAGCTAAATATATATATTGTGAAATATATTATTGATAAATTTTTCTGTGAGACGAATGTAAATTGAATTGTATTTCTTTTTTATAAAGTTTATTTATGTATGCTGTCCTCTGGCTTATATTTGTATCGATTTCAATACCTTGAAATTTGATAATGGAAATTAAATAAAAGCCTCAATTAAAGAACTACATTCATCATATTTTCATATACTATCTAGTTCTTACTAATAGATAGTTACAATTTAATATTGGCGAATAATTTATATTATTTAGTAGCATAAAAATAATTAAGCTTATTTAATAAATTTTCTTAAACTATTTTCGCACTAATTGCATTAAATCATAATTTAAATAAATAAAATTATTTATATTTAAAAAAGTTTTTGTCTTAGTTAAATAAATGTATTTAATAGAAAGCTTAAAGAAAACAGTTTTTATTAATATTTATGCTCTGTTCGCGAAATCAACCGAACTCATTCACTCTCGCTCTGATCAAGCGACTTCGGATCTATTCGTTTTGCACTTCAGTTGAGTGTCTTGCGTTGAACTATGCGTTTAATGCTTATTTAACGAACATCAATTAGGGAGCGATACGATTGACGTTCGCATAATGAGAATCAGTAAGGGAGAAAATATCACAAAAACTCAATGCAAACGGTTTCAACATTCACAATCACATGAACACACTCAATTCCGGTATGCAATTGTTTCGATTACATACACAAAAGACTTTTTGCTACATTTAACTTAACCAAACGGTTGGGGAACAACGAGAAACGAAACAAAAGAAAACGATTACGAGGCGATCACGAACGAATTAGTTAACGAACCGATGGAATCGGTTGCTCTCTGAGTCTTTTCTTAGAGCGTGAGTGTGAAACACTTTTGTGCAGACATCGGGAAAGGGCCAATAGTTATTTTGCGTATAATGGTTTAATATTTTAAAAATTAGGTAATTTATTATAATAAATATTTTGTGTGGGATACTAATATATTTAGTAGCAAATAAATTATTTAATTAAAGTAAGAAATTAATATAATTTAATGCAATTTCAATGCTAAGAAACTTAATAAATATTAAAAAATTCATACTAATTAAATAATATAAAAAAATAAAAAATATTCAAAATATTATATTAGATATATTTAATATTAATATATATATAATTTGTTAAATTCTAAATTAGCTTGAAAAAGTCTTCGAAGAACATGAAGAACTCTAGCCATTAAAAAAAAAAGTAATTTTCTTGTAATTTTTCCACTCGCTGCTTATCAAATTTCGCTTGTAATCACAAAATTTATGCAACTAACTAAAAAGCTAATAAATATTTCCAATATAGTATATGAGCTCAGCTCTGCCCCCTTCAGTCAGCTGTCAGCCGGCGAATGTTGCTTAGCAATTTGGCAGGCTTAAGGTTGACAGCAGAGTTTAGAGAGCTACCAAAAACTTTGCAGCCAGGACAGAGTAGAGCAGAGCTGGGTGACAGAAACGCAGGTAGGGGTAAATGGCGCTTGTTGGGGCTTTAGATTAAAGGGTGTGCCACCAAAATGCAGCCATGTGTGTTACTCACTCAGTCAGTCAGTCAGTCAGGCTGGCAGGCAGGCTAGAAGGCTGGCTGGCTGGCAAATCAAACATTAACTAGTTGTTGGGTAATCCCGAAAGTCGCCTAGTTGCTTCGCCCCGCTCCGTCTCTCACAGGCAAATGAGCACGCTGAAATTTTAATAAGCCAGCCTAAAAGCAGGCAAACGCCATTTGCCAGCCAATTTGCAACTGCAGTTGACGAAGACGTACATACCATGAGAATGGGGCTTAGGTTTAGGTTTTGGGGTTTTAGGTTTTAGGATGTGGCTACGTTGTCAACGCTGAAGGACCCGTCTCTCAATGCCAGTTCGCTCTCCTCTCTTACTCACTCTCACTCTCTCTCACTCTCTCTTTCCCACAGGCTCAGCTGCTGGGCGCTTTTAATAAGGTGCCAGCCACAAATTTTCGCGACGACGTCGACGACGACTATTTCGTTGCATGTTGTGCCAGAGTCCAAATTAGAAAAGTCGCAAAGAAAAGCAAAGCAAACACGCTGCGAAATGACTGCGGAGCGAGTGCACAGCGCTGGCAGCAGGAGGAGGACTGGAGGCGGGGCATGCGAGGCGTGGCATAGAGAGCTGGCAACTGCGCCGGAAATCAAGTGTCACGTGATACATGCAACGCAACAACCACGTGCGGCTATAAATTGCATGTGCCAAGCCAGCAGCAACAAGAGTTGCCACAGGAGTCGCCTGTTTCGTGTGTGTGTGTGTGTGTGTGTGTGTGTGTATGTATATTTATGTCTGTGTGTGTATGTGAGTGTGTTATGTTACTAATTATCTGACGGATTAGCTTAATTGGTAACAAGTGCACTTGCAGCCACACTTCACTGCGACTCCTAGACCAACTACTCGAAAGTGGCATTAGCCTACTTTTTAGGTCCCACCTCTTTCTCTCTCTCTCTCTCTCTCACTCTGATTCGCCATATATACCATTTTTTGGCAACTAGATGTCTGTGTGTGTGTGTGTGTGTGTATATGGTCGGTAGTTTTCGGTTAGTTGGCACTGCAACTTCACTTCAGCATAACAGCTGACTGCCAGTTATAATTTTCAAGCGAAATGGGCTTAAAAACTTTTGCGGTCAGGTCAACAAATCGAAAACGGTTAATGCTATCAACAGCAGTTGCAAATGACAGTAAAAGTTACAGTAACAGACACTGTTATAAAAAACAATATTTACAAAACAAACAGTAATAGCAACAGTAATAAAATATAAAAAATAATATATAAAATATAAAATATAAAATATAAAATATAAAATATAAAATATAAAATATAAAATATAAAATATAAAATATAAAATATAAAATATAAAATATAAAATATAAAATATTAAATATTAAATATAAAATATAAAATATAAAAAATAAAATATAAAATATAAAATATAAAATATAAAATATAAAATATAAAATATAAAATATAAAATATAAAATATAAAATATAAAATAGAAAATATTAAATATAAAATATAAAATATAAAATATAAAATATGAAATATAAAATATAAAATATAAAATATAAAATATAAAATATAAAATATAAAATATAAAATATAAAATATAAAATATAAAATATAAAATATAAAATATAGAAGATATAGATTGGAAAATACAAAAAATTATACTTAATCTAATCAGTCATTAAAAAAGTCTATTCGTTAGTTCTTCAGACATTCTTGCTTAACTGCCTACCCCTTATCTTCATATAAGTTAATTCCCAAAGAGCTGTCCAACTGCCTCTTTCACTTCACTTCAGAGCTCAAATTTCTTTCACTTTGAGTTTCCGCAGAAATCGATTCGAATAAGCATCCATTGACGTTGCGACAATTTGTCTCCTTAATTACCGTAACTACATTTACATTCCTTCTCTGCTATGAGCATTTTTTTTTATCGGAAAACAAAAAAAATGTCCACCAGAAGCAGAGCCCAATCAAGATCATATCGAAATTACAAATTTCGAATGCAATTACTGCGTGCCAATTAGTTAGCTAGAAGAAATCACAAGCTTTTCACTGCTTCACAGGACTCATTGCACTCATTTTGGCTATGTCGCAGCCGCACACATACACACACACACACACACACACATACGAGTGCAGCTGGAAAGTGCCTGCTAACACCTTTTGGCAAGAGCTTAATCAACTTGGCCCGAAACGTAGCCGTAGAGACAACAAACATGAGCCCGGCGGCCCCAGCCCCAGCCCCAGCATTGTGTTTGGCACATATTTTGTGAGGCTGTAGTACCTGCTCTTTTTGCTGCTGTTGCTGCATGGCCTATTCTTCTTCTTCTGCTTGCTCTTTTGGGCCAAATTCGTTTATTGACACTTTGTTATGTGCTGCAACTGACAGCCAAGACATATGGACAGGCCAACTGGCGTACAGAGCACTTGGCTGGAGATAGACGCGTGTTTGAATACTTTTTTTTTTACTGTGGTTATTTCTAGAAAAAAAAAAACACGAGCCTGAATATACGAGAGAGGTTCTTATATAGTGAATCATTTACAATAATTAGCTGATGAGGAATAAATATAAAGAAGAGTATATTTAATTCTTAAGTATTTTGCATACATAAAGGGAAATTATTTTGAAATAGTAGAAAAATAAATTAAATTTACTCTCTGCGGAGACTCTTGTGACTCAACAATAGAAGAAAATATTTTTCTTTCTTCAGTTAATTTCCCAATCTACAATAACCAATAGAGCAAATGTGTTGGCAATTTTTTCAAAAAGAGTTGAAAAATCACTTTAAAAAAATCAAATTTGACTTGAATTTTTACTTTTATTTTTGCACACGAAAACATTTTATAATTTATGTTTTCTTTATTATTTTTTACTTTTTAAACAGATTTGCACAATCTTATGAGTTCGCTTTATATATATGATTTTTTTTCCATTGCAAAAGGTTAGTTAAGAAAATTTGACGTAAGCAGAAGCAAATTAATATAGATATATGAATTTATTTTGTTGGCCAAAAGTAATGTGCAGTGATATCAAGAAAAATAGTTTTATATACATTAGGTATTAAACTATTTGCTTTTGGCTAATACAATCAATTTTTTTCACATAATTATTTCTCTACAGCTAAACTTTGTCGTGCATCTGTCTTGCTTTTTCTATCAATATAATTCATGATCCAGAGCAATTCGTATTAGCTTGTTACTTTTTTAAATATTTAATTAAGACTTCTTTAGCATATTTGATTATTATAATAGATATGTAATAAATAGACACGACTTTTCTCTTCAAGTTGCATCAGTTCGTGTCTTCATTGCCTAACTCTATCGTGTTTCTCTTTTAATGTGAGCCATACTCAATCTACAAGATTTTTGCTCTCTGCACACAGCACGAACAGTTCGTGTCGAATCGTTTCAACTCGTGCCTCTTCGTGTCTCGTATTCACCTCTCCTTTCTCTCGTGTCGAATCGTGTCAACTTGTACCTGTTCGTGTCTCGTTTTCTTCTCTCAGACAAACACGATCTCTACGCTCAACACGAACGATTTCTGTTCGTTTCTTGCTCATGCTCTCTCATACATAGATCTCATCTATATACAACACACACGCTTTTCGCTGTTAGCTGCTCATGCAACACGAGCTGTTCGTGTCACGTAGCGTTAACTTGACACGTGGCCAGCTCAACTGCTGGGTAAATTTCCATTTAGCAGCCTTTTTGGCAAATTGCTAACATCGCCAGACCCCACAACTCTTTTCCATGATTTCTTGCATCTCTCTCTCTCTCTGTCTCTGTCTTTCCTTCTCTATTCTACTTTGCTCCACCCACATGACCATTTATAGCTACCCATTTACAGCTGTACGGCCCTAAACAGTTGAAAACATGGCCAGTAAACTGGGCAGCCATGCAATTGACTCGAACTGCATTTGAAAATTGAAATGCAAAAGGTCCTTTCTCGAGCAGAGCAGAGCAGAGCCTAGCCAAGCCATGCTGAATTGGCAGGCATTCCTTGTTTCAGTTGGCAGTTGCCTAGCAATAAGCCATGGACAAATTAATTGATTGCAATACTTATGATTGATGACATTTGCCATACTGCGTTTTCAATCATTTATTAACGAATCTGTTGAAGTAGCCTAATGAAAGTTTGCTCAACTATTCGACAGAACTCTCTCTCTAACTCACTCTCTCTTTCTACTTTTCTCTCTCTCTCTCTCTCTCATGTATAGTTGCAGTATATGGCTTATATATACATTTTTTTTTATTTTTATTTTTTTTTTTGTTATTGGTTGCCTTGAGCTAGCTTTTTCAGGGGCGCTGATTCCTTTATTATTCATGCTCGCTGCTTGGACTGGCTTTTCATGTGCTTTGCCTTTCATTGTTTGCAGTTTTCTTTTGCACACGCCATGGCTTAGCATGAATAGTAAATAGCCCCTGAGCGGCGAACCTTCCACAATCTCTGCCTTTGGCCTCTCCAACCATCCATCTGTTCGGGTCAATCTATGGCGTTGTTTCGACGGCTTAGACAGCGTTCCAAAAAGAGAAAAACCAAAAAGAAAACAGAACGAAAAAGAAATCTTTTCTTTAAATTCCATATTCTCTCCTACTCTCTCTCTCTCTCTCTCTCTCTCACACACTGTCTTTCTTTGTTTTTTTTCCGTCTCTTCTGCTTCCTCTTGTTCATCTGTTACTTCTGTTTTACTTTTGCTTTGATAAAATATTGATTGTGGTCTCACTGCGCTTCCTTTCTAATGCTCAGCGTGCGTGCGTGTCTCTTCCTCGACTCTCACTCACTCTTATCCCTTCACTAACTTATTCTGTTAGACTGTCTCCAATTCCATCAGCTGCTACTTTCGGCTTATTGTTTGTGGCTTTTTGTAACAGCAACAACAAGTGCAACAGCTGCAACTTCAACTTCCTCTCCAAACTTCAGTTTTCGTTGTAAACTATCAAAAATCATCCAGTTAACCCTGAGGCAATGCATTGTGCTCTCATATGCCCATATATGTAGATATATCTATCGTTCGTAATATATAAAGTACAAATCTTTGAATTTGTATTAAAGCAGAATTCATTATTTAATAATTTATTTAAAGCTCATTAAAAAACCAATTAAACTACTCACTATGTAAGCTATACTAGATTAACTATAGCAATTTCTTAAAAAAAAAAAAATGAGTATCACTTTTAAATACCCTGTAAAATAAAGATTAAATTAAATTTTTATTTAAATTGATATATTTAGGTATACAACACAAAATTGATCTAGGCCCAAGTCTATAATGTTTATTTAGGTATAAGTCTATGTAAAATAATACCCTGTAAAATAAAGATTAAATTAAATTTTTATTTAAATTGATATATTTAGGTATACAACACAAAATTGATCTAGGCCCAAGTCTATAATGTTTATTTAGGTATAAGTCTATGTTTAGCTTTAAAGCTAGATTTGATTTGATTATATCTAGAATTACATTATAGATCAAATATGAATACTAATTCTCTATCAGATTAAATTTGTATTATATCCAGGTCTAGTTCAAGTTATAGCTCTGTAATTGAATGTAAGCTTTGCTTTAATTTTATTATGCTTAAGTCTTGATTTATCTAAAATATCGTAACACATTAGAAATCTGAAACTTTCCAAATCTACAATCAACGAATGACTTTACCTTCATAAGCATAGCTCTAAAACCAATATACTCTCTTCACTTAGCGAAAGAGTATTATCATGTTTTGGTTTCATTTCAAGTTAAAATTGAATTGCAAACTTGCAATAATTTATACGCTAAGCTAACCTATACGAATTGAAAGTCTAGACTATGCTTAGCGACTTAGCAAAGTTTGTTTGTACAACTTTCTATACGCTTACAGGGTATATGCGGAAGAACTAGTAAACGCTGCACTAAGTTGTGCTTAAGCAAATGTAATTAAATATT
This sequence comes from Drosophila stalkeri, assembly GCA_035047405.1. NCBI lineage: Eukaryota > Metazoa > Arthropoda > Insecta > Diptera > Drosophilidae > Drosophila > Drosophila stalkeri. Next base: position 19,225,505 of record JAWNPR010000039.1, read on the forward strand.
AAAATCACTTGTTAAATTCAGCGCCCACTGGGTTAAAACTCAAGCAAACACCTGCTCAAACGTGAACAAATTGCTTACCTTTAAGCGTGCACCACAAGCATACCATATACACACACACACACACACACACACACACATATACAATAACACACACACATGCACACCGCAGAAACAATGAGAATGATGCGACGCACGCACGCAACGCAGCGTAAAACGCGTCTCGCTGCAAAAACAGCACCCGAGTGGATTTGACTGCGATGAAGAGAGACAGAGAGACAGAGAGAGAGAGAGGGAAGAAGGTAGATAGAGACAGACAGAGAGAGAGAGGGAGGTAGATATAGAGAGAGATGCTGCTGTCAGCTACTGCTACTGTTACAGTTGCTACTGCTACTGCTGCAGCAGTAGCTGTTGCTGTTGCTGTTGTTGTTGTTGTTGTTGCTGTTGCTGTGTGGCAGGCTTATGTTTTTGGCTGAAACCAACGTCAATTTCATACATATTCAGCTGCCTCAACTGCCACTGCTGCTGCTGCTGCTGCCTCGACTGCTGGGGCCGTCGTTGACTGCTGCTGGGATTTTGCGGCAATTTCAAATACAAATTGCACTGTTTTTATGGCTACAAATGCCCCCTCTACTCATCTGCCTCTCTCTCTCTCCCTCTCCCTTTCCCTCTCTTTCACTCGCACACAATTTTTTGTCATTTTTTATTGCTGTTGTTGCTGTAAGCAGCGACAGTTTGTACAAGGGTCTCAAACGTTGTCGGCGCGACATACGAACGGATTTCATTTTAACAGTTTCAGGCCACGTTAATCCCCAATACCCAAATGCAATCGCTTGTCGCTGACTCTCTGTCACTCTCTGCTGCGTGTGTGTCGACCTTAAAGGCCAGGCCAGGCCAGGCCAGGCTTTACCAAACAACAATGAAAAAAAAAAAAAAAATTAAAAAAAAAAGAAGAAGGTATACTCCATATGCAGTTGGACAACTGCGTCTGTTGCATGAAATTCAGTCGACGCTTAAACGCTTAAGCCGCGGCTTTCACTGAACAGCTTGGTTGGGTCATCATAGGTGGGGAAATACAGTTGCCAAGGGTGGCAAACATATTATTATTAATACCCTGTAATTATTTAAGACTCAGCTAAAAGCGACTTATAGCCCATTGAAAATGGAAATTCATGGCATTATGGTTTTTATGCAAATGTATTTAACGGCCAACAGCAGCAGCAGAAAAAGCCATATTTATATTTATATTTATTTATATAAAAAAAAAAATAATAAAAATAATAAAAATATGTTTTTTTTTATTCGAGTCAGTCGAGTCATTTTGGCTGTTGCCATCTGTCTAGCTGATATGCTAAAACAACTCTTGTGAGAGTTGAGAGGAAAGTATCATGATATCTCTCTTAGCTAATTAATTCACTGATTTAATTGTATTGTAATTGAAATATTAATTAATTATCTTTGTACGTTTCGAGTTCTTAGAATTTAGACGCCTTTTAGGAATGTTTGGTAAATGTATGACTGGTCAGCGACCTAATATCTTACTGAAGAAACTTAAATGCTATTAGCTTGTATTTTGAAAAAGTAGAATTGAGTTGAATATGATTGAGTTGGTCAATAAGGCCTTCATAAGTGGATAGATAAATGTATTTGGATATGCATGTGTATTCTCTGACAAAATCTATTATCATAACATTTACATAAATGTTAGTGTCATGTTATGAAATTTCACTGTTAACATTATTATGTTAACAGAATTTTCTTAACACTATTCTTGCATAAAAGATTGCGATTTCATATTGCAGATAATTTAAGTCACTGATAAAACGTTATGTTAACATTAGTGAATAGCTTTAACTATTAGTCAGGCAGATGTCGTCATCTGCTAAAATGATGATGCATGAAAATGAAAATGTCTCCTCAGTTTACATTATCAAGCAAAATATATATATATATATATATATATGTCTATGAATACAATGCAAAATTGTAAATTAAATGCAAATCCAATTATAGGACATCAACCAGTCGCATCCATTCACTAAACCAATTTGTGCACTTTCATTGTGCTAACATTTAAGTGTATTGCAAAATTAAGACACATTTTGTGGGCCTTCAATTGACTTTTAATTGCACAGAATTTGCACGGCATTTGAGCCGAAATGTAATTTTGCTATGCCAATGTCAGTTGGCTATTTTCGTGTTAGTTAGTTTATGGTTGGCCAACAACAACAACACATCAACACTAAAATAGCCAACAACGTAGACTGAAATGATTGCTGGCCAAAAGTTCTGTTGGCTCGATTAAGACGACAAACGGAACCGCAGTAGCTGCAGCAGCTGCTGCTGCAGCCTTTAGTAATCATAATAATGATCTTGATAATGATAATGATAACGATAATGAAGCAGACAGTGGAGTTTGTTTAATTTGTTGAACTACAACACGCTGGTGCTGGTGTTGCCACTGATGCTGCTGCTGCTGCTGCTCTCCGCCTCCTGCTACTGCTGCTACTGCTGCTGCTGATGGCGTTGAGTGCTGACAATAAAGCCATATGTTGTTTGGCCTAGAGATGAGCTTTTGCATAAGTTGTTACAGCATTAGCAGACACGTTAAAATACTCAAGTGCAAACGAAAGTTGAGCAAAGACATTAAAATACTCAAGACTCGAGAATTACTTTTAATCTATGCAAATACTGATGGGAAATTGACTAAAATGTTATCAAATTCAATTACATAATTTTCTGAATTTACTAAATTTTTGCTCACTTCATCAAGGCCAAATAGAAATTCTAAAAAATAAAAAAAAAACAACTAAAATCCAAAGTCAAACTTTGCTGAGCTATCAAATTTCATGCGTAATTCAAGAAAAATATTTGAATGTGAAGCAGAGTTCAGAAACAAAATATGGTTTTAAATGGTGAATAAATATAGATATAGCTAATATATTATATTCAGAAATATATCTTATAGCATTTCTGAAGCTATTCAAGACTTTTGCTTAATTGAGGTTAATTGCACTCAGGAAGTTTTTATTGTTGGGAAAATGAAAAAAGATTTATTGGATATAAAAATGAACAATAAAATAAAAAAATAAATAAAATAAAAAAATTATATAAATAAAAAATTGATAAATAAAAATGATTTATAGATAATAATGTTAGACCTACAAAAAAGAAATATAAAACAAAAAATGTGTAAAATTATTTAATTATAAAACTTAAACTTACAACTGTGTAATCTAGAATTTGATATCAGCACTTGACAGCAAATGCTATTGATATGATCAAGAAATTTGAAGTTTTTATAGAACTATAACAGATTTTAAATGCAAATTACAACTGGATTTATTAGAAGCAATTAAATTACGTATGCTTCAATCTAAGCTAACCAAATAGCTCTGATAACTACAAAGAGCAAACTATATAAAAATAAAATAAATAATAAGTTAATAGACAAGAAATATATATATTTAACTATATATAAATAAAATAAATAATAAGTTAATAGACAAGAAATATATATATTTAATATATATAGTCATAATATACTGGCTAATTCTTTATATTTAGTTAATCATTTATGTTTTTGATTCCACTCAATTTTTCTCACTCTTTAACTCTTCCTTAATCTTTATTACATTAACATATTCGTATTCTATTTAAACTAATTTTTCGCTATCTCTCTCTCTCTCTCTCTCTCTCTCTCTCTCTCTCTCTCTCTCTCTCTCTCTCTTTCTCAACGTATTCAATTAAGATATTCTTTTAGTTCATCTACATAGTTAACAAATCTGTTGAATAATTTGCTTTATCCGACCTATTCATAGTCTTTGAGTCACTTCGAAAGCATTTCGCAGCTGTCGCACATCTCTAAACTGTCGCTCGCTCGCTCAATTTTGCAAGCCTTCTCAGTCCGCCCTCTCTCTCTCTCTCTCTCTCTCACTCTGCTGCTGCTGCTGCTGCATGTTGCTTGCATTTGCATATTCTCTAATTTGGCTAGTTTGGCAATTGCGGCCGATTTTGCAAAACGTTATTTGCCAGGGGCGTCTGGTTTTGGTCATATGACCATGCCCTTGCCATCGCCATCGCTGTCGCTGTCGCCGTCGCCCCCGGCCACGCCCAGCTGCTTGCCGTTTGGCCTCACAAGTATTTAGTCTATGACTAGTTGAGTGGTTTGAAGTGTGCGCCCAGTGGCCCAGCCGCAGAGACTCATCAGGCGGGCAGCAATGTCTCTACCATCCTCGCTTCACTGTCTGGCGCCCTTTCCCACCCCCCTAACCAGTGACTCCTTCTCTCTCTCTCTCTCTCTCTGTGTGTGTTTGTCGTGTGAATTTGTTTAGTTTGAAATGTGCTGGCAAATGGCAGAGGTCAAAGTTTGTACATCTTGCTCTCAGAATGGCGTCTCATTCGCTTCGTTTGCTCTCAAACTCACCTGCTATGTCCATAAATCGTTGGACTTGAACGATTATTTGTGGGCCCCGTTCGTTTGATATATTGCCTCTTTTTCTCTTCTATATGGCATTATATATAAATCGTAATGTTGCGAAACGATATCGAGCATTTTGTGCAGTCAGGCCAATCACATTATGAAAGCAACCAATTTTAATTACGACCATTACAACAACTGGCGGGCTCGCGAAAAAACCGCAACGACAACAAGTTGAATAAGTACAACAACATTTAATGGGCGAAATGTCAGCTAATGCCTGAGCCAAAAACTCATTTAGCCGCGTTAAAGTAATTACAATTTATAGGCCACAAAAATCCGTAACACAACATAAATCCAAATGAACGCGCAATGCGACTCGACACGGCTCGACCTCCACTCGCCCCCTCGCCACTCGACCAACACCATCTCCATCTCCATCTCCTTCATCTTCATTGTTCGTCGTTCGTCGTTCGTCGTTCCGCTAGGAGTTAAAAATTTTAACCACATAGCAGCAAAAGTCACAAGAACAAGCGACACCTGAAAGCTGTTCAGTTCTGCTTGGTTCTGTTCTGTTCTGCCCAGCCCTGCCCTGCCCTGCCCTGCCCTGCCCTGCCACGCCCCGTTCATATTGTGTCTTTATTACACGGCCAAAAGCAACGGGCGATAAATAAATAAATAAATGCCGCCTAACAAGCCGCAAGCAGGCGAAATTTGTTTCAATTCATTGACTTGGCGCACGGGCGCAAACATAAATTCCGTTTCAGTCTCCTGCTACTCCTGCTCCTGCTCCTGCTCCTGCCCATACCTGGAGAAACCTGTAAAATATCGACAGCAACAGAATCAGCTACAACAACAACAACTTGTAAGTATATTCTGTTCGAGTTGGGCCGGAGGTAGGCCAACCTGACATATGTCTGGCAATGAGGCAATGAGGCAATGTTCGCTATGAGCTCAGCAAAATGAGCGTAAGAAATATATAAGCAAAACAAAAAACCATTGCCTACATATGGGCGCAGCATTTGGCATCGCAATAAGAATCAACAAAAACAAAACCGAGAGCAAATACTGATGGAAAAAAAAGTAAATCGAAAATATTTAGTTTTCCTCTACAAAGACGAAGCAATGCACTATCTAAGGATAAGAAAATTACAAAATATTTTTGACATGGAACAAATATTTAAATTTGAATTGGGAATTAAGTTTATAAAACTTAAGTAACTTAAATAAATTATAAATTTTTATATATTTTATAACTATAGTATATGAAATAAGATTTTAAAGTGTTCTGCTGTATTTTATTATTTAATATAATTAATTATTGATATTATATCATTTTTATTTTTATTATATATTTTTGTATTTAAAAAATATATGTTTATAATTATAAAATTTTATTTTATTTAATTATCAGCTGCATTTTATTATTTAATAAAAAATATATATATTAATTATGTACTTAAATTATTAATATTATATCATTTTTATTTTTATTATATATTTTTGTATTTAAAAAATATATGTTGATATTTATAAAATTAATTTTATTTAATTATCAGCTGCATTTTATTATTTAATAAAAAATATATATAATTTATTACTTACTTCAATTATTGAGATTATATTATATTTTTATTAAATATTTTTGTATTTAAAAAATATTTGTTTATATTTATAAAATTAATTTTATTTAATTAAGATTTGACAGGTTTTCGTCTGCAATTCTGTAAGATATTTCCCCAAAAATATTAATAATTGATATTTTATAATATTCACAGCTTGCCAATGTCTGTTGGCTATTTTTCCATATCTGCAAATAAGTGTTTTTCACTCACACTGAGAAACAAATTCAGAGAGCAAACGATTGTGTCGGTTCTTCAACAAGCTCGTTTGCGATCGGTTCGTAAACGTTTTTCTTTGTATTGTTTCGCTCTCGTTGGCTGAGTTAAACGAAGCAAAAAGTCTTGTATATATGTGTTGCGTATCTGAATTGAGTGTGTGTGTGTATATGGATGTGAGAACTTTTTGCATTGACTTTAACAGTTATTTGCTTTATTACTGAGTCTAAAAACGAACGTCAATCGTATTCTTCTCTGAGCGATATATTCATTATGAGAGCGTCATATGAATAGTTGAACTCAATGCGCCCAACAGAAAAGAAAACCGAAAAGAACCGAAGTCTGATGATTAAAGCGAAAGCAAAAGAGAGTGATATTTATCGATTGATCTTGCGAACAGAGCAAGCCTTTTTATATATATATTATATATCAATATGTATGTTATCATTTATTAATTCTAACCTTATTAAAACATAAATAAATATGTACTAAATAAATAATAATTTATATAAAATATAATTATTTAAGTATTTATGTTTTATACAAAAGTAAAAAATAAAAAAATTTATAATAATAATTATAAGACATAAATTAATTTAAATTCTATGCAACTTTATGTTATTTATAAAATATTTTCATTTGCGCAGGTTTAAGCAATTTAAAAGGTACAAAAAACATAATTATAAAATAATGCTTATTTATTTTTTTTCACAAATTTTAATCCTTAGTTTTTCGCTAAAAACTCGAATTACAAAGTTTAAGCAACTAGCTAACGTATATTAGGTTACATATTTATAATTAAGTAGAGAATCCGCAATGAAATGAGTTCGTTTCATTTAATTCGTGTCTCTACTCTCTAGTTCCATTTGGAAATCTTGCCACACAAAAAAGGGAAAGCACAATTAATCTCGCGCCATCCCATATAAACTCTAGTTTCACCTTTTACTCTGGGACATATCTTATGCAGTTTATTTCACAGCCACTAACTGTGTACATTAGCCAAGTTCTAGTTCAGCACGCAGCTAATCTACCCGCTTTAAGCATTTTATATCTGTTTACATGTGGGGCAAAAAAATAAAAAAAAAAAGGCGAGAAAAATGCCCAAGCCAAAACTGACATCAGCTCAAGGGCAGCTGTCGGCTTTCTGTGTACGCTTTCTTGTTGTCGCCTTTGCCAGGCGAAAGAGATAGAGAGAGGGACAGAGAGAGACAGAGTGGGAGTGTGTGTGAGAGAGAGAGAGGGCGAGAGTAAAGGCTCGATGGTTAGCAGCCGCGAGCACAGACGCCCTGTCAGCCCAGCTCAACGCTGTGTGACCTTCTCTGGCACTATTTATCTGCCCGACAGCCAGACAGACAGACAGTAAATTGAAGGCCGCTTTGTTGCAGCATTTGAGTCAACAAATCGCACGCCTTAACTGTTTATCCCAGCTAGCAAGGATGCAAATTGAAAAATCTATCAAAGAGCTTAATCGACTGCACCTTCTTGTAATTCGAGCAGCGTTTGTCTTTTGTGTTCTATGTTTCGTTTTGTTTTTGGTTACTTTTTATTTTTTTTCATTTCTTTTCATCGTTCTGCAACCTCCGCAACCTCCACACCTGACTGGTTGGCTGTTTTAACGCCTCGTTGCATAGCGACGCCCAGCAGCAGCAGCAGCAGCAGCAGAGCCGTTCGAACCGTCCGACCACCCGCCGTCAAGCAAAATGCTGTTCGTTGTTCTTGTGCACAGTTGACATGCTCACCGACTACTAGTTTCTAAACTTTTCTTGCCCATTGTTCAAAGTTTTGCTGCTGCCGTTGCGATTGCTGCTGCTGCTGCTGGCGAATTCAGAGATTAGTCTTCCACTTGGCTAAATCTGCAGCAGGCAAAAGTTATGGCCCTGGCAGCACCATGGCCAGTTATGGCATAAAAGGCAAGGCGAGTGCGATACCTGCCCACAGCCATGATTCGCTTATTGCCCGCCCCGTCTGCCGCATGCCTTTGGGCTTTGCCTGTATTTGTGTCACTTTATTTGTATTAATGGCACTTGCGCATCCTGCGGCGCGGCAACAATAAGTAATTTGATCGAGTGCCGAGTGCCGAGTGCCGAGTGCCCAGTGCCGAATGCCCAGTGTCGAGTACCGACTGGAGCGCCGTGTTCTGGTCCACTCTGCACTAGGACTGCGGACCGGGCACACCAACTGCCCACCCACATTCAACTATGCCAACTTGCCCCATCCGACTGCCTTTATCAGTCGCCGATTGCATCGCCTTTGCATTGTGCAGCGAGCTGGACCAGACCAGCGAAATGAATTTTTAGAAAATCGAAAAGATAGCTAAGCGAAGGACGAATATGCGAATACACTAACATTAAGTACACTAAGAGAAATTTATATTGATAATTATATAATAGTTATTCTTTTGTAACTTATGAATAATATAAAAAACTTGTTTATGAATATAAATTTGAAAAAAAAATATTTAGGTAAAAAATACAAGGTAATAAATTACGCAATTAAATTAATTAAATTATAAAAAATATAATTATTATAGATATTGAATTTAAAATGAATAAAAAAAAAACTTAATCTTAATCGGATGAAATAATAATAATAATAATAATAATAATAATAATAATAATAATAATAATAATAATACTGAAAAGCATAAGAATATAAAATTTAATTGAGTTAAATAAATTTAATTCAAACACTAAATTATAATAAAATTTATATTAAAAATAAATAAATATTTAACAATAAAATATGAAATAAATGATAAAAAAATAAATGCAACATATTTACATTAAAATGAGGCAACCAAAATTAAATTATAATAAAAAATATTTAAAAAATAACATGAAAAGTAGAAAGGAAACTATAAAATATAAAATAAATAAATCAAAAAATAAATAAAAATTAGAAAAAATATTAAATAATATTATTATAATTTTTTGTTCGTTTAATAGTTACATATTTAGCATGAACATGTGCATAAATTAAATATATATATATATAAACTAATATGAGAAATGCACCATGTAAAAAATATAAAATATTACACAATACAAAAATACAATCAAATATTATAATCTAAAACTATTGTATAATATTGTATATTTAGCATCAATGTTTTGTGATTTTTATTTTTTTTAATATATGGCAAATGCTTTCCGATTTCCATTCAAAATCAAATCAACATTCAGCTGAAATTCAAAGCCATAGTTTTGATATAAAACTGTTCGCTGTCTTGCACTAATTGTTAATCAGAGCAGTTGCCATAATCCATAGACTGTGCTCAAAGAGGAAGGCGAGTCCCAGCGAAAAGGCAAACTGGCTACGAACATTGCAATGGATTCAAAGTCCCAGCTGTGCAACTATGACTGCGATGCCGAATGCGACTACCACATTGACTGCAACGGCGACGGCGACGGCGACGGCGAGGGTGCAGCAGCAGCAGCAGCAGGTTGAACGGCAGTCGAGTGCAAGGGATTAAACACTCTAGATTTTATTAGATAAAACCCAGTGAATAGCAAAAGGAACTCAAGCCAAACCCACCCTGGTCCGCCCTCGCTGGCGCTTATATCATAAATTCTGTGACAAATGCAGGTAGAAACTTTTACCTAAGCCAAAAGATAGAGAGAGAGAGAGGTTGAGTGAAAGAGAGCGCTGAGGGTATTATGTGCAGAGGCCCGAAAAGCCAGCAGGCTAATTGCAAACTTAAAGCTCGGTCGTGTGTATCGTTTTAATGCCAATTGATTCGGGGACAGAAACATTTATGCATTAAGTTGTCAGTCTTGCGGAGACAGCTGATTAGCCATCATTATCTTGGCTATAATGTAGTCACACAGAGATGGAGAAAATGAGAGAAAGAGAGAGAAAGAGAGTGAAAGGGAAGGAAGACATGATTCGCAAATATATATGGAAAGATGTTGGTTTGACATCGTTTGCTCAGTTTCCGTCTTGTTTGTCCCTGCATAAAATTTTCAGTTAAGTGCGTCAGTTGTGAGAACAAGTGACTTGAGCTCGTTTTGTTATTGAAATGAGCGACATTCAACCACACAGAAACATACACACACACACACACACACACATACATATATACATACATATAAAGTGCGACTTACATTTATAGATACAAGTGCAGATATAGTTACACACTTACATCCACACACACACACACACACACATACTGACGCGACCAACACTCGCACGCATGCATAAGTAAACAAACATAAACATTTGCTTCAACACGCTGCGTATAAAATGGCATAACAAGCAGCAGCCACAAAAGCAGCAACAAGGATCGGCGGCAAACTAAATAGAAATAGGGCATGCCAGAGTATTGACTACCCTGGAAAATGTCTAGCTGTCTAGCTAAATTGAAATAAATATATGATTATATATATATGTGGAATGTATTCAAGTGAATAATTTACCACATAATGTAAAGCTATTATTAATATATAATTATTTATTATTATTTATTAAAATTATTATTATTAAATTTTATTTATTTATTAAATTATTATTATTAAATACAATTTATTATATATGTATATGAAAATATATATGTGGAATGTCTTCATGAGAATAATTTATCACATAATATACAGCTATGATTAATAGATAATTATTTATAAAAAATATTAATATTAAATTTTATTTATTATTATTAAATTATTATTAAATAAAATGTATTTATTAAACTATTATAAATAAATTTAATTTATTTATTAACTTATGTTTATTAAACTAAATTTATTTATTAAATTATTTTTATTAAATTAAATTTATTTATTAAATTATTACTATTAAATTTAATTTATTTATTAATATGTATAATTAAAAAAAATATATATATATATATACATATTTAAATAAAAACATTAATAATTAATCAAACTTAAAGCATTTATACAAATTATTATAAATATTTAAAAATTATATTTCACAGAAAAATGCAAACTAATATATATATATATATATCAAAGCCTTTTTTCCGCTTCCAATTATTATTTAATATTTGCTCCCAGTTCAATAATCTAACAACAAATACCACACCATACAAGAATTATAATTAAAGATAACAAAAACTTCGATAAGAAACATGATAAGTATATGACATAAACTAATATAAATAATAATAATAATAATAAATAAATAATAATCATATAAACTACTATGTTAAATAGAAAATAATAATAATATTCTTTTATTTCATATTTGAAATATAAATAAACTCGCATTTATATTAAATTTAAAAGTCTACTTTCCCAATTAATTTATATTTATTCATAGGCTTGCAAAGCCAACAATCTAATATATTTTTTGTTCTTTAAAAATATGAAACATAATTTATAAAATGCTGAAATTATAGTTTATTTTATATTTTAAAATTTAGCAATTTTCTCAACTTTTACTTCAAGTCATAGAAAAATCTCAAGCTCTACAATTTCTGCAGCTTGACAATCATTCATCTGTGCAACTTTATGGCATAACTCCCGGCTGGCATTCACAAATAATTTATAGGGCATCAAAACCGCCACAAATTTTGCTGCTGCGCTTTGCAGCGAGTTGCTGCGAGTTGCTGCTGCTGCTGTTGCTTCTGCTGCGGTTAGCATCATCTTTGCCTTATTGCCGCAGCTTTTCTTTTGTGCGAACGCTGTTGGCACCTTAACGAGCTGTTGCCAGGTGCAAGGAACTTGCTCCACGAACTTTGTCGAAAGGGCTGAACAGAATGGGTGAACAGAAAAGAAAAAAGAAATAACTAAAGCAAGGGAAATGGGAAAACCTTTTTGGCTGGCCAAGCAATTAAATTGCAAGTTGAGCATTTCAACGTTAGCGCGCGCGCTAAGCAATTGACAGGCTGCCACTTGAACGTTGACATGACATACAAATACGATATTCACATATTCACACACATGCGAACACACACTCACTCACTCACCCACTCGCTCACACAGTCGAGTGCACATGCAATCAATTAAATTCGTTGTAAATTCAACGGCTTATCTGCCGTAATCAATCTTAATTTTCCACTTGACATGCAGCGCCCAGGCAAAGGCGAGCAGAAAACCAACTGCAACTCAAACTCAAACGCTACAATTTCCCTTGAACTCACATTGTAGACGTTGACTCGTATCGTTCTTACATATACGCATGTGGGTGTGTATGTATGTATATGCAACTGGGCTCACATTACGTATACGCAACGCTTTACGCATTTTAAATCAAAATACATTTCCGGCTGACCCACAAAGTACGCAAAACACAATTTATTGGCAAAATAAAAGCGTCAAAGCACTCGAAGCTCCTCACATTCAATCCTCTAGCTACTGCAGCTGCCTCTATACAGGATATTGAATATGTGCTAGCTAAAATATATATATATACATATATAGAGATAATTGTAAAGGGAAAATGCAGATTGTAGCTACAGTGCCAGGCAGCTGATATCTAAAGCAATTGCTGCCTTGGCATCTGCAGCATTAACAAATTGAAATAGTTTGAGCAATTTGTTTGTTTTAATTGCAAACTATGGCCATTACATCAAGTGCAGCTACTGCAGATAATACAACTCTCTAAGCCAGACACAAGCCGGTAGAGTCTTAAATATATATTTGACTGACGCGTCTAGCCCAGACACTGTTCATTATCTATTGCCAAAAATTGATCATAATATAGTTATATTTAGCATGCAATAATTTTTCAAGAAATTGTTTTAGTCTAAGACTAATTTAATTATTTCTCATATTAGCTCATGAGACAAGCAATTCTTAGAAGAAAATACATAATCATTTCTAAGAATGATGAAAAATTTAAATAAAATTACTTTGCGCTTTCAATTAAGCGAAATATTTGTAGGTGAATCAGTTTCCCTCAAAATTATTAAAACATAAATTTATATTTACTTAATACTGAATTTTAGAATAGGCTCTTAAGTCAAGTCAAATTATATATGAAAATACTTTTAAATAAATATAAATGTTGAATTTTAGAAAACATTCTTCACTTATATTCTACACGAAAAAAAATTTGTTGTTGATAAACATTTCTTATCTAATTTTTTTTTTATCTAAAAATAATTTTTTTATGAAAATATTCATAACCAAAAATTTGTATTTTCCTTCAAGAAGAAATTCCTTCGCAATGCAAAAAATGTTTATTAAAGTAATCAAATCAAATTAAATCATATAAATGCAATTAATTATAATAAATTAAGTTTTAAAAACATAACTAACTTAATTTAGATAATATGCCAGCAAATAAATCTAACTAAATCTAATTTATTATTTACGTATAATAATAAATATTGAAATACATATTTCTGATATTAATTTTCTTTATCAAGCATAAATAAATTTGTCAAATGAAAACAATCTTTTATCAACATATTCATAGAGATTCGTAACCAATATCAAATTATTCACCTGCTCTCTAGCTAGTCATAAGAAGACTTGAAGTTCCATAAATATATTACTTTACAATTTGCATTAGCATTTCTAATTATGCAAGCTTAGTAGAGCAGCACAGCTGTGCTACAGTTGAATATTCCAAGATATTTATGGAACTCAAATATATATATATATAGAGAGAGAGAGAGATAGCTAGAGAGCTATAGAGATATTTAACCATAAACAGAAAGTAGCTCACATGACTTCATTTGGCGAATGCACAATAATCGCTTATGCAAACGAGGCCATTGAATCCTTTAGCTGACCAAAGGATATGTTGCTGCAATTTGTCTAGTTGCAGCTAGCGTTGACCACTGCACACTTATCACACACACACACAGAGAGAGAGAGAGAGAGAGAGAGAGAGAGATAGGGAGAGAGAGGGAGGGGTAGATATCCTCATCGTCTTACCGGTAGCATTACTTAATATGTGTAAATTGTGTGGCATCAACTATTATGCATTGTATGTTATCTCTGGCTATCAGAACGGCAGCTCCATCTTCGCTTTGCAACATGGTAATGCATGATTTCTCCCATTCGTCTCTGCTGTCTCACCTCTTCTCGCCTCTCTTCCCTACTCTTCAGCATACTTCAACAATGTTGCTTGCTGCCCGACAGGTCGTGCCTGTAACAATTTATCATTTGAGCATGACGCACGCACATTGCTTACACACACACACACACACACTCGCTCACTCACACACACACTCGCTCACACACACACACACACTCGCTCACTTACTCGCACAGTCATCAGTGGGCCGCAGGCAAAGGCATTTAACATGCAGTTTATGTTTGCCACAAGATCTATTACAGGAAATTCGCATATGCCGAGTACGCAATGGTATGTCGAGGCGTTTGCCTTGGCCACGCCCCCAAAAACCGCCGCAATCAAGCTGGCGAGCAAGCAAAGTAGGCGCACAAATTGCTGTTAGTGGGCATGGCTCATGTGGCAAATCCAAATCGAGCAGCAAAACAAAACTTGATTATTTTGTGCGGTCCACGTGGTCTGAGGTCTCACAGTTGCCGCAGCCAAAGAGTATGGATGGGGAGAATGAAGAATGGATTGGAATGGGTCGGCGCACATCAGTATTAGAGTTGAGGTTTTCTAGCCTCAAGGCATGGGCATTGACATAGGCCTTTGCATTAAATATTGCAAGCCCGAAAGCCGCACACTTAACAAATATGACGCCTGCGAATTATGTCCTGCATCCTGCAGTCGACAGCTTCCTGCTGCCTGCCTGCTGCGGCCATCCTTTTGCCTTTGCAATCGAGCTTAGTTTATTGAACGGCAGCTTAGTTTGACAGCTCCAACCCGAAAATCCAATCAGGCGAAATACATTTGCAATAACTTTAATTACGCATTCATAAATATTGTGCTAGGCCTGTTAGTAAATTCTCTTTAAGTAATTATTTAGGCCTGTCAACAGAAGTTGAGTTGCATTGGAAAGTGCTTGAGCAGATTTAACATGATTAAATTCTCATATGCAGCACAGCACAGTCAAATAACAGCTGTGTGTATGCATATCAATTTAAGCTGATATCGAATAGTTGATAATAGAAATAATTGCATTTTGATCACAGTGCGTATACTTAATGCATTTACTTAATATTTGAGTACGGCTTTAGTCAAAAGAGATTTATTTTAAAGTTGTTTGAGTGATTATTAGAAGATGGGATTTATTTCAAAGTTGTTTGAGTTATTAGAAAATTTACATCAAACAAAGTTGAATAAGTGACATCAGAGGAAGAGATTAGAAATTATTAGAAAATTGCATATTTACATCAAAGTTGAATAACAATTAATCTTTTAGAAAAAAATGCGAGTAAATCAAATTATAATTAAAAAAAAATAATAATAATAATAATATTTTTTCCAGCAGTTGCAAAAAATTCTCATTTTCTTTGTGATTTTATAGCTTTAACTGTGATTTATGCTTTTATTTTTTTAATACTTAACTTTAATTTATATAAGAGATTATTACCTCATTTTTTAAATTGCTATTTTTAAATAAACCAATTTTTAGTCAAACGTTTTAATAAAACAAAATATATGAAAATGAAATAAAGACGAAAATAGAATAATTTTAAACACGTTTTGTCAGCTGAAATAGCTGAAAAAAGTGGGAATTTTTATAAAAACAAAGCTAAAAATATTATTTATAAATAATGATAAAAAATACAAAATTAAATAAATTAAATGTAAATCGAAATTAATTTTTTTTAATTTAATAAAATAAAGTTAAATATAACAATGTTAAAATGATAAAGCATAAAAAAAATTAATTAATATAAATAATTTTTTAAAATTTAATAAAATAAAGTTAAATATAACAATGTAAAAATGATAAAGCATAAACAAAATTTTTTATATTTATATAAATTCAATATTTATGTTAAATATAAAATATTATAAATATCAAATTTATATTATATACATATTTCTTTATTTAAAAATAAAATGAAAATACTTAACAAACATATATAAAAATTTTTCTGAGTGCATTAAATATTCGCATTGATTAAACATTTTGTAGGTGCAATGCTTTTTGCAACAATAAATCAACATTTTGGATTAACAGATATATTTATAGCTTCTATTATTTATATATTTTTAATACATTTTATTCCACAGCAACAACAATAAAATGAGGAACAGTTATATAAATTCCATTTGTAATAACTTTAATTACTATTAGTGCTACCAGCAACAAAAACCAACAAGAACAACAACAAGCAAACAAACAAACTAACAGCAACAGCAACAGAAACAACAACAACAACAACAACTGCAATGTCACTTGGCAATCAAATAAGAATAAGCACAGCGGGTGGAACTACACCAATGTGTAGACTGGTGAGTGGTTGGGCGGTTGGGACGGTGGTGCGGTGGTGCGGTGGCTGTTTGTATGGCACCCTCAAAATCAGCTCTCAATATAATGCGGCGGAAGCTTTTGTGAAATCCTTACGTCCAACTTTTTAATACGAAAACTTTTTGCCGAGTTTAGTATAAAGGCAACAACAACAACAACGACAACAACAACAAACAAGGACAACAACAAAAGGCAATTGCAACAGTCACTTTGGTGGACTTGTTGTGGCCAGACGACAGCCTCAGCCTCAGCCTCAGCCTCAGCTTCAGCTTCAGCCTCGGCATTAGCCCCGACCCCAGTCCCTGCCCAAGTCCAAGTTGCTACCATATTCCCAGTTCCTATGTGCCATGGCCAAAGCGTCAGCAGCAGCAGCAACATCTGCAACTGCAGCTGCTGCTGCAACAACCAACGACGACCCAACTGTTGGGCGACCAAAGCCACTTGAGCAGCACAGAAAACTAACTTAATCTTGTTTACATTCTATGACGAGTTATGAAAATGAAAGGATTAAGCGAGCCACAAACAAACGCACCAGCAAACCAAACCAAGCAACTAATACACAGGCACGCACACATACGCACACATACGCACACACACGCACACTCATGCACATACATGCACAGAGTTGGCCACACATGCTTAAGCGTGGCTTATGCAAACAAAACTAACGCATGGAAAACCCAAAGAGCGCACAGAGTCAACAGAAACACTAACAACAGCAACACCAGCACCGAGAACAGCAACAACTACAGTAACAACAATTTGAGAGACCAAAGCGTAATTTGGCCAAAATTCAAAAGTCGAAGCCAATAATGCCCTAGGTTAGGCTTTGGCATATCAATCTTTGCTCTAACTAAACGATTTCAATTCTAGCTTAATTCTAGGCTAATGCTGCAAAAGAACTTGAGTTGGCCGTAAATCGCACACGTTGCGATAGACGATGAGAGAGAGAGAGAGACGTATAGATAGAGAGAGTGAGAGAGTTAGAGTAAAAGAAAAATTTCGATAAGCTAATCACAATCTAGACTCATCAAATTGAATAATACATAAATCTAAATATAAATATAAATATATAAGTCTATTAAAATTTAGATTCGATTAATATTTGCTTTAAAATAAAAAATAGATATACAAAACAAATTATTAATTAATTTATATAAAGATTTTGCTTTCAAATAATATAATGAATTATAAAAAATAATTCAAATAAATAAATAAATGATACAGATAGAAATGTAAATTTTAATATTAAGTTTTAGCTTTAAAATAAAGTAATTTAATAGAAGAAAAAATATAAATAAAATCAATAAAGAATTTTTCAGTGTAAGTAGTGCATATATATTAAAAAACAAAAATTATATATAAAATAAATCTTGAAATAAATAAATATAAAATATATTATAAATAATATATGAAAAGAATAATAATGAAATATGAAAAGAAATACAAATATAATATACACAATGTAAATAATGAATAATAATAATATCATAATAATAATATCAGAAATAATAGCAAAAAATATATACAATATACATGTATATATATATATACATGTATATGTATGTATATATGAATTACCTAGGCTCAAACTCATGAAACTTAATATGGAAAATATTAAAGAACTGCCAACAAAATAATTTAAATAATCTTTATTAAAGCTAAGCAAATCCAGAATAAAATTTATATTAATTAATAACAAATAAATTAGAAATACATTTTTAAAAAAATCTAAAATATGAAAAAATTTTAAAATCTTTGAAAGATAACTTAGATACTCAAGTTCAAATGAAACACTTTGTTAACTTATGAATTCAGCTATTATATAAACATTGTTTCATATGTATATTACATACATATACAATAAATTATTTCTAAATTTTTATAAATAATCTATTCATATTATTTGCCGTAGATTACTTATAAGCGATTTATGAATTTTTTATGGTATAGCGTTGAATGTTTTCTATTGAAGACTTTTATGCTTACATCATTTAATTGTAAATGCGAATTTTTAATTAATTACTATAAAATATTTAATGCTATTTTTTTTTTTTTCATTCAAAAATTCAAAGAATTAAGAAGCAAGTAAAACGCTGTAATAAAGCAATTAATTTAATAATGCAAGAAAAAAGATATATTTTTATTGCATTAAGCGAATGAATCAAGTATTATTAATTGAAATAATCCGCTGAGTGAGCATAATTATGTTATTTACGTATTTCAATACCTACATACATATACATATAAATATATATCTACATATGTATAAATCATTAATGCAATAATTGACTTCTTCATATCTGAATATTCAACTCGTATGAAGCAGAAAATTATGAATTTAAGAATACTACAAAGTGAAGGTACAAATTCTACATAATTCATACTTCAAAGTATTGGCAATTTATAAGACATTCTAACTCTCAAGAAAAGCTATATAATTTTCAGTTTAAATTCGGAGTATAAGACAAAATTTAAGAAATACTTTTTTTTTATCCAGATTGAGGTCTCTGTGTAGACCTGAGTTGAGAAATACTTGACTAAAGAAAATTAATAATACTAAATACTAATACTACTAAAAATAATAATATAATTAGAATTCGATTCTTTTTAGAGAAAAATATTATAAACCTAAATATAATAAAATAATAATTAAAATAATAATACTAAATACTACTACTACTAATACTACTAAAAATAATAATAAATAATAAATAAGTAATAATAAATAATAATAATAAATAATAATAATAATAATAATAATAAAATAAATAATAAATAAAAATAATATTATAAACATAGAAATATTAAAAATATCATAATTTATAATTTAATTTATATAATTTAACGCCTTACAGATTATACAGTTTCATTTTTCATTATCTCCTTTCTTTCTATATAAAAGCTCTGAAAAAATTCTAGATCTTTTGCAGAGGAAAATTCTAGATCTTTCTCACACTAACGATGCTTCAATGAGTAACAAGTTTTATGGTGGAATATATATAGCAATATATATTACCAACTGCAGCTGACTTCCATGTACAATATACTATATGAAATTCAACTTAGTTTTCAATTGGCTTTCTTGTGTTTCTTTGTGTATTTTGGCACACCCTTATTTTGGCCAGTGTATGAATGTTTTTAACTGGTCAAAAACAACAAACAAATGTCAACTGCTCTAACTGTTGTCAGCAGACACGCCCCTAGCCATAGCTATTATTACACAACGCCCACTTTTGTCCTAGCAAAATTAGCTGCATTTGTGAGTTGAGTTTTATTCCTATATATGTGTATATGTATATATGTATGTGTGAGATTGTGTTTGTGTTTGTGTTTGTCTCCCATTGAATTTCATAAAAAGCGTAACGAAAGACCACAGCATACTTTCAACGCTAGGTGGCGCCACTGGCGCTTGTTTATAAATTTCTCATTTGTGTACGAACGAGTGTCTGTGTGTGTGTGTGTGTGTGTCCGCCACAATGTTCCTATAGCCTCGCTCGTTTTATTTATTTGCTTACTCCGTTGGCCCATAATTCTGAAGTGTAAAAAATATTTTGCATTGCGGTCGGCAACACGTGCGCCACGCATCCATCAATGCTTTGTTGTCTGGCAACTGTCACAGACCAAACACACGCCCACTGCCCACTGCCCACTGCCCACTGTCGCCTCCCCGACACACGCCACGTCCACACGCAACGCTGCAACGTGCACTCGAAATTTAATTTGCACATCATCGATAAACAGTGAAGAGTGAAGTAGCCAAAAATGCTGGCCAAAGGACAGCGCTTCGTGTCGATCTGGCAACGCGTGCGAGACATGTCCCTATACATTAATGGCCGTTTATGCATGTGTGTGTGTGTGTGTGTGTGTGTGTGGATGTGCATGTGTCTCTGTCGCAATTGGGAAAATAAAGTTATTAAGCAACACATCAAATGCATATTGCATGCTCTTTAGTCTCACATCTGGCAACTGTCACCAGCAACTAGTTGCCAATTAGTCTGGCAACGCCAAACTTTTTGCACTTTCTATTTTTTACTGATTTTAGCAACTATTTTCATATTTTTAGCAATTTAGTTTTTTTATATATATATATTTTTTTGCTGACTTATTTAAAAGTTTCCCAATTAATGTAAAGTTTAAAATAAAATTATTTTGATAGTTCATTTTTTGGTAATTGAATTGCTGAAGCTTAAGAGCGGTATGAATTGATATGAGATAACAAACTGAAAGCTGTATATGAAAAATTTTGGATATAAATTTTATTAAGATATTTGAATAACTTTTTCATATTACTATGATACAATGAGCGCTATCTGTTGACCGTTTATCAATGTCTGCAAATAAGTCATATTCACTCACACTCTGAGAAAAAACTTAGGGAGCAACCGATTGCATTGGTTCTTTGACGAATTTGTTCGCGATCGGCTCATAATTGCTTGATTTTATTTGATTTCACTCTCATTGTTCCCCGAGCATTATCTGCTCAATTATAAAACCTCATTGTTCGGAATGTTCGGGAAGCGAGCATCAAACGAACTTAAGATGTTCAACCGAAATCCAAAACGAAATGAACCGAAGGCTCTGCTGGGAGCAAGATCAGATCGTGAGAAATGATTAACAGTTATTCGCGAGCAATGAATACACTGACTACAGTGACTATATTTGTATTCAAGAGCACTATCAATAAGATCAACAAAAGCGCTGAAATATGTATTTTTCTGAGTGGACATTCTCTTATCAAACTCAAGGCACTCAATTGAAAGAAACCTTCAATTGCTATTGCATTCACAAGCATTAACTTGCTTGAAGTATATTATATATTGTTTTGATTTAGAGGCTATTAATTTCATTAAATGTTAAATAATACACTCATCCAAGTCATCACGTTGACACATGTCTGTAAATGTCAGTGCATCATGTGTAAAGTCCAATTTTGGGTGACTCTGCTCAGTATGAGGTCTGCCCACATGTTGTGCTAATAGCTTGACATTGCCTGAGAGAAATTCATTGTGGAGCAAACACAGCAAACAATTGAGACGATTAACTACTAATGGGAGATAATCGTAAGAGAATTGAGTTTAAAGCTCTCTTATTCGATAAAAGTCAAATGATATATATGATGATATATGATTAATCCTAAAATATATTAAAATTTTTAAATATAATTAATAAGTTAAACAGCTGCTGACGTGTAAATATTACAAAAAGTATCAATTCATATATATATTTTATAATATAAACATATAATTTAGATATTTATATATTTGTTTATATATTGATATAAATAAATAATTTAATTAGAATGCAAACTTTGCTTTTTCTATTATACCTTCGGAAGTTTTTTATTAGAATTGATCAAATTGATATTGTTTCTCTTTTATATCCAGCTTTCCATTTTATTCATATAATATTATTATATATTCATTTATTCATATATATTATTATATCATCATCGAGTATTTATGTTTTTACTAATAACAGAATTTTTTGTTTCATTTCTTCGTTTCTTCTAATCTCTCCTATTCTCTGCAATTACTTTCCATACGTTGCCCCATGTCTCTCACGATTCATACTGAACTGTCAAATATAATGGAATTGAATTGTCGTTCAGCTAACAACTTTCTAGATATACTTATCGGAAATAGTATTACTCTGGCTTTAATCTGCATATATATTTTCAAATATATCTACATTTTACTTTTACTTACTTATTTCCCAAGTTTTACATCGAATTATTTTATAATTAAAACGGAAACTTTGTTTATTATTCTCTTTTTCTCTATCTCTCTCACACACACACACATTTGTCTCCCCATCTTTGCCCATTAAGCACTGCAGTTTTTGTGAGGATTATTTACTTTACAAGTATTGCTGTTTATTATTATTAGTTTTATATGATTTCACACCTGTCTTGCAATAATATGCATTAGCATTTGCCTTGGCTTGGGGCAGCTTGAACTTTGGCTAAATTTTGCCCGCATTATGCGGTTCTGCAGCAATTCACTTGAAACCCAGAGTTGTTGTTGATGTTGCATAAATTGTGGCAAACATTTATTGTATTTAATGTAAACTTGCCACTTACCACTTGCCATTTGCCACTTGCCAAGTGCAAATAGGCACGCAAGGGCCACGTGTTGCATCAAACATATGTGAGACAGAGAGAGAGAGAGAGAGAGAGAGAGAGAGCAAGAGTGTATGTACTGTTGATGAGTTGATGAAGTTTGCGGTCAAAAAGTTAATGCAATATTGAGCTGAGGGCAAAGTTGCAGGTAAGACTTGAACAATTCTACAAAAACTTATAGAAATATTGGGGAATTGCAAAAGATTTGTTGAACAAATTCTTCAAACTTTCGTGTAAACAACAATTTAAAAACATATTCCTAACTAAAATGCAAATGCATAGAAAATTAAATTTTCAACACAAAAATTGAGTGCCCAAACTCATGAAAAGTAAATGATTTACAAAATACTTTCCAAAAAAATTAACTTTAATATGCAGTTGAGATTAACAAAATCGATAATACTGAAATAAGTAAATTTATTATAATATTTTATACTTTTTTTATTTTAGCTCATCTTATTTAAAGGTCTATCCATATCACAGTGAAAAAGTTGTAAAAGTTGTAGCACTGAGGTTTTAAGAATAAATATTTTTACTTTGCACTTTATTTCCATTTATATTATATGCTCAATATCAGCTTAAAAACTATTGAAAATTAGTTCTATAGTATCTGAAAGTAAAGTCTCTCAGCGAATTTACAGCACTGCCAATGCTTAATTTATTTAAATTCTCAAATCTAATCTTGAGGATTCTCAAAGCACTTAAAGAAAAAAATGTCTTCAGTTTCTTTTTCGATATCATCTTTAGCAACTCAATCATAGCTTGGCACTTTCCTCTCATGGCACTCATATTTATTTCGTTTCATTTCATTTCGTTTCAAAAAGAGGAAATCGTCACTGGGCGCTCAGGTCTATAGAACATGTTAAATGCCTTATTTTTGGCTAAAAATTGTATTCAGATTGTTTGTAGGCAAAATCTTTCTTTTCACTTCATAACGAAGCACAAAAATATTAAATAAAGTCTAGAGATTCAGCCAGCCTCCAGGCTGTTCAATACGCAAATCAGAAGCAATAAACAATTCTCCATAAAAAAATATTAATTTTAATAATATTAATTGTGTATGTACGAGTTTCGCATAGATTAAAATTCGAATTTCAGCGGAATTTTCAGCACTAAAGGATAAAATATGTATTTACCTAAAAAGCAGCTTTAAAATTATGAAATGCAAACGATAGATTGAATATCCTTATGCAACTATAAACACGCCAAAATTTACATTGACCCAAAAATTGCAGTTTTCAGATAAAAACAACAACAATAACAACAACACGAGCAAAATACAGCAAAAAGATACGCATGAAAATGGGTCCATTAAAAATAGATGTGCGGCCGTTGTGCGGATTTCCAATTGCGTTCCGAGGCACTGCAGATGTAAGTACATATATGGCGAGAGGGAGATATGTATATATAGATATTTATATATATATATATATATATATATATATAAAGTTGATATGCTGCATCAAGTGGCACGCCCACGCGTAGTCAACGCCCATGTTGTTGGGCCGACTCGCACGCACATTTGCGGTTCATAATTTGCGTGCCATTTTTGTTTGTTGATGGACAAAATCAACACATCCAACAGTAACAAAAGCAACAAACAAAGTGAAAAGATGAGAGTTGGGATGAGAATGACTGTGAGATACTCTGCTTGGATGAGAGCAGAGCAGAGCATAGATTGCATGGAAGATAAGTCTTTGAAGGCCTGGATTCATTTTTTGGTATGGGATACTAAAAGGAGTCTGTTGACTTAAGATGAAAGAGAGATTGAGAGAGAAAGAGAATGAGATAAAGAGAGGCAGCCGAGTTAGCTAAACAGGAATTTTAATGTAGTTCAAGATGAATTCTTTTTATGTTTAACTAACTGCTCTCGTTATCTCTCTCTCTCTCTCTCTCACTCTCTCTCTCGCACTCTATCTCATTCATTCTTAAAATCACTTTAATAATTTTTAATAATATTTTACACAAACACATTTAACTAGTCGAAAACTACCCATTTCAGCGCTTTAAAGGGTATTAAAAATGCAGCTTTCAACTTGAATTTAAATTAAAACGCAAGCGCGACGATGGCAAATTACAGGCAACCAACTATGAATAAATATACAAATAAATACATACATAAATAAACATGCATACATACATATAAATACTTGTATAAAATATGAATTTATAAATATATTTGTATGTACGAAGGCCTGGACTTTATATAGACGATAAATATTGATTGTACGGTCACGTTAATTTCTGCCAATTATGCCCAACCCAAACACCTATTATTTGTGTGTGTGTGTGTGTGTGTGTACGGGTGTTAAGCACTGTCTGCAGCTCTTTTATTATTATTATTATTTGTTATTATTATTAAATATGTCTCCATAATTATTGAACTCTTTGGCAATTAACATGGATCGATCTAGCCGCACGTTCAAAATGTTTGCCAAGCATGAAAATTTTGTAATACTTGAAATTTGTTTTTAATACTATATTCTTAAATATTTTATTAGCACCAAGAATGCAGCAGTCGAGAGTGACCGACTTGGAAATACTCTGAGGTATAATAAAATAAAGAATTAAAAAATAATAATTTCAAGACTCTAGTTCTTTTTGTTGCTTTGTTAAACTGAATTAATTTTTTTATATATTGAAAAAAAAAACTATTTTTAATAAATAATTATCTTTATTTATAAATATTTAATTGCGTCCTTATTCATTTTAAATCCTGTTATTACTGTGAAATCTATCTTAAAATTAAGTTTTCGTTGGAATTAAATATTTAATATATATATATTTTTTATATGTTTTCCTTTTGATTTAAACTTTTAATATATTCAAAAAAATATATATATTTTAATCATATCATTATTTTTATATATTATATTTTTATTTAATTGCATATTTATTTTTGATTATCTTATTTTTTTCATTCATTTTAAATCCTGTTCTTACAACGAAATCTATGTAAAAATAATTTTTTCTCATTTTTTTTTTTTTATACAAGATATTAAAATATTTTGTTATTTATAAACCAACCATTTAAACTCAAATTCAAATTTTAAACTATGCTTCAAATATTTTCATATATTAATAATATTTTTCATTCACTTACCCCAGCTCCATTCCATCATTCCTTGAACTCTCCATTGTCACACATTTTTGAAGTTGGAATATTCGATAAAAAAATTTCGCATTTTTGTTAATTATATTAAGAGTTCAGTTATTTGAAAGCCGTGTAACTTTATTGCCTTCTTCTTCTTGCTCTTTTTTTTATTATTTTTTTTTTTTTTTTGGCATCGTCTCTCACATACTTTGTTGCTGCTCGGCGAGCCCATGTTTTATATAAGCATATGTGATTGTCCTCCCGTTGGGTATCTGTATCTTATGTGCCAAACCGCTTGTATACGTATCTGGGCTGCGTTTCCTTAAACTTTACGTTGCCATCCGGCAGATGCCCTTGCTCGCTCACTCTGTCTTCCTCTCTCTCTCTCTCTCTAGTTGTCTCTCGCTTGGCTGGCAATTATGAAAAGCAAAATAAAAATAGCATTTTTAGCGCTTGGCTGCAAGTTTCTTCGCACAGCAAACTTTGTCCAAAAAAAAAAAAAAATAATAATAAGGGTACAAAAAAAATATATGAAAAATAAAAAATGAAAGATATATATATATATATATGTATTTGAAAAGGAGCGGAAAAAAAGAGTGTGTCTATAGATTTTGTACTGCAAGTTGGGTTACTTGGGGACGGTTTTTGCAAATGACAAAAAATTTTTAGTGTAATTATCTTTTGAATAATTAAAGAAAAACGTTGGCGCAGCTTAACAAGAAGCAGAGCGCTGCGAAAATAGCGCAAAAACTGTGCCAGCAACAGGACCAGCAGCAGGACGACAAATACAACGCACACACACACACTCATACACACTCATACACACACACTGTGGATGCTGATAACTAAGGCTGGCATCGCCTTTCGCCTTGGCTCTCCTACCTTCCACCCACACCCGCCACAGCCACAGCCTGGACATATTTTTAAGTTTTCCTTTTGCCTAATGCCTTGAAGCCCTGGAGGGCGTTCGCGCTGGCATGGGCGTCACTGTGGGCGTGGGCGTGGCCATGGCAGAGCCACCCAACTGCTTAGCGTTCGAAGCACACGCGCTGTAATTTGCTTCAAGTTATGCTCATTATGCGCCAATTATTTATGTCAAATAAGAAAAAAATAATAAAAAAAAAAAAAGAAAAAACGCAGCCAAAAAGAAAAATTCGTGAATGTTCAAGGCGAAAAATCGCGAAGATTTGTGCTGTGTGTGTGTGGGTCGATTGGGCGAAAAGGTAAGCCACAAGCAAATGCAACGGAATATAGGTAATAAAGGGAAATTCGTGTTAAGTGGAACAAATCTAAATGGAATTTTTTCATAATCTATAGAAAGCAGGAAATACTTGACTCAGAAGGAGAGATTACAGAGAAATGGAAAGACGTAATACTCGTTTAAGAATTCGAGTTTAGCGAATGTGAATACTCTATAAATGCGATGTTAAACGAGAGTTTGAGATTGATTTATTGTTTGGATTTTCATAACTATTCTAAAGATAAAAATTAAAAAAAAAAAATACAAAAATATATAAAATATATAAAAAATAAAATTTAAATTATATAAATAATTGCTTAATAAATAAAATATTTTTAAGCATATTAGAATTTCTTTTTCCACTAAATATAGATCAAAACAAGTTAGTGAGAAACGCAATTGCAATAAAACAGAATCGAGACATTATACGATTTCCGCATTAAATTAAATTCCATTCCATATATAGAATATCATATTCATTTTCTTCCCAGCTTCCCTGTGGATGCCTTCGTTTTTTCCAGCTTACAAATCGTCTCTTCTAGCTCTTCTTCAAGACTCATACCACAACGCCTATTTATTCTCTTCTTCTCTTACCACTCTTGGACAACTCTGCCGCCAAAAGATTCAGCTTATGCTCAAACTTCTGCACAAAGCCTGCGCATGTTGTGCGTCTTAAGAACCAAGCCGGAATTGCATTAAATATTTTTAATTACTTTCAAACGTTCGACTGGCTTAAGATGCTGTATAGCTAAAACAAAAAAAAAATGTCTTGTTTTATATTTTAACAGCTAAATTTGCTCGATAGCTGTATAAAGTTATTTATATTCATTTAATATAATATAAAGATGTGATAAATCAATCAACAAAAACAAAGTAAAATTGCTCAGCATTTTTAGTATTTTTAAGCAACCAACTTTAAACCAGAAATATATTTTCTTAATTTTCTACTTATTATAAAAAATAAAACAAAAAATTTTTTCTTTAAAAGTAACTTAGCTTTAAACCAGAAATATATTTTCTTAATTTTCTACTTATATAAAATGAAAATAAAATTTGTTTTCTATAAAAATAACTTAGCTACTTATATAAAATGAAAATAAAATTTGTTTTCTATAAAAATAACTTAGCTTCTCGCTTTAAGTTAAACTAAAATTGCTAATTAATTTAGTTTTGATTTTAAATTTTCTTTAGTATAGATTACATTTATAACAAAGATCTATCCTAAACTCTGTGCATAATTGCTATTCCAATCATTTCATGCATCTTTAATGCATTCAGACTCACTCACTCACTCACACACATACACTAAGAGAGCAGCTCTCTCACACACACACACACATCAGCGCGCGCTCTGCTTGCAGCGGCAGCGCTTGGGCTTCTTCGTGAGTTCTTGAGTTTACTATGAGAAATTAATTGTTGAAAAACTTTTGCTCTAAATGCAGTTTCTTAATGAAATGAATGAATGCCGAGCATTAAAATGGCATACAGATGCAAGAATATGTCAAAGAACAAGCTCCTACAATAAAAAAAAAAAAAATTTAATATTAAATATATCTATTAAAATTGAAAATTCTTGATATAATTATATTAATTATTGTGTAAAGAAACAGGCTGGAGGGCGGCGTGGCAGATTCCATAAATTTATTAAAATATACATATTCTAAACAAGCTGACGCGATCTTCCCCCTGTCCCTCAGTTCATCCGTTTTCATCTATCTGCCAGTCAATATCAATATTTAAGCAAAAATTATTGACTTCAATTTGTTGCAATTGAATGTAATTGATTATAATTTAGCTTTTATTACTTCTAATTCATATCAAATTTGATTTTGATTAACATGAGTATATCAAAGACTTTTGACATTTGCTTAAATTTTACTGCCATTTAGTCTCCAACTGAGATTAAAATGTTTCGCAGCCCAAGTATGTTTGTTTGCATAAGAAAGAGGAAGAGAGAGAGAGAGAGAGCAGAGAGCAAAGTGAAAAGAAAAGCATGCGAAAAATGTTAAAGCATTTTAAAGAAGAGAATTCTGAGAATTGTTTTCAGTGCTTAAGTAGCGAATAGCTAGCAAACTGGGATGCTTGGAACTTAATACATATTTTGTTAAGAATGCTTTCCGCCACTGTTTATAGTTTGTGTTTAATTTCGTGAAGCGTTTTTGTTGAGCAAAATGGGTTAAGAGCCGCATATCACAGTCTAGATGATGGCATGGGAAAACTGCCATGGCGCCTGTCTCCAATTACATAGCGGAATGGGAGAGAATAGGAGCAGGAGCAGGCGCAGCAGCAGCAGGAGCAGCAGCAGGAGCAGCAGGAGCAGCAGCAGCAGCAGCAGGAGTCGTAGAAGGTGCAGTTGACGTTATCGTTGTCTTGGCGTTGCCGTTGCCGTTGCCCTGTTGCAAGTTGATGCCACGCTTGGCACTGTTGACATGCCATTACTGCAGCTAATTAGAGAAGCGACCCAATGGAGCTGCCAGAGTCAGAGTCTCCAGACTCGACTCGACTCCATTCACTCTCACTCTTTTACTCTGTCTGGCTGCTCTGTGTTGAGAGCCACTGCCGAATGTCCAACTGTCGGACTGTCGGGCCTGGTGTTGCGACGACCTGTCATGTGACATTGTTGACGCCTCGCACGTTACTGTGCGCGTTGCCCTACAGGGACACGAGCAGCTCTAGCTCGATTCTCAGCCATCTACCCAGCTCCACAGCGCCCCTTGCCCCATGCTTCACACCACCCTAGCATGCCTTGTCAACTTCCTTCCATTTCCAGTTCTCATTTGTGCGGCATTTCCGGTACAATGGCGGGCACAATGGCGGCAAGCCCGCACTCGAGTTGTTTGTTGGCGACGTTTCGCTTTCCGCCGCAACTAAATCATTTGTGGAGAAACTGTCGCCGTTGCCGTCAGCAGCCTCTGCTTGCTACCCCCTCGCTCTCTCTCTCTCTCTCTTTCTGTGTTGCTCTCGGGTTGCAATTGTCTTTCTTTTCAAATAGTTTCGTGTGCCAGCCAGGAGCCAAAAGTTGGCACAGTTAATTCATGAGATTTCACGGTTTATCTCACAGCTCGCTAGCTAGCTAGCTACCTAGCTCCAGCTCCTAGCACTGGACAGCCTTAACACACACTCGCTCTCGCTCTCGCTCACACTCTCTACTCTCCCTCTCTCTCTCTCTCTCTCTCTCTCTATTCATTTCTCTTTTAATATCGCTGTGCGTCTTTTCTCTGCTGCGCATAGTTCACAGTTAATTAGAAAACTATTCCGCGTGCGGCGCTTTGCCAACTTTTGAACTCTCCACGCGACTCTCAACTCAACTCAACTCGACTGGGCTCAGCTCAACTCTCGATTCCAAGCGCCCACGTTTAATTATAATTTCCGTAAAAGTTATGTTTATCCTTAATATATGCATAACCTTGGTCATTTTGTTTAGCTGCCGGCTGCTATTTACCCAGTAAGTTTTCCTTACCTACAACTGCTGCGCTTTTCGATTCAGTTTTCACAAGGGGCCCAGGAAAATGGCCAAGGAAATTTCATCATATGCAACATTTGGAATGAAAACTAAAAACTTATAATTGTAGTTGAAATGTTATTGCAGGAAATTTTAAATACTGTTTAAGTATTCTCTGGGGCTTCATAGAATTGCAATTATCTATAATATAGCTATTTATATTATATCTGCTTTATTTTTGCGTACACATTTTTTTTAGAAATAAACTCAATATTTTCTATGCAGCTCAATGAATTTAACATCATTGTACTTGAAAATAATTTATGAATGTTTTAGTTTAAATACTTCAAAACATCTATTATGAGCTTGGGAATTAAATCAATTTATTAAAACAAATTTATAAAATATTTTCTGTATTTAAAATATTTGTATTTTTAATACAGAAAATTATTTTAAGCACAGGAAATATTTTTTATCAATTTAATTAAATTTATAAATATTTTACTTATTTTTTCTACAATCAAAATATTTATGTTTTTTCTGTGAAAACTTGGATCATCAATATATAATAATAATAAATATCAAGTTTATATCATAAATGATGGCAGAAAAATGTACAAGCTCATCTTTTTTCTTTGTAATTTAATATTGTACTTTTTTCAATTAGTCAAACATTTCATTAAATGAACGTAAAAAAAAATATTCTAATAAACAGGGATTTTATATTTTTTAACAATAAACTGCTTCTGACGTCTTAGTTTACTAATTGAGGTTGTTTGGGTAGAAAATTTCTACTAGAAATGATATGTTTGTTTTCGAGGCTAGTTTTAATTAATATGATAAACATTCACATGACTCGATATGATTTATATTTTATTATATAATAAGTGAATTGTTTTTTTAGTGAATGATATCAATTTTTCTAAATTTTATTTTATTTTATTTATTTTTTTACTTATACATTTATTTTTATTTTTATTTTTTTATTTGTTTATTTTTTAATTAACTTATTTTTTCATTTTGTATTTATTTATTTTTTATTTTATTTTTTTATTTATTATTATTATTATTATTATTATTATTATTATTATTATTATTATTATTATTATTATTATTATTATTATTATTATTATTATTATTATTATTATTATTATTATTATTATTATTATTATTATTATTATTATTATTATTATATTGCAGTATTATAAGGCAATTATTAGTTTCTGGCTCTAGAACTGTAAAAAAATATATATTCATGGCAGGAATCGTTTAATTTAATACAAGATTGTAAATACTCTGGGAGCAAATCAATTGATTCAGCCTCTACTTCTCATGCTCGCTAATGAATAGTTTTTTTCACTATTTAATTCAACGATTATAACAGAACCTTATCTCTCTACACTTGCATTCACATCACACATCACATCACAGCCCTGCTTCTCTACCAATTCGAGCAAAGAGTCAGCTCTACTTTAACTATATCATTATCCATTAAATCAGGATGCTTAAGCACAAAGTCTTTAAATTTCGTACCATAAAAGAACAATTGAACTGGCAATTGTCGATGATTCAACCCACTGTGCAGCTCCTCTCTCAATTCACTAATAATGCTATAAATCAGCTTCCCAGAGAGCTGAGCACAACGCTCCAAATGCAACACATGCAGCTGCTTGCAGCTGATCAACAAGCGCAAAATCCCTTGCTCTGTCACCTGCTTGCATGACTGCAAAGAGATTTGCTCCAGATCTTGTAGACTGCACAGCTTTGCCATGACAGCATCATCGATCTGATTGTGATGAGGCAGCGAGAGAATGCGCAATGCCTTCAGCTGAGCAATCAACTCCAATTGCCTGACATCGAGTGAGATGCGTGAATTGCTCTCCAGCTGTAACAACTGCTGCGACTTGTATGCCACCAGCCACTGCAGCAGCTGAAAGCTGGGCGGACTATCGTGCATGATCAGCTGCTTCAGAGCGGGCAGCTTGGCCAGATACTCCAGATGAAGCGGCTGCTCCTGATAGCTGAGCGTCTTCAGTGTTAGTCTCTCCAGACTCTCACAGCAATGCTCATCGGCCAATTGTCGAAACACATCCGTTTGCTCAGTGTGCACAGCCTTAACGCTCAGCTCTTTGAGTCTGGGCAGGCAGCTGCATATGCCGGGCAAGAGAGCAAATTGCAAATCGAAGCAATATAAGAGATTTAATGAGATCAACGAACTTGGCAGCTTATCCATATGCCGGCCAGTCAACATATCATTGTAGCAGAGATTCAGTTTCTTTAACTTAACCAAAGTCCGCAATGCCAAGAGGCATTCATCCTTGAGATCACAGTTGGATAGCTCCAACTCCTCCAGCTGTTGCAGTTGGCCAAACAGCTTGTGCACATTACGCAAGGATAATGGACTATATTTAATGCGCAACATCTTAAGGTGCTGACAATGTCCGGCCACGTATTCAATCAGCCGCTGGTGATGATTGCGTGGTATTTGGCCAACAATTTGGATTAAATGCTGACCGAAAAGCAACAGAAAATCACGAATATTCCACAGGCTGAGACCCTTGAAGATGCCCAGATTAATGGAGCTATAGAGGGGCGGACAGCGTTTCAGGACGCGTGCCAGGCTCAGTTGGTCCACAAGCGTTAGATAACGGTATATGCAGAGCAGGCAATCATCATTAAGCCTCATTATAGGCGACATTTGGCAAATGGACCCAAAGCGCCCAACAGCCGCCGGCTGACCCCAGCTATAAAATGCCGCCACCTTAACCAGCTGCTCGTCTATCAAATGCCTCTCCTTCAGCAGGACATCCGCTGCATCGCGCGAGCTTTCATAGAGAACGTAACCATATTTGAATCTCCTGTCAGTCGACTTCACTGTCAACTCCATGTGCAGCACTTTGCCAAAGCTATTAAAGTAGTTTAACAACATTTCCGATTTCATCTCGATTGGCAGCAAATGCACAAAGATTTTCTTTATCTCAACGTTGTCCTCGGTGTAGGCAATATTGCGTCCATAGAAAGGACGATAGATAATGCGTGACATTGGCACTTAAATATTTATACAAAATATATTGAGTTTACTGTGAAATGTGATTTAAACCAGGCTATTTGATTGAGAATATATATATATATATTTTATATTTTTTATTTTGAAAGCGTATGAATTTATGTATATACATGTATATCAGTATTTCAGGGAATATGTAAATAGAAGACAAAGCTTCAATTTTATATAAAAACTCTACTTTATTTATTTAATTTTTTTTAAATTATATTTTATTGATTTTATATTTTTAATATTGTATATTTTATATTATATTTTATTCATTCTAACTTTTTAAATTCATACGCTTTCAGTTTTACATCAAACATTCTTCAGCATTACTTAATTAGGCTTCCTCTCGACTCCCTTTAAGTAAAATATATTTCCCTAGCATTTCGAATTGCCACTTCAGCCTATCTTAGCCTGCTCAATCTCTTTAATAAGCCAAACTATTCTATACCCAACACATACATACAAATATTTGTTGACATTCAAGTCTAAACGCTTTTTTCATAGTTGCTGGACAAACTTTGACAGCTTTTAGCTGGGCTGCTTGAAATTATTTACAAAACGCTTGAGAGTTTCATGATTTAAAATAATCATATTTACATGATATAGGCCAAAGAGAAAACTACAAAAAAAAAAACACACACACACACACATACACAAAAACTTGCCTTTTACGAAACGCAGTCACGCCATGACCACGCCCCACTCCTTGTGCCCCTTTGGGCACATTTTATAAAAGTTGAACAATTTGTAAACAAAAATTTTACACGCACTACACCTAAACAATATATATATAAACAATATATATATATATAAGGAAAAAAAAGTCTCCCAATCAATTTTGTTGTTTGTCGCTTCAGCAGCAGCAACCGCAAAGTGTTTTTCATTTTACTTTTCTTTATTTTTATTTTTTTGTTATTTTTTTTTTACTTTTTTCAGTTGGAATTTATTGCATGCAGCAACTGATTTGATTAGAAACGCCCATTGCCCCATTGCTGGGCGCGCTACGCCCATTGGCTTAGCCTTCAGTTCAACGCTTTTGAGGGCCGCCTGGCCAAAAGCAATCTCTTAATTTGTTTACAAGCTTTGCTTTTGGCCGTCTCTTCCGTTCCGTTCCGTTCCGTTTGGTTCGGTTTCCTAGCGTTTCGTTTCATTTCATTCCTCATCCTGCGCATAGTTTTGCCGCACTTCTCAAAAAAAAAAAAAAAAAAAAAACCTCAAAAAAATATATATATGTATGTATGTATATGTATGTAAATAAAAAAGCTAAAAGAAACGACGCAACGCCTCGACGCTGCAGTCGCTGCTGACGTCGCAGTTGAGGCTGCCTGCCTCTGATAGAGATCTTGCTTTTATTTGTTACTTAGCATATTTTCACCTTGAGGGCAAACAATCTTCCACTAGACACACACAGTCAGACCACAGCCAGCATTCACCCACACACACACTCACACACACACACACACACACACAGACTCAGGCACACACTCACACATAGATACTCGTGCCTGGCAGAGAGTAATAAATATTTTTTGCAGCACGCTGCTTGGGCGCCTCAGCTTACAATATTTCCATCTTTACCATTTTTTTTTTTTTTTTAGTTTAGTTTTGCAAGCCGCGAAACAGCTCAGATTTTGCCCTTTTGATGCACTCGCATTTGGGACGATGGATAACATAACTTGAACACGAGATTGGTAACGTTTACTACCTACAGCTAGAGCAGAGCAAATCTTAAACCAGTTTAAAAGAGCAAAAGTAATGCGCAACACTTAAAAATAAACTTCGATTCGTATCTAACATTGGACAAAAAGTCAAGGGTCGAGCTATTGGCTTGTGCCAAAACAAAACAAAGTTCAAAGGTTGACGCCAAGAAAAACAAAAACAAAAAACCCTAAAATCAACAGCTATAAAATTAATTATAAAAAAAGTTATTTTCGTTTTATTCGACTTCGTGGCAAAATAACATTTTTTTTATCAAAATATTTAATGCAATAAAATTTAATATATATACTTTTTTTTTTTTTGCAAAATATATTAAATAATTATTAGTGTTCATCATGAAAATTGTAACATGAATTCTCTGGCAAAGGTTGATTAATATTCATGTTTGCATAACTAAACAAATGACAGCATTTGATATGCCATAAGCTTTGCTTTAATCTAGTTAGAGTCAGCTATTAAGCACGAGTGATTATTAATTATATAATTATTTACAGCAACATAATTAAGTTATTCAATTCAAATTGAAGAGCATTTGTCAACATAACATTTCACGAAATCTTATCAAAGAAAATATTTAATGTTTGTTATTTTTTATTTTTAAAGATTATCGATTTTTTTATTATAAAAAACTATAATGCGTGCTATAAGCTGTATAAAGCTGTATTCATAATAATTTAAGAAAAATTAATATTATTTTTATGTTTATATTTTATTTTTGCCTTTTTGGAATTTTTTTAAATATTTGTTTTGATATGTTATGGGTTAATTTACTTTGTTTAACATTCTTTTTGCCTTTTTGGACTCTTATTTTTAATTTCTAAACCTATTTAGTTATTTGTAATATATGTACAATAAATTAATTTAAAGATTCTGAAATAATTTACAAACACAACATACAATTTATATATAAAGTACAGTAATTATAAAATATTTTATTTAAATATGTTTAATAAGTAATTTATAAATATTTAAAATTAAATAGAAATATGAAAAAAATATAAAAAACATTTCTTTTTTAAATTTATAAAAGAGTTTAAGTTGTAGCCTTCTCTTAGAATCGAAGAAAAAAAAAAACATTTAAAAATTATTATTATAATACAGATTATTTATATTTCGACTAATTGAATAGCATAACGCAAGTGCCATAAAACTAAATTAATATTAATATTACATAATTAATTACGAGCCTGTCATGGCCTACATACTTCAAGCATATTAACTAGCCACACATTAACACGCTTATTTCAAACAATTACAAGCTTTACCAACTGACATCGATTTATGCCTAACCACATCTCATATCATTATCAAAAGCACTCACAATTTAACAATCAATTCATATAAGCTTCACCCTCTGAATAGTCGATTTTTTTCTATATATATATATGCGTAACACACGCCCATTGCTCAGGTGAAATCGTTATTGTAATCTTTACACCTTAGGGTATTACAATCGTCTTTGCTTTGCCAACAAAATTCATGTAGATAATATTTTCATTTTATACAATCGGCGGCCATTGACTTTGCCACACAATATGCAAGTATTGTAGGTTTTTATTATAGATATATATGTATATGTATATATATATTGGAATATATAGGTAAGATATATATACTCTTTTTTTTTTGTACTCTTTCTTACAAGTATATTTATGTGTATTTTTGAATTTAAATGATTGAATTTGGCGTATGCTAAAACAGCTAACAAAGATAGAGAGAGAGAGATGGAGATTGAGTGAGATAGAGTATATTGCCAGGCAGCCATTTGCAAAAATATGAAAATTACCTTTAATATGAAAAGGCAGACAGAGAGTCAAACATATTTTTATTTATATACATTTTTTTTTCTCTTCTTTTCACATCTAGATAGGCCTGCTGCTCTACTACAGAGCAGACAGCAAGACAGACAGAGAGACAGACAGACAGCAAGAGAGGCGTTCTATTTTATTTTGCTTTATGCCTTTATATTCTGTTTTGTGTTTACATAAAAGTGAAGTGAGGCAGATTGCGCTCGAGTGCGTTAATCAGCGCTTCTGGGCAGGGATACGGACCAGAGCACGGACACGGATAAGCACCGGGTGGGCTAACACACACACACACAGAGCACAGAGCACAGAGTGATAGAGAGAGGGAGAGGGATAGCGAGTTTGACGTCGCGTTTTAAATCAACTTCAGCTGGCAAATTTTGCGTTGACTTTTCTGTTGCTGTTCAGCTGATGCTGCTTGCTGCTTGCTGCTTGCTGCTGCTGCTGCTGCTGCTGCTTCTCCTGCTCTTGCTCCTGCTGTTGTTGGTCAGGGCACTGACAAAACAGATTATACTGATTTCATGCTGGGGAAAATCAAAAAATGAACGTGCGGCAATTTACATACTTAAGTTACTTCTTTTTTTTATTTTTCCTACTAGCACGTCGCCCCCTCCTGAGCTGCTGTTCACGAATTTATTGGCCACATGTTTTGCGCTACCTTCGTGAGTTGTACAATTTGCCTTTTGACAATATGTATACGCATTATACACACTTCTTTTGCTGCTGCTGCTTTTTGGGCAGTTTGGGATTACAAGGAATTTCCGGGGATTCCATTTTAATTGAATTTCTTTTTGGGCTGTCATTGCTGTTGTTGTTGTTGTTGTTGTAGCTGCTTTGCATTTTTTTTGCCAGATAATTAAAATGACCGTCGAGCGGTTGGAAATATTTTAGTCAATTTTAAGTTTATTTTTCCTTCTTTTTTTTTTTTTTTTTGTTATGACTAACTGACTGATTACACTCAATAATTTGCATAAAGCAAAAAAAAAAAAAAAAAAAAAAAAGAAGAAGGAACGTAACA
Source organism: Drosophila stalkeri (assembly GCA_035047405.1). Classification (NCBI taxonomy): domain Eukaryota; kingdom Metazoa; phylum Arthropoda; class Insecta; order Diptera; family Drosophilidae; genus Drosophila; species Drosophila stalkeri. The sequence goes on from JAWNPR010000039.1 coordinate 19,263,560, forward strand.
ATCATAATCATATTAGAGGCAGTCAACGTGCTTCCATCGACCAAAGTGCACCAAGAAAATGAGTGAAAAATTGTAGCTGAAGCAGTTGAGACAAAGTTACATTAGAACACTTAAACACTTAGCTGCTGCTGCTGCTGCTGCTGCTGCTCCTGCAACGACACTAGAGCGGAAAGGAACTCTTCCTACTTTCTCTCTCTCTCTCTCTCTCTCTCTCCCTTCCTCTCTCTCTCACGTACACTCTCTCTCTCTGTCTTTCATCATGGCCAACATTTAGTCGTGGGCCAACTGTAGCTTCTGGCCGCTATTGCTCTCATGCCAAACACGATCCAGAAATCAATTTCTCTGCTTTTTAAGCCACTTTTCATCGTTATTTTACTTGGGGCTCATAAATAAATCAATAATAATTTGATTCTGCTCAAATTGCAGCTAATTTTCAACGAAATATATTTCCATGGGAAGCCTATTAAGGCATTAATTTATTCATATTTATAGACATAATTCAAGCGAAATTCATTTACATTATTCAACAACAACAAAAACACCCAAAAAAAAAAAAAGCAAAATCATTTAAGTTCTTTGTAGTGGATTTAATAAAAGTATGAAAATAATTGGAATTTTCTATTTATAATTTCTTTTACTTGGAATGTGTTTACAACCTTAATTTTTAAGAAACTTGTTGTGTTTATTTTATTTTGAAATCGATGCCTATTCAGAAGAAAACCTAAGCAAGTCTCTTATAGTAGTATTGAATATAATTTGATGAAAATATATTAATATAAATATATAATTATATATATTTTTAATTTAAATATTTAAACGAAATAAAAAAATGGCTAAATATATTTAAATAAATATATAAATAATAAAAATATATAATAAAATATAAATATAGATTAAAAATAATTAAATAAAAAAACCAAAAATAAATAACATTGATTAACCAAATTTATGTTACTAAAAATTTGTTAAAGTATTTAAAAATAAAAATGTATATGCTAAGAAGAAAAAGTCAGTAAAATATATAAAATAAAATGTTTTTAAATATAATATAATTTTCAAAAATATTGGTAAAACAAAATATTACAAAAAAAAAATAAATAAATTACTAAACTGAAAAAGGAAAATAAATAAAAATAAAATTGAATTAAAAAAAAAAAAAAAATATATATATATATATATATATATATATATATATATATTATAATATAGTCTCTAAAAAATATTAATAAAAAAATAATAATAACTTGCTAATATAAATATATAAAATTAAATTAAATTTTTTAAATATAATATAATCTTTAAAAAACAGTAATAAATTATATTAAATTTTTTTAAATATATTTTTATAAATATATAATATTCGTAAAACAAAATATTATAAATCGAATCAGATAGCTTAAAAACTTCCATTATAAAAACTTCTACAATTTCTGGAACGCTTTCTGAGCTACAGGCATATGAAGAGTTGTAATTGTAGCTATCTACGTGTGTGTGTGTATATATGCATGCGTATGTGTATGTATTGCAGATTTCTTGTATATTCAGCATGTCTGCTGACTTTGTCAATTTGTCTGTATATGTGAGCTCTCACTCTCACTCTGCTGCTGTGTAGCTCGCTCTTGTTATTTTTATTGTAACTCTGATTCGCGCTTTATTGCATTATAATTGAATCTTGAGCGCAGAACTAACGCAGGAAACGTTGCCTGACTGGCTGGCTGCTGGCTGCTGGCTGCCTTTCCCGTTACCCAGTGCCATGTCGATGCCTTGTGGCAGCTGCTAGCCAGACACCCGCCCACAGCTGCTGCACTTAATGCCAAGTGTTTAAAAAAAAAAAAAAAAAAGAGGAAGAAGAAGCGAAGTAATATTTACTTACAGTCCTATCCACTACCATCCAACCACCCATCAGCCAAACCAGCTGGCCATCCATCTATCCATCCATCCAAGCAGCGAGTCATTGCACCGCCCAACGTTTGCAGCGCATTCACTTCGCTCACCCTTTCAACTCTCACCTCTTGCCACGGCTCACCTCGCCGCCCGCTTACCGCTCATTTTGCTCATTGCCAGCGAAATGCAATAAAAATTGTTTTCCCATAGACGGCAACGGCGACGGCAACGGCGACGGCAACGGCGACGAGCGACGAGCTGGCTAAGCAAATGTTGTTGGAAATGAGCTATAAAAACGGGAAATTGTATTTTACAGTAAATTTTTGCTACACACACAGACATGCACACAAACTAGCTATAGTCCTCGATCTAACCACGTCCCCCGTCCGCTACCCACAGCTCGTTACTGGCTGTGGGCGTTCCACTTGCACGTCAACGCCTTTCATGGGGCTGTCGCAGATAATCCGTTGCTGAGTTGGCTTGTCTTGACTTGGCTTGACATTGGCTTTGGGTCGACGTTCCATTCCTTTCCTTTCCTTTCCTTGCCGTGCCTTGCCTTGCCATGCCTTTCCTGTTTCTGTTCGCGTTTCGTACTCCTGCGCCTGCTCCTGCTCCTGCTCCTGCTCCTGCTCCTGCTCCTGCTCCTGCCACTTCATTGCACATTCCCTGCTGATCTGTTGTTGCTTTAGGTCTTGGCTGCGTCTAACGTGGCTTATAAGCTGCCAATATTAAAATGATGACAAGTTTATGGCTAAAAACGGGACAGCGAGGCGAGGCACAGAAAAATGCAATTCATGGCAAAACTGATGTCTCAGACTGTGGCTTTACTTCTCTCACCCATGCCTCCCTACCTCCCCGCCGTCCAGTTGCACACAAAATTGAAGCAATGAGAGTTCCAAAGTATTTGCCTCGCCCTCAAATGACAAACGCAAACAACAACAAAAATACGTTGAGAAATGGCCACAACAATTTGGCAGCTCCATAAAGAGCTCTCCATTCAGGGACTGGTTCAACGCTCCGAAGACTCTTAAATGATTCAATAGAAATGCCCTTAAATTGCTTTTACAGTTATTTGATTAATATTTTAAGCTAAGAGAACATAACTCACAAACAATTGTCACACGAACTATAAACAATCAACAGTAAATAAACTGGCTCAAAACATACTTTAGAATGGAGTATAATTAAATAAGAAATATTATTAAATAAATAATTAAAATTAATATATTCGTGTAAATATTTTTAAAAGGAAAATATGGATATAAGATAGATGTCTTTTTACGGACTATTTATATTTAAATATTCGTGCAGAAGTGTTAGCAAGACAAGCTATTATTTACATTTATTTTTAAATTTATCAATTTTTTTAAATAAAAAAATTTAAAAAAGGTAAATAAAACTTAACAAAATATGAATCGATATTTTTTATAATAAATATATTTACAATTCCTTATAGTCTACATTAAAACTGAGTTTACATAAGAATAGAACTAGTTCAGTTAGCTATAAACTACAAATACGTATATAATGCAAAAATATTAAATTTTTTAAATCGATTTTTTTTTTTTTAATTTAATTTGGTTTTTACAACTAGTTTTATTGCATATATTGCAAATTGATTTATTCAGCTAACTTAAAAAAAAAAAAAAACAAAAACAAATAAATAATAAATGCATTTTTAGACTGAAAAATTTCTAGTATTTGCAAGTATTTTTCGCCTAAGTATTTGAAATGAACCATTAAATAATTTCATTAATCTGGGCACAAGAGTTATACAAATTCGCCTATCGATAACTATTATATTTTAACACAAGCTTAAACATGCTAAGCCTAAGAAGTAATTTAAACTTTGGGATGTTAAATATAAGTATTTAATAATTAAATAGATTAATACTGACTACGAGCTGGCTAAATTGATTCTAATCTTAAATTTTAAATCTTATCAAAATAATTCTAGAATCTAATATAGAATGTAATTTGATGAACTATTTTACATCTAATAAATGAACCAGTTCAATTCAACTCGATTTTGCAAATATGCTAAACTATTTAATTGAAATTCCCAATCAATTTTAGCATTGCTACAACACAATCAGCCATCGACCCGAAACACTCTGCTTCAACTCTAGTCAAAGGATTTCCTCAATTGTTTAGCCCATCTTTGAGTATCAAAAAAGCTTTTGTAATAACTCCGTTTTAAGCACCATTATGCAGCCCTGGCTGAGTGAGTGAGTGAGTGAGTGAGTGAGACAGAGAGTGCAGTGCATAAGGTAGAAGAAAACGAAACATAAATAACTGCGCAGTGTTTGTGCCATTTTGGTTGCCACATTTGAATAAAATATGAATAAAACCGAAATGCATTTAGCTGGAAGGCGGCAAAGGCAGGTACATACATATATATATATATATATAGACAGCTAGACAGACAGATATATATATATATATGTATGTATGTATGTATGTATATAGACATTTCCCCATCACGCCCAACCCTAACTGAACCTATATTCCGTTCGGCCAGTTTGTCACCTTTTCGCTTCTGCAACGAGGTCTGCACTGTGCTCTGCCTTTAGCGTCTCTCGCATACAGATACGATAATATTTGCATTCAGTTGTGCTGTCATCCTTGTTGCAGTAGCTTCTTCTTCTTCTGCTGCTGCTGCTGCTGCTTCTGCTGCTTCTTCTTATATTTTTATTTTGTCGTCAAAAAAATCAGCGAGCTCCTCCGTCCTCCCTCTCTCTGTGTGTGTGTGTGTGTTGTACCCGTCTGGAGTTCGTTTCGTTCGTTCCGCAGCGTTCGCTTGGCTTAATTTTGGTCTAGGGAAAAGTGCATAAAAAATCTGCGGCGAATTTGCAATTTGAATTCGTCTGTGGCCTCTGTCTCCTTCCACTATATATATGCATATCCTTTATTGGGCTCGTGTCTGGTCTCTGGTCTCTGGTCTTGCCTGTCGACTGTCGACTGTCTCCAGGTCCTGTTTTCCGTCTCCTGCTGCTGCTGCTCCTGTCTCCTGCTCCATTTCTGTAGCGTCTTGACAGCCAGTCAGGCGGCTATTTAGGAAGTAATTTTCGCGCTTTCATCGCAACTTTCTTTCCTCTTATTTTTTTTTTCTGCTCTGCTCTGCCCTGTCTGTCTATCCGTCCGCCTGTCTGTGGCTTGTATTTGGGGCACGTTATTCACGTTAGCCAGTTATTTGAGGTGGCTGTCGCTGCTGCACGCGCCTTTAATGCATTTTTTAAAAAGCCAAATGCGCAAATTGAATGCGCCTCGTGCCGGCATTTGCTGCGGTATTCTGTCTCTGCTATATGACGCACGTGCGAGTAGTGCCACAACGACGATGACAACAACAACAACAACAACAACAGTAACAACAATAACAACATCATCAGCAACAACAACATTCCCATGTTGTCCGCAGAGCGACACGCAGGCATAATTTCTGTCACTGCACTCAGGCCTAATGAATATTTCAACAGTCATACTATCTCCCTCTCTTCCTCTCTCTCCCTCTCTCTCTCGCTCTCTCTCTCTTGCTCTATCTTTTGTCCATACATTAATATATAATAAACATACATGCCATGCTCATGCCTATATATATATATATATATATAGAATATATAGTATTTATAAAGCTCCTGCAACTGTAGCATCAGCTAAATGTCAAACTAAATGAGCTACGAACTCAAGCTCGAGCTCTGCCAAAAAAAAAAAAAAAACAAAACAAAACAAAAAAAATTCTGCTTGACTTTCGTATGCATTTAGCGATGCCAACAAACAGCTGAATTTATAAATTGATTTTGAATGTGATGCAGTGACACGAATACCCAACGAAAAGTAGTCGTAGCTATAGTTGAAAGTTGAAATAATGTCATCAAATTGGAGAATTAGAGTCGATTAAATAGGAGAGCCTAAAGACAGCCTTTGCTTCTCCAGTTTTTAGCTTCTATTATATTTTATATTTTATATTTTATATTTTATATTTTATATTTTATATTTTATATTTTATATTTTATATTTTATATTTTATATTTTATATTTTATATTTTATATTTTATATTTTATATTTTATATTTTATATTTTATATTTTATATTTTATATTTTATATTTTATATTTTATATTTTATATTTTATATTTTATATTTTATATTTTATATTTTATATTTTATATTTTATATTTTATATTTTATATTTTATATATTATATTTTATATTTTATATTTTATATTTTATATTTTTATATATTATATTTTATATTTTATATTTTATATTTTATATTTTATATTTTATATTTTATATTTTATATTTTATATTTTATATATTATATTTTATATTTTATATTTTATATTTTATATTTTATATTTTATATTTTATATTTTTATATATTATATTTTATATTTTATATTTTATATCTTATATTTTATATTTTATATTTTATATTTTTATATATTATATTTCATTATTTTTAGGCTCAAGCTAATTTTCTGTTTACAATTGAAATCTTATATAGAGAGACCTCCCCAAACTATGGAACTCCCCGATGGAGCATCAACTGTTTTAGGTTAGGCGTTACCGTTAGTCTCGTATCTCTCGTGTTTACTTATGGTGCGTTTGTATTTCTTGCGCTTGGCGCAATCTTCTAATTAAAAGTGCAACTCATACCCAGCCACAGTCGAGCTCTGACCCAAATTGAACTCTTTCGGCGACAAGGCAACAGTCAGAGCAAAACCCACTCGAAGCCAAGTAAACCCTCCTCCCCGCCACCCCAGTCCAGCTATTATCTGGCACGAGCCAAGTGACGGGGCAACCACAATATAATCTCTGTGGCATTATATATATATATATATATATATCCCATACCCCATGTTCCATGTCCCATGCTCCTCCCCTGTCTCATGCCCGACATGCCCCAATGCTCAATGCACAGGCCAAGCGTATGTCTTGAAGCAGCCACTCTCGTAGGTCTACTCCTCTTCTATACAAGAACGAGAGTGTATGTGTGTGTATATTTGTATTTGTATTTTTTTTTTTTCATCTTCTTTGTATTTGTTAATAAACTCCCTGGCAGACTAAATTCAAATTACGCACACATCTTAAGACATAGACGAGAAAGACAACGACGTCGGCAGCCATTTCGCTTATAGCTGGCTCATTATGTCAGGTCTATATTCATATACGCCAACAGGCACCCACTCTACCCATATCCATTCTCATACTCCCACTCGAAGCTCTCTACCTCCACTCACTCCCCCTCGGCCGCATGCGTGAGTGCGTTTCGAGAGAAGCAGCAGCAGCAGCAGCAGCAGCTTTTGGTTTGCTCTATTGGATGACTCCCGTCTTTTGACTTTGGCTTGTCGTAACATTTCATCTTTATTTTGGCATTATTCCCTGGGCGCCGCTTATTGTTTTCCGTGAAAATGGCAACGGCAATGGCAACAAATTAGAAGCGTGCCCAACGCCCGAAACGAACGCAGCAGCAGCAGCAGCAGCATCTCGTTTGGCCTGATCTAATTGGAATATAGCCAACTTCTATGAGATTTCTTGACTGCCCTGCAACACCAGCCAAGTAGCCAAGCGACCAAACAGCCAGCCGGCAATGGAAGCAATCTTAGACCTTGCACCAGCCATTGGCATCTTCAATTAACAAATGGACTTCGGTTTGGCCCAAATTGCAATTTGCCACAATAAATAGCTAACAAATATTATTAAATAAGATGGATTTACCCGTAACAATAATCCCTCTTGCTTCGTATTGCTTTGCTATTTGATTGTTACAAATTAATTAATTATATTGCACACGAATGTATTCAGAGCAAAACTAAGCTGAAATCAAATGTGATGCATTCATTAATTCAAATAAATTTATAGCTACACAAGTAATTTAATGAAAAATTGTTAAAAACTATTTTTTTTTTAAATAATGTTTATTAAAATGCCACAATTTTGAAAGGATATTAAATCGATTAAATTATTGATATTTTCCGTGCATATTTTTTATATGTAAAGCAAATATAAAAATTATTTATCTAAATTAATAAAATAAAGTAACAAAAAATTATACTATTAAAAAAATAATAAAATTTAAAAAAATATATTAAACAAAAAATAAAATAAAAATAAAAATAAAACTTACATTAGAGCATATTTGTACAATCTTATTTTAAATGAACAAAAGGTTTTTGTAGATAAAAAATTGGAAAACTATAAACAAAAGATATATATTTCTTTAATACTGCTTTTAAATTCATTGACTATTTTTTTCAAATAACGTAATCAAAGTTGTTTTTTATAATTATATTGTATCATAATTTAATTTGCTACATTAAAATTGTTATAATTATATTTAAATTACTTTCATTTAATATATTTATTTTTTAAATACATTTTTGTTATTATTAATTTTTTATTTTATTTTATTTATTTTTATTTTTTTTTTGCTCATAAATAGATTAATAATTATTTTTATATATTTTTTTTAATATATATTTTATTTTAGTTAATTCTCCAACCTAGGAAATATTGTTACCATGTGGAGCTCATTTACCATTGACAACAACCAGAAGGCAATAAAAACTACTACGCTATTGGCTATTTATAAATGGTGCGTGCCTTGGCTACGAGTCATTGATTTGAACTAAATTGCATTATAAATAAATTGCATAAGCAAAATTACATATTAAGCTTAATTTAGTAAGAAGTTCAAAGCTCTCCAAATTTAAAAAATAAGTATTCATTTCTTATTCTGCACACATTTTTAATAACTAAAATGTGCTTAACATTCAAAGGAAAACTCAACAGGTTGTGGAACCCATTTAGCCTGGATCACAACCAGCGAAAAGACACAAACACAAATACAATTTCAAACAGTGTTGCATAGTCAAAGAAAAAGGTCATCTCTTTAACGTAATACAACTCTGTGCACTTCGGTATTTTTGTCATTTATTAATTAAAAACTGCAGGCGCGTACATTTGAAAATGTTAAACAAAGACGACACATTTGTTTTATTAGTAAATTAGTAATAGAACTCTGTAAGCACTACTCGCAGTCCATGCAGTCGAAATCCTTGACAGGCACAAGGTATTCAGTCGCTGGCACAGTTTATCCTTTTTTTTGTTTTTTTTTGATTACATTGCTTTTTTTTTTGATTTTGTGTGTTGTTTAATGATTTCATATTCTGTTTATTATTTTATGTATACGCCACGTAATTGTAGGATTCAGCTTTACATAAATTCATCGTACAACAGTTCAAAGTCGTTTAACAGTATCCATATTTGCATTAAGTATTGTTCTGTTTCCATAATGTTCTTTTGGTATATCCTGCACGGTAATCCTTTTTTTTTCTTTTTTTTTTTTTTTGTTATCCCCAACAATTTGTTTTTCTTTTTCTATCTCTGTTTTTAGCTAATATTTATGAAGATATCTTCAGCTTTGTTCCGGCTCATTTAGACGTTATGCTCACAGAGAGCCATTTCCCCTCTCTTTCTTTCTGTCTCTACAAAATGTGTGTGTGTTTTCTTTCTCTTTTACTTCTTGAGTCCCCACGCATTGTTGCTGGGCACTGGAACGCGACGTTGCCCGGATTCACGTGCCAGCACCTCCATAATGCTCGTAGCGGGCAGCCAGCACTAAATGAGATTGATATTAATTAATTAATTAATTTTAAAATAAATAAAATATAATATATAATTCAATTTGATTGCATTTTACTCACGCGTTCCTTGTGTGCCGTGGCAACGACATTGCGATTGGGCTCCTTGTCATAGGACACGGACTCCACGCCAAACACCTCGCACAGCTCATGCACCAGCTGACGCTTTTCACGATTCATGGTGGGAAAGGAGTGACTACGCGACTTCTGTTTGCTCTCCTTGGCCAGCTTGACCAGATCACTGAGCGTTTCATAGACGCTCTTGGTTAGAGTCGGATTGCGCTTGGCAAAGCCGCGCAAGAATTCCGAGTACTTGGTCAACGACTTTAGCTGTGCATCCGGATTGCGTGACTGCAGGCCAATGGCCAAGCGACGATTGCGCTCCAGCAGACGACACTCCTCATTGCAGTCCAAGCTGCAGAAGAAGAAAGGGAATTATATATTAATATTTTATAAATTGTAAATATATTTGTTTAAATATGTATTTATTATATTCACTCACGTTTTGTTGGACTTGTTGTTCTTGTTGGGCGCCAGAATCTCGCTCAGCTCCATGTAGTTGCCGCGCGACATCTCCGCCATGGAGGATGCCAGCTGTGCGGTGGCAATGCGACTATGCTCTCGGGCCAGCTCCTGGCAGCTGCGATTCTGCTTGCGATTGCCGCACTCGCACTGCACCTCGACCAGCTCCTTGCACGGTGTCTCCGGGCATTCACCCTCGTGACAGACGGCGGCACATTTGTGGCCGCATAGCGGACGCGGCTTGGTGCAGCTCTGGCGGCACAGTTCACCCGCCTGCTGGCACTCGCCCTCGTGGCACGGACGAATGCATTTGTGACGGCCACAGAACAGCGGCTTGCCACAGGCCATGCCACAACTGAAGCTGGCCTGGGAGCAGGGTATGGTCTTGCGCTGCTCATGATTTCCATGACACCATTTCGTGGTGAACATCATGCAGGGCGGGCAGGTGGCCGCCGCATGGCAATTGTGCTGCGGCGCATGCTCGCAGCCGTGGGTGCGCGAACAGGGGCGCTTGCAGACGGGCTTCTTGGTGCCGCAGGGCACCGGCGGATAGATGACCTCGGCGCCACACTCACAGTACAGTTCCTCGAAGCTGCTGCGATAGCAGGGCGGACAATTGCCACGATGGCAGGGCTGATCGCATTTGTGCCGACCGCAGCTCAGGGTTCGATTGCAGGGCAATGGACAGGCATGATCGATATCGATGCAGCACTCGGCATTGCACTTGTGTTTGCCACAGCTGCGCTTCTTGGTGCAGCGGCGTTTGCAGCGCGCATCGTCCGCTCGCGTCGATAGCTGACGGCACTTGATCATCTGATCCATGTGGCCGCAGCGACACTTCACAGCCGTCTGCTTGGGACAGGGCGGGCACTGGCCCAGGTGACACTTGTTGGCGCACTGATGCGGATGCGCTGGCTTGCCGCAGCGCAGTGTCTTGTTGCAGGTGCCCTCGCACGTGGGCACCGGATCGAGGCAGCTGATGCGCTGTGACGCCGGCACGGGTAACTTTCCACATGGGCAGCTGGTGATTTGGGTGGGACTCAGTTTGCAGGGGCGACAGGCGCCGGCATGACACGAATCCTTGCACTTGTGATTGCCGCAGGGCAGTGGCTTTCCGCAGCACTCCTTGCACGAGTAGCTGCGCTTGTCCTGCGTCTCCCGGGTGCACAGCACCTCGCGCTGCTGCTTGCCGCAATGGCAGTTCTGCTGCACTTGCTCCGCGCATGCCTCACACTTGCCAGCATGGCAGGGCTGCTGGCAGCGATGCTCGCCGCAGTTGAGCAGCTTGTCGCAAATGGCGTCGCACTGCAGCGGCTGCTTCATGGCGCACTGCATCAGCTTGGAGGTGCGTCCACAGCCGCAGCTACGATTCACATTCGCCTGGCATGGCGGACAAGGACCTGGATGGCAGAGCAGCGTGCAGGCATGGCTACAGCCCTCGACACGGCAGCAGAGCTCGCCACAGCTGTGGGCCAGCTCGTTGCGACTCAATGGCGGATTCTTGAGCTTGCCACAGAAGCAGAGATATTCGCGCGGCAGCTCCTGCAGCACATTCTGGCAGGCGGGACAGCGCCAGCCCTCGTTCGACTTGGAGCTGCTCGCCCAGGTGATGGTGCACTTCAGATGCAGCACATGATAACAGTTCTGGCACGACCAGGTGCCATGATGCGCCTTAATCAACTCCACACAGACGAGACACTCAAGCCGACGCTGCTCAATGTCACGCATTAGCTTCTCGCGCTGTGACAATTTCTCCAGATCCGGTGCACGTCTGGGCGAAATTTGTTGCTGCTGCTGTTGCTTCTCGGGCGAGGTTTGGGCACTGTCATTGCTATTGCTGGTGTCCAGCTCCTCGGCAGCGCGTGGATAGCCATTGATGCGATCACGATTTCGATTCCAATCATCGCGTCGCTTATTGCTGCGATGATTATCGTAACGTTGTTGCTTCTGCGGTTTCTTGCCACGCTCATAGCGCTCCTCATTGCGCTCCTCACGATAATCGTGGCGTCGCTGCTGGCGACTGTTGTTGCCGCTACCGCTGCCGCCGCCATGACTCTTCGATTGTCTCTGCTCTGATCGCTGTGGTTGCTGAGCTGAATTTGGAGTCGATGCTGTTGCTGCTGCTGCTGCTATTCCATTTGCTTGTATGGCAGTGTTGTTGTTGTTATTGTTGTTATGATTTTTAACAGTGGCATTCTCTGTTGTTGGTGTTGTTGCTGTTACAGTTGTTGCTGCTGCTGCTGCTGCTGCTGCTGATGGTGCTGTTAAACTCAGCTTAGCAAAATTGGGCACAAATTCGGGCGCTGTTGCCTGCAGCTTGGAAGCGCTGAAATCGTAACCAGCCGAGGACGCAGCAGACGCAGCAAATGGATTTGAGCCAAATGTTGTATAGGGATTGGTATAGCCAACTGGATAGGCAACAGCTGCGCCAGCTGTATTGTAACAGTCGCCATTTTGATTGCCATAAAAGTGTGGAGCATATAACTGTCAGTGTGAAAAAAAAACAACAAATCTCAATACTTATAAAAGTAACTGTAAATGTCAATCAATTCTACTCACATTGGAGCCGCTGCTGGCGCTGCTGCTGGGCGTTAGGCCAAAAGCGCCGCCGCCAACATTATAGGCAGAGCTGGCCAAATTGTGTTGACTGATAAATTGATTAAAATTTACATAATTATTATTATTAGTTTGGCCATTGGCTGAATCTCCAGCGCCATTTGTTAACTGTAATTGTTGTGGTTGTTGTTGCTGCTGCTGCAGCTGGGGCAGCTGCGACTGCTGCTGATGTTGCTGTTGCTGCTGCTGCTGCTGCCAATACTCGGCCATGGCAGCGTGTTCTTTTTTTTCTCTCTCTCCTCGCTTTTCGTTTTTGCCCACGCTGGCGAAAAGTGAATCCGAATTGTTGCGTATTTCTTGTTGTTGCGCCTGCAAGCAAACGCAAAGTGTACGTTTATAGTGAGTAATACATAAATATATATCTACATATGTAGATATGATTTCACAATTGATTGTAACATTTACACGAATTTTGTTTAATTTGCTTCACTCGAAATTAGAAAAAGAAAAAAAAAAAAACAACTAAAGACACACTGACATGCGCGTGTGTGTGCAAATGTGACAGATAGCTGATAGATGTAGCGTGCGTGTGAATGTTGCTGACGTGCACTGTTACCTTTTTTGCAGGTACAAAAAACGTGAATGTCAATGTTAAATGCGGAGCAAAACTGCTGAGCCCAAAGAGTTTGCACCGTTAACTGGTGGAGTGCACTGTTAACGGCCACAGTAATGCTGTTAACTGATGACGTGCAATTAACAGAGTAGGCAATGCTGCACAATACGAACGCTGTGTCATCGCTAAAATTGAACTGTTGTTAATTGGCGCGAATACTTGGCGCCAAATTTGAATTGAATTACATATTTATACTTTTATTTTTTATATATATTTTTATTTATATATATTTTAAACAATATTTTTAATTGCCTTTAATGTACATCTTGCCTATTCATTCGCAATTCGATGTTATGCTATGCATTTAAAATCATAAGCTTCTCCTCTATATATCCTTGGTATACAAGTAGATGGCCACAATCATACCATATAGACCCAGGACTTCAGCAAAGATCAATATCAAGATCATGCCAATAAATAGTCGTGGCTGTCGGGCCGTATTGCGTACACCAGCATCACCCACACATCCGATGGCATAACCAGAAGCAATTCCACAGAAACCCACAGATACACCGGCCGACAGATGTATATAGCCATTGGCCACTGAATATGTGGCCGCCGAGTCCAATTTGCCAGATATTAGCACCGCAACGACCAGTCCATAGATGGCTATTATGCCGGACATTATAACGGGTATGATTGACTTCATGATTAGCTCGGGTCGCATCACAGCCGTGGCAGCAATCGCCGTGCCCGAAACTGCCGTTCCATAGGCAGCACCAGCCGAAGAGAAAACAATGGCCGCCGACACGCCCATTATGCCATAGAACGGGCCGTAGGTCGGAAACCGTATTAACTGATGATCCGTAGTATGTCCATCATCCTTTACATTTAACTCAAAAACCATTTCAATTGCCGATTATCGTTTATTTTACCAATTTCCTTCTTTCTTTTTTTCAAATGTATTTCCTTTTATTTTTTCATGAAAATTTGTCTCTGATTTAACTTAAATCACATGCAAATGCAAAGGCTACCTTAACTTTATAGACTTATCACAAGTATTTACAAATAAATTGCGGTGAAGTGTAACTGTGATTGTCACAGTGATTGTGACAGTGACTGTGACATTTTACAGGAATATTTATTCTATTTTACTCTTTTATAAATTAAATATTTTAAAAATTATTTTTAATATTTTAATATATACAAAACTTTTTATTTTCGATTCGATTCTTTCTATTTGATAATAGAGTTTCATATCTTTGATTGTCGTTTTAAAATTATACTAATATATCTAATTCCAGCTTAATTTATAATAGAATATTTCTGAGAAGAGTCTGAATTGAAGATTGAAGATCAGCAATATTAAGTAAAATTTAATGAAGTTAGTTTGAAAAATGTTCGAGATTGAAGAAAAATTAATATACTTCTATATTTTAAAAAATATTCATGTATATTTTTTGTTAATCTGAACATTATTGAAACTAGCCTCATCTAAAACAAATATATTTATATATATTACATTTTTTTTAAATATAGAAAGAGGAAATATGCTTATAGAAAAAGAAAACAAACAACAAATTATAAATAAAATCAATTATTAATCTAAGCGAAATTAAAGTTTTTTTGTTATTTTTTTTTTTTTATAAAGAAAATGATCAGAAAATATATTATAAACACTAAACCTTAAAAGTTTTGTTCACGCGCAGCTTGTTCAGTAGCTACTTGGAGCTGTCATTTCCGCTTCTAGAATGTGCGCAGATTGCTGAGCAGCGTTTGCTGTGCCGGCGGAAATGCGGATGCGGCGGCTGCAAACGTTGCCGGTGGCATCACAAAACTAGGAGCTGTGGCCAAAGACAATGTGTGCTGCTGCTGTAGAAGCGGTTGTTGCTGCTGCTGATGTTGTTGTTGTTGTTGTTGCTGTTGCTGCTGCTGCTGCTTGGGGGGCAACGGAAATGCCTGAGCGCCATCTAGCGGTCGGTATTGGCATTTCTTGGCATGCGTGCGCATATTGCTAGACTGTGTGAAAGCCTGATTGCAATTGGGATGCGGACAGACGTAAGGCTTGCAGCCTGTATGATAATTGAGATGCGTCTTCAGATGATGCTTCTTGGTGAAGGCCTTCGGGCATAGTGGACAGCTGAAGGGCTTGATACCCGAGTGCAGGCGATGATGCAACGTCATATTGCTACGATCCGCAAAGGACTTGCCACAAACGGAGCACTGATATGGCTTCTCGCCGCTGTGGGTGCGCATGTGTTGCTTGAGCAGCATTTTGCGGGAGAACCGTTTGCCGCACTCAGCACACTTATGCGGCTTAACGCCCGTATGGATGCGAACGTGCATGTTGAAGGCGACACGTTGATTGAACGATTTGGGGCAATAGGGGCATTCGTATTCCTTGCGATTGCGATGGATTTTCATATGACTGCTGAGGTAGCCCTTGTCGTTAAACGTCTTGCCACATTCCGGACACTCGGCTGCAAACTCTTTGGTGCCACGATGCACGGATAAATGATATTTATAGTTGCGCAGCTGGGAGAAGCCTTTGCCACAGTCGGAGCATTCGTAGCGCGGCGATTTGTGTGTCTTCTCGTGCGCCTACAATGTGATAGAGGGAGAGCGTTATAAATGGTGAGTGTGAGTGTGAGTGAGTGAGTTCATGTGTGTGTGAAAGGGAGCAATGAGAAATGTTGCTTATTGGCTTGGCAGCCATTTTGTTTAGGCGCTCTCAATTACGCTCTCTTTCTAACGGCAGTGTTGCTGAGCCTCTCTCTCTCTCTCTCTCTTTGGCTTTGGCTGCTGCACCCATGCGTAAAACCAGTTCTCACATTTTCGTTTTGCTACTTCTTCGACTGCTGCTGCCTCTGCTGTTGGTTCTTCTTCTTTTTCTTTTTGTTCAACGTTTTGCTTCTGTTTTGGGCGCCACCATTTTTAACGATCAACATGATTTGCATGAGCAGCGCTGCTGCGTCGCTGCTCTCACTCTGCTATCATTCTGCTGCCCGCTTGTTTCGCTCTCTCTCTCTCGCACCCTCTACTCTGTTAGCCTGTTTGCTCCGCCTTTGATTTAGACCCCGCCCCGTTGGCTGCCTTGCTTTGATCATAATGCGTTCGCATTGGAAACATCAAAAAATAATGTTTGGAGCCGCCTCTGCTCATCTTAGGCAGATTGAACGCTTAAGATAAACTAAACTGGATTTCTCCGAACTCAAATATAATTTATATTTCAAATATTTTATATTTGTGACTTTAAATCATCAATAAACGAACCAAAATCGTTTATAAATTTAATAAAAAAAATTCATTATTGCTCAAGGCATATAATGCTTGTGCCTCAGAGGTATTTTGATTCCTATCATATCTTTATATTAAAATATATTAATATTAGGTAAATGAATTAAATTTTGGTGTTTAATAAGATGAATCTGATGCCCATGCTTTAATGCCACTTTATATGGGTATTTGAGGACAGGGCTTTATAAATTGTCTTGTTAAATTCCAAAACATTGTGCTTTTATTGTTAGCCAAAATGTATTATATATTTGTTAACATCTAAGTATTAGAATAAATAATTACTTAGAATACAAATGAGTCGATATATATTGTCTTAAATATTTTTGCAAAGATTCAATCATTAAACTGACTTTGAATTTATGCATTTTAAAGGCGTTTATGAATTTTAAAATAATTAGAAATATTTGAAACTTGTTTTGCTTATAGAACACAAAGCATTATTAAATATTTGAAATGACTTTGGCACAAGTATAATTTGTTTTTGGCTAACTCAAAAGCTATTTAAACTCCAATTCACATTTCTTCTACTTCATCTATGCTATGTATACCATATGCATTAGCACCGTAATAAATCTCAACTTAAAACTACGTGAGAGCTACTCCTAATAAATAAAACATAAATATAATATAACCCTCCTTGTAAGTATCATATGAATAATATTCAAAGTCTTCTGCTTATATCTCTGACTTTAAGAGGGCTTTTTGACAAGTATAGGTATTTATAGGTATTTAGGTATTTATAGTTTTTTTTTTTTTTTTTTTTTTTTTTTTTTTTGAAAGATAATTCATTTAATTGAAATTTTTAATAATCGATATATAAATTAAAAAATAATAATAAAAATAAATTAATTAAAAAAAAAATATATAAATTATTAAAATAAATATTAAATTAAAAAACATATTTTAATTAAAAAAAATAATAATAATTTATAATAATTTAAAATATATAAATGGATTTAACAAAATTTAATTGAAATTAAAAATAGATTGATAATTTAATTTATTTAATTCAATATTTAGTTTATTTTAATGTTCTTCAATTTAATAAAAATACTCTTTTTTTCTTGATTTTAAATACATTTTTCACTTTAAATTTATATATTTATTTGTTATTATTTTTTATTCACAATTTTTGCAAATTAAAAAATGAATAAAAAATATATATACAAGATTTAAAAAAGAAAAACAAATATATTAATTAATCAATAAAAATAAAATTTTGTCATATTAAAACCAGAAGAAATAATAAAACATTATTTCAAACATTCATGAACCTCTAAGATCACGAGATCACACTTCTCTCAAGCGCCTTAGTTTATAACTGATCTAGATTACAACAAAGCACGCCCACTCTCACCCACTCTATCTCCATAAAATGCTTATCCTCATTTATAACTATTCTAGGTTCATTGCAAGCCAAGCCAACCCACCCTCCCTCTCTCCCTCTTCGTCTCTGCACGTAAACTCACCTGCAACGTTTCGGAACATCCAAAGACCTTGTCGCATATGCGACACTTGTAGCTAATCTCCTCGCCGGCGCTTGTATTATTGTTGCTGTTGTTGTTGTTGGAGTTGTTCGAGTTGTTGTTGCTGTTGCTGTTGTTGGTGCTCAACTTGGGCAACAGGGCCACGGGGGAAATTGCCGTGGCTGTCGGCGTGCTGCTCAAATTCAGATTGGTCACAGAGATGTTGGTCAGGGAAATGTTGCTGCTGGCGCTGGCACTGAGCAGCAGCTCACGCGATGGCAGGCGGCAGCTGCTCGTACTGCTCACCGATGAAGCCGCCGGCGATATGAGAGGCGTTGGCTTATAGCCACCGCCAAATTGTTTATAATAATCCAGACATTCCAGGCAATCGGCACGCGTGCAGGCGCTAATGGATTTGGAGCGCGTAGGACTCTGTCCATTGATCACATAGGGAGCAAAGTAACGTTTCTGTTGCGTATGTTGTTGTTGCTGATGTTGTTGTTGCTGATGTTGTTGTTGCTGATGTTGTTGTGCCTGCTGATGTTGCTGATATGGCGAGGTGGGTGGCGTTGTCAGTCCGGCGGCCGCTGCTGCCGCTGCATAAGCGGGCAGCAAATGTGGAAAGAATTGTGCATAGAATTTGGTCGCACTGGCCATGGCCAACAGATCCGGCGGCAGCATGGCATAGCCATAGGCGGCGGGACTTAGCTGCAAAGGCGTTGACTGAGCCGCTGCCTGTTGGCGACTTTTTGATAGATCCAATATATTGCTGGCAGCAGTTGCTGCTGCTCCTGCTGCTGTTGCTCCTGCTGTTGCTCCTGCTGCTGCTGCTGCTGCTGCTGTTGCTCCTGCTGCTCCTACTGCTCCTACTGCTGCTGTTGATTTCTTGCCCGCATTATCCTTGCTGGCCGTGCTGCCCAGTATACGACTTATGCTAAAGTCCGTCACTTGTGGCGCTGCCGGCGCAGCAGCCAGTTGGGGGCCCGGCGAGGCAGCTAGCTCATAGCTGCGCTGCAGCATCGTATGCTTAAAGCCCATTGCGTTTGAGTTAACGTTCATAGACCAGTTGTTGCCGTCTGTCGCGCTACGCGTCAAAATACGAAATGTGCGGCTACAAATGCGGCCAACGGTCCACAACGTCTTTTGAGCCAGGTCGAGATTGAAGCTGATCGCGCGCGCCCGCACACACACACACACACACACACACTCTCTCACTCTCTCTCTCTCTCTCTTTGTCTGTTTGTCTGCCTATCACTCTCTGGCTGTGTCATTTAATTGGTCAAGAAACAAGTTTGAATGCTGCGCTCTGTGAGTGAAACGCTCTCCCATGCAGCTGAGCCAATTAAGCAGCCCTGGCTAACAGCAGCAGCTGCCCGTTGCGCCAGCTCCAATTACCAAAGCCAAAGCCGAGCTAGCCAAGTCAGCAGAGCTGGCCGAGAACTATTTGGTAGTAGCATTTTACTAGTCACATCTATCATAACGTTTATCACTAGATCTTATGCTTTAGATGCTCATTCTCTCATTTAGCTCAGACACACGCACACGCACACTCTCTCGCTCTCCCTCTCTCATTCTCTCTCTCTCTCATTCTCTCACTCTCAGTCTCTTGCTCTCTGAGATTGTAGATTTCTTTTGGCTCGTTGTTGTTTTTGTAATTAATTGCGGTAATAAAATGTGCGCATCGTTAAATTTTCAAAATGTATTTCTCCTGTTGCTGCTGCTGCTGCGGCTGCTGTTGTTTTTATTTATTTTATATTTTATTTTATTTTATTTTTTGTTATTGTTGTCAGTCCTGCCTTGGGCATGTGTGAATCTTACGGTTATGCGATTACACCTGGCCATTTGCCTGCAACTCCACACATTATGCAGCAAGCTCTGACCCAAAGGCTAACTAAGAATCAGCGTGACATAATCTGTTGTCCAGTTTTATGTAATAAGCTCAAAAGGAGCTGCAGCTGAAACAGGCAAAGGAGTGTAGACAGATCTTGAAATTTATACTTATGTAGGTAAGTTGGGCTGGCGAAAACTCATTTAGTATTTGTATTTATATATATTGTATATATGTATGTATATGTTTTAGAGCACTTCTGCATGCCAGACTCTTGCATTAGTAGAGAATTATTAACAGTGCTCTCCATATGTATATAAGACTCTTTAATATGTCCAACAGCATTTATAATATTTGATCCTTATTGTTATATATGAATAATACAATAAGCGAACATGTGTAGCAATTGGTTTTAAACTAATTTTCTTCCTTTTGAATATTATATTTGAGCGGAATTTGAATACACTGAACTCATTGATAATGGGAAAGCAGTATATAATGGCTTTGTTATAAATATCTAGTTTTTGCTTCACCCACAACACGTCAAACAGCAAATCAAATAACGAATCGAACGATCACTAAGCAAGCAGCTTTCACGTTTCCCAATAATGTCAAATAATATGAAAACTTTTAACTTAAATATGATTGATAAACTTAAAGAAAATTGAATTGGCTTCTGGAGCATTTTAGCTAATATTTTGTTGCACATGTAATTTATTTGCAACTTCAGCTTAAAATATTTAAAAAATAATCATCTTATATATTAAACTACTAATTCCCAGCTTAAATTCCATGATATACAATGAAAGTCTAAACATTAAATGTATTATAGTAGCATATGTTGAATAGTTCTATCTCTATATAAATTTTCTTATCGCTTAAGTTCTTACAAAGATTTTTGCCTACAAGTAGATAACGAAGGCAACAAAAAAAAAAACATTTATTTCATGAGTTACAAAAAAAAAAAAAAAATACATAACACAAAATACACAAATAATTGAAAGCGATTATTTTGAAAGACAAAAAAAGATATAGATTTATATATAAACTATTTTCATAAATTACTCAATAAATTCTGAAAGAAAATGGCAAAAACTATTTAAGCAGACCTCATATTTATATGAATTTATATATTTTTTTATTATTATTTTTTTTTTTAATTATAATTTATCCTTTCCTGCTCTACATTATTTCGCTACTGTTAAACTCGTGTGATTCATGCAACTATTAAAACAACTTTTACAAGCAACTCGCCTGACTGCAGGTCATATAATATATATATATATATATATATATATATATGCACAAATACATATATATCGAGTTATAGCTTATTTGCATAGCATCAGTAGCGCCCATAAAAATGTGCAAAACAAAACGCCCAAGTTGATTTGTATGAAACGCAGGGCCAATAAATCTAAAGGACGCACGCAGAATGAGCAACAAAATGGTGACAGAGACACACAGGCCAAGCGGGAAATTCAAGGAATCACATACATACATGTATATATGTATATGTAAATGAAGTGATATATATATAATTAACAGCTACAAGGCGTTGAGTCAACAAGGAGCGGGCGGTCTGCTCGACCAAGTATCCAATTGCATGGCCAATTAGAGCGCAGCTACCTGGGACTTTAATCTAATGTAAGCTTATCTTGTACACGATTTGTCTGAGCTCACTTACAAAACACGATCCATATCAGCAATGCAACGGTGGCAGATGAGCATTACCCGTACCGTACCGTGCTGTGCCCTGTTGTGCCTTGCCGCCAATAGACCGATCTACGGCGATCCTAGACTGATTGATGGGGTCGGCTGTCAACAAGCGCTATGCTCCGAACTGCATAAATTATAATTATAAACGAAAACTACAAGAGATTGTGGAAATACAAATACTAAAAGTGTATAAGAACAACAACAAAAGCAAATACAAAATCAAAAACAACAGCAACAAAAATTAAAAGAAGAGAAGAAAACTTGTTCATTTATTTCGTGGAATTCCGCACAGATCATTTACATATGCGAGCGAAAGAAACTTTAAATTTTAATTACACTCACTAAATCATCGGGCCGAGCTAAAATTCTCCAGCCCCTTGCTCTCAATACCCTATACTGATGACATATTTTAGCTAAGAGGGAATATTGATTATAATTGAAAATCGAAGTTGAGAAAAATTAAAATTGTATTTGATTCTGATCTACTGATTTTCCATTTCCAAATAATAGAAGCTAAAAATAATTTAAGTAACATATTTTGATGTTATTTTCTATAATTCCAAGTCGATCAAGATCCAAATTGTGCATATTTTGAAGACTAGAAGCAACTATGCTATGATGACTCTGAAATATCATTGGGATACCAAAAATATTTCATTGAATTGAATTGTCTTTAATATTTTCCTTCAATATATATTCTTAAAAATTTACATATATAAGCAATTATAATGTCTAAATACCTATAGAATACAAATTTGTTTTTGGATTTTCCTAGTATTGAAATATCAAAAATATAGTAATATGTCTACAGATTGAAAATAATCGATATATATATGAATATCGATAAATATAAATTTCAGGCATAGAAGACTGAAGCAGTTACAAATGTACCATATCGTACATTAAACAAATAATTTTGCATTAGTTCACAAAGTTTAATATATTTATAAGAAATTATTATATCTTATAAATTTATTAGCCTACTTATAAAAAAAAAAAAAAATTAATGTAAAGCTATAAAGCCAATCAACTTCTACTTCAGCTCATTTTAATCATATACAGGGTATCTAATAGTCGTTTAACCAACACCCAACACACACTTACTCGTTTTTTGGTCGCATGACTAATGTTTATTAGCTGCTAATGGTTTGTTTTACAAAAGCTACGTGGCTTGATTCAGAAACTGACTCCGAGCCCGAGCCTGATGCCTAAAGCCAGAGCCTGCCCTGTAAATTGGAGTCCAGAGACTGGAGTCTGGCGTGTGTGTGTGTGTGTGCTAAGACTCCCAAAACGAAAAACTCCATGCCACAAACTGTTTCACCCGTTGACATTTTGACAAATTTCCGGCTGCTCGCTGCCGTCATGTTGTTGGGGGAGGCCAAGAGTCGGGGTAGAGAGACCACAAACGGGGCTCCAATGTAAGCTGATACCTATCTGAGATGCTGATATCATCTGCGCGTGTATGAGTGTGCCTTACTGCTCTTTCTCAGCCTCAGCAGCAACCTCACTCACTCTCATACTCTCTCTCTCTTTCTCTGTCACACATGCTCTCGTCTTCGTATTCTTTTGCCGATCTTCGTTCACACTATTAATTTTCCGCTCGTTTTTCGCCTCACCTGTTCGTCTTGATGTGGTCACTGTTATTGTCATTTCTGTTGTCGTTGTTGTAGCTGTAGCTGTAGCTATTGTTGTTGTTGTTGTTGTAGTTCCATGGGGTGGTCGGCATTTATCACATTTTGTGTGCGTTTAAACTCTTTCACTTTGTTTGAACCTTTAATGTCATGTGTTATCGGTTAATGATCAGCCGTTGCCAAGTGATTTTCTGTCAGCGGGTGATCACCCATTCCCAGTTTTTTTAACTGCTCTCTCTCTCTCTGTCTCTTTCTCTCCCTCTCTCATTCTCTGGGGTTTTCTCTCCTCTTTTTTCTTCTCTCTTCTGGGTAAACGCATCTTCATGTGACTTTAATTTCGGGTTTTTTAATGTGTAGTCTGACAAATGTGTTGATTTGCAAAAGGTTTTTATATACATATTCTTTGCATGATTTTCATACCTTTATTGGGGAAATTAATGGCTATCCTTTTTGGGTGATTCGCCATTTTGAATGGGTAATATTTTCGGTATAATATGTATTAGAGTGTGTAAAAGTTATTCAATATACGAACTAATCCTTGTATTTGACACTTTAAATATTCTCTAGAACAAGTCGAGAACACTCTAAGCTCTATTAGAAAAAAAAAAAAATAAATACAAATAAAAAAATTAGAAAACTTATTTATTTATTATAAAATTTAGTTCTTTGGCAAAGTATCTCATATGCAAATTTTAATAATTAATTTTAATATTAATATAATATAATAATATAATTTATAAGAATTCTATATTTATTATATTGCCAAAAAGTAATTATTAACAAATAATTCACTGAACTCAAATGTGATTATACTGAACCGATGGATTATACATTTTTATGAATTTTATAGGTGTTAAATAATTTTCAGAAAACAGGAAAATCGGAGATAGCGAGTGAGAGAAGTACCTTAGATATATATAGCAATTGCAAATTAATCAAATAAATCTAATTTGTATTCAATATTTTTACCATTACGTATTTCTTTGTTGCACTCTAATGCTAAAATAAAATATAAAACCTAATATGATTATGGAACTCTAGTTTCAAATTAAGATTCAACAAAAAGAAAAACAGATTATTAACAATTTCTTTATTTAAAATTAAAAAAAAAAAATAAATAAATAAAATTTATATATTTTATTTATTTATGTCTATTTCTATGTCTTTTTTTTTATAGTTCGAAAATAGTTTTGCCTTTTGTATTATGATATACTTAACTGAGAGTAGAGGTGTTTTTACACACCTAAATGTCAGCGACGTGATATACGATCTTGATGTGATAGATAGACAAAACTTTGTTTCTTCGGCTAACATTCTAGCGGAAAACATCAAATGATTGGATGCGACTTTCCCAAAAACAGTAAACTTGCATTCCTTAAAACCTATGCAAAACGACGCCCACACAGCAGCAGCAGCAGCTAAACAAAGTTTTAATACAGCCATAAAATGGAATGAAAACACCACCCAAAGATAGGCAGTCCGGTGATACCCGCTGCATAATACTCGCTCATGATACAAAAAAAATAAATAAATAAAATGAAAAAAGTTGACTAAGATTCTACTGAAGTCTTTAGAAGAATTCATATAGATAGATAGATAGAAAGACGGACAGACAACTAGATAGACGAGCTAACGAATGTTTAGATAGACTGATGGACAGACAGATGGACTGACGGACGGACAGGCGGACGGACAGACAGAAAGGCAGGCAGCCAAACATATAGATGGATAAACAAACTTACAGAAATATACATGGACGAATGGATGAATAGGTAGATGAATGAATGAATGGATATATAAAGACGTTACTTTCAGCAAGAGAAAATACTGCACCAAACCAATATACTCTCTTTTCAATTCGTAAACGTGCATAAAAACTGCTAACAAAAAAAAAAAAAATTGTGACTACGGCAACGCTTACGGAAAACATTTAGGAGGTGTTATAACTATTGTGTGTGCCGTATAATTTATACGCCGTTGGCCACAAAGAAAAGACACAAAGACACTGTGAACATTAACATACAGGCCAGCAAAGCGATATTCATAAATTATATACACTATATATACACATACATGTATGTGCGTATTTCTGCCCGACGAGTCGTGTTGTAGATCACAATCATTTCAATTAATTCGAATATAAAATATATATATACTCTTGTGGCGGCTTCGCAAAATCAAGCGCATGCTAAAATATATCAAATTTCAATATAAATGAGCCACAAACATAAATCAAGACAAAAGCCACCCAGCCAGCCAGACAGACAGACAAACGAATGGACCTATGGACAGACGAAAAGTCAAACAGATCGAACCAAAAAAACCAGCCCAAAAGTCACACACACTCACACTCACACTTACACACACACTCAAAATGGACCGAGCACAGACCAAATGCTTTAATGAATCCTCAACAAATACTTAACAGCTATTTAACGATCTGACGAATAGCTGTCACTCCACCATGCTCCACTCTTAACACATTCCCACTACAGAGAGAAAAAAATAAAACAACAACAACAACAACAAACTTTCTTTGCTTGTAAAAATGTAATTTATTTTATTTTTACAATTCGAAAACGAGCGAACGAACGAGCGAACGAACCAAGTTTTAATTCGACGTTAATTATGTTAATGAAAACACATTTAGAATGCAAGAATTAAAATCAAATTTTTCAATTTAAATTCGATCGCATCGCATGGACCATTTTTATCGAAAAACACATTTCATTGGAATCGCGTCGAACAGAGATGGCAATGCTCTGGCATAGCCAGTGCGAGAGTGAGATAGCAAGCGTGTGTTAGGATCTTGTTTGCTTATTGAGAAATTTTATAGAGCGCCCCAATAAATCCCCCACATACAAAGTATGTTTTCGGCTAATACGTAGGCAAGATTTGTTTTATTTATTTTTTTATTTAACAATACGAAGCTGTTTTTTGTGTGTGCTCGAAAATGAGCGATTAAATACAAATTTGTATATAGATAAAAACACCTTTAGAAGCACTGGGAAAAAAATTGAGTTTGAATATGAAATTTTTGCAAATTCATTGTTCTTGACTAGACTAAAATTAATTTTATAGGAATATTTGTGTGGAAGATCGAGTATTTGTAATTAATATTTGTAGCCTACCTATATATTTATTATTTTAGTTATTTATCAAGCTAGTGATTTTAATTAACTAATTATTTTTATTATTTTTATTTAATTTTTAAATGTGTTTAATCATTTTATTATAATTTTCGGATTTTATTTTTAAAATATAATTTTTTTTCTATTTCATTAAATATGTTAATTAAATTACATTTCAATCTTATTATTTTAATATTTATTTTTAACGCAATATTTAGATAATTGAATTAAATAATTGAAATATGTAAAAACGAATGTATTTCTAAATTTTGTTTATTTACATAAAATATATATTATTTATAATTTTATTTAATTTATATTTACCTAATTTTTTATATTTTTATTTTTATTTCATTTGCCTTATATTTAATTAAATCTATTATTTATTTTATTTGTATTAAATTTCAGCAATTGTAGCAAAGATTTTTAAATAATTAATACAAATGAGAATAAAAAATAAGATTATATTGATTATTTTAAAACAAATCAGTAATTAATAAATAATATGATTATAAAATATATAATATAAATAATACATAATATAATATATAAATAAATATCATTTACATTTAATAATCAAAAAGTATGTAACACTTTTATATAAAGATACTTGAAATAACTAATGCGAGCTACGCATAAGAGAAATCTTGGAATGATTATTAACTAATCACAAATACAATTGCAATGCATTGCTAAAAGTTCATTTTGCAACTCAATACTAGTTTTTTTTTTACAGTGTAGCGCATTTGATGTGCTGTTGGCCAGCTCTTGAATACCTATGAGCCAAGGTAAAACGCTACCCAAACCAAAATAAAATAAAGAGTGAAAAAAAACAACACTTTTCGCTTTGCGACACTCGAAATCGTTTTAATGGTCAGCTCCACATTTAAATGCGCTACATTCTCATTAAGATCTTGCATAAGCATCGAGCACCAGCTCGGCTTGGCTTGGCTTCCTGGCTGCTGCCGCTGCCGCTGAGCGAAATCAATCAAAATTTTAACGATGTGTGGGGCCTTGCCTCTAGCTTCGCAACTGACTACGGCGGGGCGTTAGCCGGGCATTATACGCCTTTGAAGGGGCTACACATTAAACGTCGCTGTTTGGGTGTTTCGGTTTATTGTCTTACGTGTCGCATTTGAAGATGCCGCCCTGGGAGAGTGCGCAAATTTGCATAATTTAATTATGAGTTCTTTCCATGTCTATGTGTGTGTAAGTGTGTGTATGTGTGTGTGTGCGTGTGGCAACTATTTGGGTGGCTTAATCGCGATAAGATATATGGGCATTTCTAGGCGATTTATGGATTTCGTATTGCCATAGATCAGGAAGCAGTCGCTGACATTTCTGAGTAACACTTTCATGCTGTGGTCACACACACACACACACACACACACACACACACACACACACACGCACACACGTATTCATTCTGAAAGTTATGTTCTCAACTTTTCACACAATTAAAAGCAAAATCTCTTTCATTCATAATCTAGAGTCTTTTACGATCACAACTTAACGACTTAAGGATCCAATTTTCACTTTTCTTTACTTGTGTATCCCTCCAGCCATGCAGCTAAACACTCGCTAATCAACGCTCATAAATCTTTCGAGTGCGCCTCTTTCATAACTTTTCGTTTAATCAACTCTCTTGGAACTCTGTCGACCGTCGGCCAACTCACATGCCAACCCAATCCCAACTAATTATCTAAATGACAATTATTATCAAAGTGAGAGAGTTTTTTTTTTTTTTTGTTTAAGACATGACGACACAATGGCCCACAATTATCACAAATGACCATAATTATTATCAACAAATGGGATAAAAAAAAATTAAAAGACCACTAAAAGGATCATAAAAAGAAGAGAAGAGTCAAGAGTGTAGAGTAAAAAAAAAACCCATCCCAGTAGCTGCGGATGTGTGTCTTTAATGTTGCTTGTAGGAAGTGCATGAAAGAGAAGCTGAGAGTTTTATTTGATAACTCGCTTAAATATGAGAGTACAAAGCAAAACTAACTGAAATGGCTGAGAAAATTGGGGATCGCGGTGGTCTATATGAAAATGTTATGGGAATGTTATTTGATAATATGTTAGAAATTTATAATAATATAATAAATATATAATAATCATATCCTTAATAACCTTCAGCAATGAAATTTAACAAGTTTTTAGTTTTAGATTGTATTCCTTAATTTAAATTAAATTTGTATTGCTTAAATTAAGACCTAGGCTTATCAAGGCTTCTGGGTTATTGAGAAATCTTTCAAAAATTTTAGTTTAATCAGTTAGATAATCTGCCAGAATTTCTAGAACGGTAAATACATCCTAGAAATATACTTTCTGAGTCATAAAAACCTTTTTTTTATGATATTTAGAGATCTTTTCCAATTAAAAACGAAAATTATAATATGCATGATAATTCAACAAAATTAAATTATAAATTAAATTAAATTATTATACAATATATATATACATAAATAGAAAAAAATCTGTATATGACAATATTTATTAATCTTTCACAATTAAAAACGAAAATTATAATTTGCAATATTTAAACTAAATTAAATTCAATTATTATACAATATATTTATATACAAAAAAATACTTAAATGATATTTATCGATATTTTATTATACAAAATATATATACCATTTTTTTTACATTTATATTTAATTTTTTTTCTTTACTTCAACTTTCTTTAAAAGTTATACTTTATATATTTACTTAATGGAATTAGCCTACTCAAGAACAATATGTTCCCTTTACTTTGGTTTCAATTTAGAAAGAGTATTTAAAACATTCGAGACTAACATATGTAAGTAGCCTTAACTACGCTTCCTTAAGCTTCTGAAATTATATTTATATTTATAGATCAAAGGTATTAAAGAAATCAACTCTTTTAGTTATGTAGGTTGTGCGTCGCCTTTTGAATTCCACTAAGTAGCAGCAGCAACAGCAGCAACAGCAACAGCAACAGCAACAGCAGCAGCAACAGCTCCCATGATTGACATGAAAATGCTTAAAGTTTACCTTAAAACAATGATAGAAATGCTGCTTATATGGCGTTGAGCAGCAGTTGGGGCCGCTAAGCAGTGAAGCAGCTGAGTGACCAACTGAGCAGTTCAAGCGAAGCCAGCAACACCTGTCGTCCATTGTGTGGCGGCACTTTTTTTTTTTTTTTTGTGCTTTGCTTGCCTAGTTCTGTGTAAAACATTTTTTCATAAATATTATAAAATGGAAGCTGCACAAAAAAACACACCAAAATCATTTACAAGAAAAACAATTAAACTAAACTAAGTAGAGAAAAACCAACAACAAAATGACAAACGACAAGAGTAAGAAAGAAAAAAAACAAAGATACGCAGTTAAAGACCCTAAAAAATGTCAACTGCCGCTCACAGCAGTCGCAGTCGAAGTCGGCTCGAGGCTGAAGCTGTGATTTGATGTCTGGGTGCCACATTGGCTACACAGATCCACACACACACACACACATACATAACTCTTGTCTCTTGTCGGCTGTCATAAAACAATTAAATTTAATTTTGTCACCGTGCCCAGGCCCCCAGGCTAGAGTCCATATGGCCTGTAACACCCAAGCCAAGCTCCAGGCGGCAGCCAGGCTCTCTCTCAGTGCTGCTGCTACAGTTTGTAATTAACGCATGCTTTGTAGTTGTAGTTGTAGTTGTTGTTGTTGTTGTTGTTGTAGTTGTTGTTATTGTTTCTATTGTTGTTAATTGTGCACCTGTTGCCGCCTTTTGTGTCCATTGTTGCAACATTGTCAACAAATTGCATGCCTGGGATGTCAGTTTTTGGTCCAAATGAAAATCGACTAATGGCCAACACAAAAAAAAAAAAAAAAACAACAAAAAATGGCTAAATATTAGGCCAAAAAGTTAACGCAATCCGTTTTGAACTATTTACAAATTAAATTAAATTGGGGAATATAAATAACTAAAGGAAACTAAAACTGCAAAACTTTTTGATGGTTTTAATTGACGATATTTAGCAAATTAAAGGCGACATAACATGTAAAATATTTTGGCTATTTGAGTTATTCAGGAATAAGATAATTGGCATAATTTCTTATGTAATATATATATATAAAATTTATATATAAATCTATTTGATATATATTTTATTAGACTTTATATTATATATTTTTTTTATAGAATGGCAACTCGATTTAGTCATGGAAAATACAAAAGTTTATTGAAAACTCATATTTAAAATATATACAAATATATCAAAAATTGAGTATTCATATTTAAAATATATACAAATACATCAAAAATATATATGTATGTATATATATATTTTTTATATCATATTAAAAATATATTTTATTAAAATATATTAAAAATATTTTACTCAGATTTCCCATTTTTTAATGAGTATATAAAATAAATATGTACGTTTTTCTTGCTAAATTTAACCAAATCGAAGCCATTTAGATAAGTAACAATTTCAAATTGTTAAAAAAGAAATCAAAAAGAGTCAGTAGGAAGCTGAGGAGTATCGTCTGGCCAAGGCGATTCATATTAAGACACATTCATATGGTTTTTAAGAGTGCTTTTTTTGAATAGTACTTCCTGGCTTGATCTTCTAAAGATCATCTAAAAGAACAACATCAAAAATGTTGTCCATTTCAGTAAGAAACAATTTCAATTGTCTTCACTTGTTTATGTGCTATAATAATCTAATATTAAAATAAATAAATAAAAATAAAAATTGAACACATAAGATGAACTCAGTTTCTTTAAGATATGCTATTAAATATGTAAGACAAAAAAAATAAAAAATAAAATAAAATAAAAAATAAAAAAAATAATCCTGAGATATCTCACTGACATTTAGTATATCTTACTAAGCAGCTTGCTCACATACATGCACATACATAATTATAAATGCATAAGCTAATCTAAATCTTAAAAAAAAAATTACTTCATTATATTCATACTTCATTTAAAAATTAAAAAAAAAATCAAAAAAATCTCTAAAAACTTTCACTGAAACCATTCTTTGCCAACATTCTCTCTGCATTCTCTCTTTCTCTCCCTCTCTCTCTTTCTCGCTCAAGAAGACTTCTCAGTTCATCTCCCGTTTATAACTCTCTGCTATGCCTATTGATATCCACAATTACCACAATTCCACAGCATTTACAACTCGAAGCGCAACAGAAATCGCTGGAATTTTACGCTCAATTCAATTTTAGTTCCGGCTACTCATGCCGTACATCTTGAATAACTAAGTTAAATAAATGAAATCATAAAACACAGCAGTCGCCAATGGTGTTAATTAGATGTCAGCCGAGCGCCACGAAATGGTCAAACAATGAAAACGCTTTGTAAGATGACAAAAAACAAACATTGTACTATGTATTCCAAGAGAAAGAGAGAGGGAGAGAGAGCTAAGGAAAGAGAGAGGGAG
Source organism: Drosophila stalkeri (assembly GCA_035047405.1). Lineage (NCBI taxonomy): Eukaryota > Metazoa > Arthropoda > Insecta > Diptera > Drosophilidae > Drosophila > Drosophila stalkeri. Next base: position 19,295,274 of record JAWNPR010000039.1, read on the forward strand.
AGAGAGAGAGAGCGAGATGGGGTATACACTTTAGCACCCACAACAAACGGTAGCCTCTTCGATCAAATGAAATATTGCTACACAATATACGTTTTGTGGCCCCTGCTTTATGGCCACGTTAATGAATATGGCTAAGAGCGTTTGGGTCAGCGCACACGGGCTGTAAAACATAAATAAATAAATTTAAGACTCGTGACAATTGTAAATTGTTTTAGCAAATCAATAAACCCAATTTCACGGCTACCAGCGAGACCCTCGGCGACAACTACGACTCTTGGCCATCTGCCTTGGCTGGCCTGTAGGCCTGTAGGCCCAATACTCGTACGCAGTTATGTGATAATTGACAACTAATTGCGCAAGTCAGTTGCGCGTCTCGTGACATCCCCAGGACAGCCACGGCTGATGTTTGTCATGTCCAGCAAATCGTCATCATCAACATTTTCTTATGCCATCGCCTACTTTTTTGTAATACTCTTGCAGGAAGGATACATTGAATTTGCTATGCGAAATGTGTAGCGTTATATATAATTTCTTATACTTTAGTCTTTACATATTCTTTTCTATTCAGAGTGTATTGTATATCTGAAAGTTCTTTTGAAATCCAATTGTCGACAAATGCTTTGCTTTGCTAAAAATTAAAAGAAAGTTTTAATAGGTTTAATAATAGTTTTAAGTTTAAAGTAAAGAATTCATCAATACAAAAAAATAAAAAAAAATAAAAAAAATATATTAATAAAATAAATATTTTTGTACTCTATCAGGAAATGAAAAGTATATTAAGTTTAAAGTAAAGAATTCATTGTACTATATCATATAAATCATATAGACACACTTAAGCAAAAGGAATATTTTTATACTCATTCATGAAATGAAAAGTGTTTTGGGTGTTCATCAGTCAGTGTAGAAGCAAGAGACTTGAAATATATTCAAATATTTTGATTGTTTGAAATTTTTATATTATAATATTTATCATGCTAAGCAACGCCATATTTTTTTTGGGAAATTCTGCCCTAATGTTAACTTACATCAAATTTATTTAAAGCGAAATTGAATTGATAAACCATTAATGAAATTCATAAAAGTGTTAAATAAACATGTACTAAAAAGACTTTGTTTATTTAGAAAAGAAATAAATTTCTTAGAAAAATATATATTAATTTATATAAATTAATTTTCTTTAAAATAAATTTAATTTTAATCAAGAATTTAAATTATAATTTATAAATTATAAAATTGATCAATTATTTAGTTACAAAAAATTGTATTTTAATAATTTTATTAAAATTGATTATGAAAATCATATTCAATTTAATTTAATTTAAATCATTTTATTCAAATTAATTATGAAGTTCATACTCAAAATTGTGAAAGAAAATGTTTCGTTGCAGCAAATAAATTATCGATATTACATAGAACTTCTATTTAGATCAGATCTTAACAGGGAATATGTATTAACTTAATAGTATATAATATATTTCTCCTTCTGCTAAAGCGCATTTCATCTTCGTCTTTTCAATATCATATTTTCATTCTGTTTTCTTCTTATTTTTCGTTTCTTTTTTTTATTTTTTTATTTTTTTGTCTGTTCCGCATTTTTGCGCGCAGGCGTCCGCAGTTCGAGTGCGGTTCGGGCCGAAGCCTTTGGGCTGTCCCCAGCTGCTGCCCGTTGGCTCTTTGATTGATGGCGAAAATGTAACCGTCACTGGTTACATGTGGTCTGGCGAGCTCCCAAACCGCAGTTGCAGCCACAGTAGCAGCCGCAGAAATCTCTGTTGGTACAGATTCCGGATGTGCTGAGCTGTGCCGTGAGGATGTTGACGTTTAACTGTGCCGCTAATTGGTCGATTTTTGCTTTATGCTACCTTTTGACAAATGACAATCCACAAACCAATGCGACTTATTGTTGTTGTTGTTGTTGTGCACATTTAACTGTGCCGACTAAAAGCTACTGCGGTGGGGCCAACCATTAGCCGAGTCGAGCACTTCCTATACACCGCATAGCGGTAAAAGAGACTAAACAGCATAGCACACATTCCAAAAACAATCCACAAGATATTATCTAAACGTTAAGCGTTCAAGATTTTTAGGTCAATCGAAATGGGCTATTAAAGATGCTTTAAAGTTTCATGGCAGCCGGATGAGACGGGCAGTGAAGAAGATTTTTTAAAATACTTACAAAGAAGAAGATTTGTAGAATAATCTTTTTTGTAAAAAAAAAGAGTAGAAGATTTGTAGAATGAAACAAACATAGAATGAAGAGTTTGCAGAAATGGATTTGTTATACTTTGTAAAAGAGTCGAAAGAATTTCAACTTGCAAATGTTTAATTGAATAAACAATTTTTACTAGATGAAATATCACTTCAGATATATGATATATGATGATTCTCCTATTACATATAAAGTATTTATTTTTATTATTATTATTATTATTATCATTATTATAATTATTATTATTATAATTATTTTTATTATTATTATTATTATTATTATTATTGTTATATATTTTTTTTTCCAATCATATATGAGCAATGCATGAAGATATTCATACAACATAAACTTTTTCCTTTGCTACTTATAAAATCTTTTCTGGAACTTTGCTTAATTTTTAAGCTCATCTTTAGTTTAATTACTGTACGCCTTATTGAACCTAAAAATATATACTTTCTATATATAAAAAAATAAAAATCTGTTACTGCAATTCTGAAATTAATCAACAGGTTATTATTAAATTTTAAAATTAATTTTAATTAATTTGTGAGCTAAATCTATATTACACTTTTGTTATCTGCTTTCCATAAATAAGCTATTTAAATCACATGTCGTATAGGTTGTCTAAATAATATCAATAGCTAAACAAAAATGCCATAAAACATACCTAAAACGTAATTTCTGTTTATATATGTATATGTGTAGCTTCATTGTCGTCATTCCATTCCATACATAAGAATAACACAAGCATTATTTAATGCTTCATTATACAAGCATTCAATTTGAATGATTCATATATACGTGCAGTATTTATTATTCAGGCAATAACGTCTCGAATGCTGTCGCAGGTTCCAGTTTGCTGAGTCTTCTAAAAAGTGAGCACGGCTTAAATATTTCTATATATATTCTTCAATTCCTTGATAAATGCAATGCTAAATCCATAATGTAAAATTAAATTAAATTAAAGGGTTTAATTAATTTAGTTATTTTGTTATTTATTATTCAAGATTTTTTTTAAATGTAAAGCATATTCTAATTGAAGTATTTAATTAATGTAATTATTAAATTATTCATAATTATACTTAAAACTTAAATTAATTAATTTAATTAAATGAAAGTATTTGATTAGTTAAAGCATTTAATTATGAGATTAATCAAGATTCTATTTAAAACTAAATTAAATTAATTAAATACTTTCATTAAATTCAAGATTAATTTAAGATTATATTTAAAACGAAATTAAATTAAATTAAAGTATTTGATTAATTTAATTATTAAATTAAAAACATTATTAAATACTTTCATTAAATTCAAAATTAATTTAAGACTATATTTAAAATGAAATTAAATTAAATTAAAGTATTTGATTAATTTAATTATTAAATTATTCAAGATTCTTTTTAAAAATAAATTAAATTTATTAAATACTTTAATTTAATTTAGTTTTACATTCAATTCAATCAAATTTTCAATTCATTGCTAACATACTCAATGAAGTCAAAGCTCCATTAAATTTTCACAATATTTCCAATTTCATCTTTATTTGCATAATTAAAAATTTGGCACACATCTTGAGCGCAGTGCTCTTAGATTCTCCATAGCTTAAAAACGATATTCAAATAAATTGAAACATTCGAAATGTTATGCGTAATTCCATTGGCAAATCGTTTGGCAGCTGACATTTGTTTTGCATGCATATCAAATATACCAAATTGTACGGCTTAGTTGTAAGCAAATAGTTATTTAGTATTATATCATTAATAATACACTCGACCTCCTCTCCTCTCCTCTCGAGTTGAAAAAAACCACTTTTCAAATGCTGCGTGCAAAATGGAACTTGTTTGGCTTAAAGTCTAAAAAGCGAGCGTCAAGAATGCTTTTATGTGTAATTAAAGTTAATTGAATTAAATAGCCACAAAAAAAAAAAAGCAAAACAAAAATAGAAACAATCATAAAGCAAAGTAAAAGCAAGTCAAGACCCGGTCCTAGTTATAAATCGTAGAAATCTCATCTAGTGACAATTTATGACACACATTTTATACACATTTCGTTTTGCGTACACTAAAAAAAAAAAAAACAAGAGTATATTGACTATGATAATCATTGTGTCATGCAGAGAAATTAAATTAAAGACATTTGCGAAGCTAAACCGAATTATTTATAATTTTTAAAGAATTTTATCTGAAGTAATTATTTAAATATGATTTAAATAATGTTAATATTAAGTAATTTAAGTTTTCTATTCTAAATTAATTTACATTTTAATATAACAAAATATTTATTATTTAAATAAACTTTGGATTTTATATTGTATATATTATATTTTGTATTTTACTTTATATTTTTAAATTATTATTAAATTTTTTTATATATTTTAAATTTTATATGTAAATAAAGGAGTCTTTTTTTGTAAAATATTCTACCATAAATTTCTATCATTTAATTAAATGGCCTGTAAGATATTTTAAGTTTACTCTTTGTTAAATTATTATGCAAACCAAATATCTTAAAATAAAAACAAATATTTTCAATGAAAAACTAATATAGCTTTAATAATACAACTTCAAAATTGGATTCATACTCCTTTTTTCGAATCTTAAGTTTAATTCTTTGTCAATTTCCTAAATTTTCTATCAACTCTTAAATTTGTTTTTCCTAAATTAATCAAATCAAATTAAATCTTGATTAAATTTATAAATTCTTAACACATTTGTAAATTCTAAAATTAATCAAGTTTAATCAGCTTCCATTTTGATTCTAAATTATAAATTATAAATGATGCATCTTGATGATAAATTCTTTATAAGTTCTGAATATAATTTCTTAAATTTTTAATAACTTTCTCAAATTCTAAATGCATTTACTTAAAATCATTTAATAAGATTAAACAGAAGTGTATTAAAACTTCGGCATTCATCAATTAGCAAAAGTTCTTGGCAGTTGATTACTATTTTGTGTGGCATTCGTATAACCAAAAGGCGTTCGTTTAGCACCGTGCTGAGTTAAGATCTTCATTTGAAAACGCGCACGCTGAAAATTGTGAACGATTTTGATGAAAATAATTGGCCAGCTGTGAGCCGTGAACTGTGAGCTGTGAGCTGAGAGCTGTGGGCGACGATCCAATTAAGGCGGCGACAAAATGTGTACGTGTTCATAAATATTGTCAATTAGCGGAGGCGCATGAAGGCATGAAGGCATGAAGGCACGAAGGCACGTCCTAAAGCTCCTTACCAACAAGCTGAACGTGGCTAATTGTGTATGGCTTTTGGCTAAGACAGGAACAAGTTACGCAACAAGTTACGAACGATCGCCAGCGACAGCTACGCATCAATGTGTCGATGTAGAAAAGATTCGATTGAGTTACATTTACGACGTTGGCGTCGTGGCACACAGCTCCCGTTGCCCCATTGGCGGCAATTTGATTGATCAAACGGTGACAATATGGCACTTACGGGTGCAATCAACCGTCTCGCAAAGGCTGAGGCTGAGGCTGAGACTGCGACTGCTCTCAATGCCTCCTCTCCCCACTGCACTCAGCACTCAGCACTCCGCACTCGGCACATTATTTTATAAAGCGTGCGGACTGCATAGCAAAGCGTTGCCATTGCCTGGATGCCGCCTGATTAGACCTGGAGTACATCTTCCCCATTGCCCACCGCCAGCGGTGCAGTGATGCAGTTGCTCCTTAATTCAGAAGCATGCATTTTCATGCCATCCCACTGGGTGTCGTTTTTGTCAATTTCGTTGCGCTGCTTGTGTCATCCATTTAGTTAATTAAATTAATTAAATGAGCGCATTGGCGCTTCAGGGATTTCGCCCCACTAAATTATGAGCACAGAGAGTGCATAAAATTGCAACCACTTGCAGAGCTTCAACTGAAGAGTAGAGTAGAATAATAAGTGAAGTTGTCGCTGATGTTACAAGGTTTGATTAGAACTAAAATCAAGTGAAGGAATTTTTAATGTAAAGAAAATCATTTTTAACATGTTTCTAAACTAAATATCATGTTATAATAAAAAGATATTTATGAGAAATTGATTTTATTCAGGGAAACTTTGATTTGATTGAAAAATATGAATATAAATTGTATAATTAAATAATTTTATAAAATAATTTTTAAGTGTTTAGAGATTTTTAAAAATTATTAAATATATTATTTAGCAAAATAATTAATTTAGCTATTGAAATAAAGGTTACATATTAAAAAAAATTTGCTACTTGATCAGTTCAGCTCTCAATTTCTATTTAATTTACTCAGTGCCAAAACTATATATAAAGAAATCATAAATGATGTCACAAACCATACTCCAGAACTCTATCCTGTTCCAGTTCTTGTTTCCGTAAGCTATAATTGATGATTTAAAGATAACATAAAATGAAGAGCTAAATAAGGTCAAGGATACAAAAACAATAGTTGACACAGGTGTATAATATCTGAAGCAGTTTGATTTAAAAAAAAAAGTAAATAAAATCAAATTTACGAAACCTTTTGAATAGAAATCTCATATACACTTGTAGCATTATTAGGAAAATTTTAGAACATAAAAGCAGAGCTCGCAAATATCTATCCAGCAGTTCCAAATGTCTGCAAGTAAATGTCTTGCACTTATACATTGAGAAATAACTGAGAGAGCAACTAATTACGTCGGCTTTTCAAAGAGTTTGTTTGCGATTAGACAAAAATCTTTTATGTAAAAGTGAAGAGCATTCGCATAGACTACGCTCATTTGCTGCGCCTCATTGCGCGAATATCAATCGTATCTCTCCCAAAACGATGTTCGGGAATAGAGCATCACACGAATAGCTCAACGCAAGGCGCTCAACCGAAAACCAAACGAAAAAAAAACGAAGAGTCTTTCATAGAGAGAGAGAGAGAGAGAGAGAGAGAGAGAGAGAGAGAGAGAGAGAGAGAGTGAGTGAGTGATATCATTTAATCAGTTGATCTCGCGAAGAGACCGTAAAGGTTCAAATTATTAAATTATTAAGGTTCAGCAAACACTTCATGTTTAATTGTAAAGAGTCAAAATAAAATTCTATATTAAATATAAATACAATTACCAATTGTTACATAGAGATTTCATACCTTAAAAATGACAGGCAAACTAAAAAGAGATCTCGACTAGTTTCACACTCATTATCTGCAATAGTTAGACTCTGCAACAAAGACGTCTTAGCCTCTGGCTTATTTCTATAAAAAAAGAGCAAACAAATAGCTAATTACGAAATCAAGACAATTTCCCTTCAGGCTAAGCCTGAATCGTTTATCGTTTATCGTTTTCTGTTGAAAGCAGATTTCCTAGCTAATGCTGTTAAATAAATGAATACCAGTAGTTTATAGTTTATATGCTGTCTGACCTTAATTGTGTGCCTTCATAGATAGATCGGGCCAGTTTCATTTGGCTTGGCAAACAGCAATAGTTAACTAATTGTCGAATGTCTAATTGGAGCACACCCAAGACGTCAATATCAATCTCTAGGCCAACATCTATTCTCTTTCTATTTGGGCGAAGCTTCCGTTTAATTTGCTTATAAGCATCGATCTCAATGGCAACTAGACTGAAAGAGAGATATATAGAGAACTGAGTCTCGCACTAACTAAGCCCTAAGTACATTTCGTTTGAAATTCAATTAAAAAACATTTCATTTCATTTGTGACCTTTAAACGTTTCATTCTCCAACGGCAGACAATCAAATAAACAGGTGGCACACATACGAGTAATCGTTAAAAACGATTTCTCAGCTACTTTTCGACTACTGCATGGACAGGCAGGCAGTCGAAGCACTCGGCTCAAACAAACAGCTCTGGCAATCGGACAGTTTTTATGAGCGCTGCAGATGAACGAAAATTTAAATTATAAAGCAATTAAAAGAGCACAAATAATAAAAAAGTATAAAAAGCACACACATACACAAATAGTGAGATTGCGTTGAGTAAAGCAAAGTAAAACAAAAAAATACCCTGTAAGTTGAGTGTGTAAGAGAAACTGAAATCTAAATTAAATATATATTTATATACAATTGTATTAAGTAATCAATAAGCCAAGCATTTTATCTGACTATGCTCTTAGAACTCATATTAATGCAATTCCTTAGCTAATGTTAGCTAGAGACTCTTGAGCTGAGCGAGTTTTGGCTGACCCAACAAGCGTAATACTATTTACTATAATTATATTTCAGTAATTATATTAATTATCGATCAAATTTCATTATTAAAATATTTTCTAAAAGTTGCCATTTGAGACTGGATTTGTTATAAAATTGTTTATAATTGCCCAAAATACAGCAATATTTTAAAAAATTTTAAATTTTAGCTACGTCATATTTAAATATCGTTGTGAAATCGATCGTTATCGTTGCTTCACAGAAGAGTAATTTATTAAGAATAGAGTATGTCTAGAGTTTATTTGATCTTGCTATAATTAGTGATATAGTTAAGATATAAATTAAGAACATATTTGCATATAAATATGTTCATAACAAATAATTATAAATACAAATATTTATTTATATGTAGCAGACTCAAAAAACTCGCATTCGAGACATCATAACATAAATTTCACTGACCTATATGGTATAAAAATTATTCAAAATTAAATCTGTAGCTGACAAATATATTTATTATGCCATAAATAATAGCATAAAGAAACTTTAAAATTATAAATATAATATACGCTATATTAGAAAATGTTTTATAATAAAAAAAAGAATATATATTTATAATTTATTTTACATTTATTTTATTTTTAATTTATTTTATATTTTACTATTACCATTACTATTACTATATTATTTAGTCAGCTGATACTACAAGTTCATACATTTCTTTCACAGCAGAGTATAGGTATTAGATCTTATCTCCTCTATTCAATTGCTACAGCTACACTCTTAACACAAACCTATTTAAAAATTCAATACATCCGCTCTAGATGCCTCTCAAGGGCAGGGTATCTAAGAACACAGAAGCCAACATTAGTTGTCGAAACGGCAACTTGTATGGCTGAGCTGATGAGAATGTATGTAGATATACATATATATACTTACATATACATAACATATCATATATATATATATATATGCCTCCGTCTATATAGAATGTATGAGGTGTGCAGGCGCAGGCAAGTTAAAACTAATTAAATGTAATTAATTTTCACATGCCTCAAAATTAAATGCATTTAAATCGGAGCTCAAGTGCGGAGAGTGTGAGCTTTATAAATAGCGCATGGTTTAATAGCCCGACGTTTGTTAAAAGCGATTTAAAAATGTTTCATTAAGATAAAAGCAACAACAGCTCACTGCATGAGCAACAGCAACAGCAAGCAAGAAGAGTTATTGCAATTTTAATTTTTAATTTTAATTTCAACGCGACTATGACGACAGGTGAATAAACCATGGGTCAAGCCAGCACACACACGCACACGCACAGAGACAATCTCACTCAAAATGTTAGCTAAAACCACAAAAATACATTAAAAAGTCAAAACAACATTTGGGCCATTTACCGTTGCGCCCTCGAGGCGTGGCCATGTTTCATTTTTGAGGCCAACATCAAAAAAACAAAAAAAAAACTCTTTTTGACTGCTACCGAATGGCCAACAAGCTTGATGCTCAAGCTGTAGCTGAAAGCAGATGCTGTAGCTAAAGCTGAAATTGTGATTTGAAAAAGACAAAACACTTGGCATCTCGCTCGCACGCATGCGCACGCTGCTTAACGAGCACAAATTCAACGGAAAAAATGGCGTTTAACTGTAACTGGGCAAATGTGAAACATTTTCGGGTCAGGTGCTGCTGCTGTGGACGCTGCTGTTGCTGCTGTTGCTGCTGGCAACGAGATTTCACCCAAACAAACAGCCAACGCCCCACAGTTTTCATTATCTTACGGTAATATCGCTCATAAAGCTTCAACTCTGCTTCTTTTTTTTTTATGCTATTTCAACATGATCATGATGTTCACAATGATCGTTCGTGGATCATGTTCAAGTGGTCAGCCTTCGCTCATCATATGCTGATCTCTAGACACAGTTAAATAAATATATATATATATATATATATATATATATATATATATATATATATATATATATAACATCAGCTCGTTATGGTTTCCTACACAAGTTTAGCTGTTGTGTTTGGGCCTCGTTCGGTTCGCCTTTTGCTAATTTTTCTTTTTATTTTCTGCAGATTTTTTCCCCCTATTTTTTTTTTTTGCAGATTTATCTTAGAGTTTTTTTTTTTTTTTTTGGGTACAGTTTTGTTGGTTTGTCTCTTGTTTGGGGATTTTTATGGTCCATCGTTTGTTTTGTTTGGGTCAACTGCTTCGCTGCAATTTCCGGTGAACAGAGCGCCCAAAAGGAAAGAAAGACAAACAAAAAGAGAGTAGCTTGACCTTAATCAAATGAGTGAAATAAATGATGCTGCGAATGGATAAGCGTAAAGCGATTGCATTTTAGTTACAGCAAACGAAATTTATATCAAATTTGCTTAAGCAATAACAGTTGAAATTTGTATGCATTAAAATTATGAAATAACTTACAAATATAAATGCGGAACATTTTTATGTAAAATATTTGAAGTAATAATTAATACTTATATAATATAATAATAATAAAAAATATAATAATAATAATAATAATAAAATATTTATTTATTTATTGTTACCAAAAATTAATTCTAAATAACAATTTTCTTTTAAGCCAGAGCGACAGAGCCATTCAGGCAGAATAAAAAAATAATATGTTAATAATAATAATAATAATAATATAATATATATATATATATATTTATATATATATTTTTTTTATTCAAAATAATATAAATTTAAATAAACCTATATAATATAATAATATATATTTTTTTTTTAAATGAGATATTATCTAAATATAAATTTTAATTTTATTAAATACTTTTTTTATATCTATAGGTTAGATATAAGAAAGTATTTAATAAATATATAAACATTATAAATAAGATAAAAATATTACATTAAAAAAAAAAAAGAATAATACATAAATCAAATTTTTATATCCATTTAGCAAAATTAAATGTGCAAAATGTCAGTTGAATTGCAAGTGAATTCTTTAAATAAGAAAATATTTTTAAAAATATTACTGTTCATTAAAAAAAAAGGAATAACAAACTGTTTTAAATGATGTTCGTTTTTAAATATTTTTAATGCCATAATAAATATTTAAATATTTTTAATGCCAATTTAAATATTTTTAATGCATAAATTTGTTTTTTTTTTTTTATATATATATATACCCATTAAAAGTGAGAGATAAAAGAATATTGGCTTTGTTTGCATAACAGGCGAAAAAAATCCCCACTGTGCTTAAAAATTCTTTATCCTTAACAATCGCTGAGTCAATCTAAATTTATTCATCAGTATGTCTATAGAACCGTCAGGCGCTGAATAACTTGCGTATTAGCCGGATGCTGAGACACAATGATTATTCAGAAAAAAATTGTAAAAATGTAATATTTTAAATTTATTTGTTATTCCTAATTAATTTTCAATCTCTTTAAATATATATTTTTTTTATTTTTTAGCAGAAAACAAATTAGTCTCTCTTTAAAAGTAAATAATTAATTAAATTTTAAACATATATTATTTCTGTCAAACTAGAAAGTGCTATTGAATTGAATTCGTTATTTGAATCCATTAAATATGTACTTATAGCACATATCACTCGTCGTCGCAGTAGACCTGCTGTAAAATTCCTATGCTCAAGTCAGACAAGTGTTTTTAATTACCTGAACACTGAAACTGAACTGAAACTGAACCGAACCGAACTGAACTGAACTGAACTTAACTCAAACAACACAACTGTGAATAATGTCGGCCTATTAAAATGACACATTGTCTGTTGCAGTAGACCGTAGATTGTAGACCGTGGGTCAAGGATAATCATTGGACAGTTGAAAGTTTTCCAGATGCCAACAACAACCATTAATAGCAACAACATTAACAACAACAGCAACAACAAATTGATTGCACACGCACTGCAAACGGTTTAATCATTACGTTTAAATCTAATAGGGCATCTAGTGCCAGCTTACAAGTATATGCAATGAATACCCTAGAGTTGATGCAAATAGTTAAATAAAAGTATATTGAATGTATAGAGGGCAAACAATTGAAAGGATTTAACATACATACATATATAAAAGGATTATTTTATGTAGATGATGAAAAGATCCAGAGATCACTTTAAAGATAAATATAAAAAAATATGCTTTGAAAAATATACGGTCTAATCAAAGACACACAAATTATATAGCTAAATCAAAAATCATCAACTTATCGACACTTTCGGCTACTCAGCCATAAACTCGCTCATACTATATAGAGATGCTCCAAGTTTATATAAGTTATAAGTTTATAGTTGAGTCTGCTAACTCTCCAAATAAACTTAATATCAATATAGAAAGTTTATACTATATAATTTGAACTATTTAATAAAAAATTACATGAAATCAACTTCAAGTACCTAAAATTTCTCAGCATATACAAATAATATTTATAGAATAAATTTACTAATAAATTCCTCTCAGTGTATGCTCTAATTTTACAATAAATCTAAATTATCTAACTGCCTACAGGGTATTTCCCCACTCGACTAGAGTGCACTTATGTCCGCTTGCCATATTTTTGCAACAACATTTCTCATTTTGTTTTATAGCTTAGCACCATAAGGCGGGCACAAGGAGAGGGGGCCCATGGATATGGATGTGGATGTGGATGCGGTCACTGGGGTCACAATTGCACGCTCTCATCAACAGCAACAGCAACACATGTCATTGTTACAGGTGAGCTGTTCACTGTTCACTGTTCGCTGTTGACTGTCTGATGTCTGATGTCTGCTGATTTGAATTCATTGATAACACAACGCGATCTCAGCCGTCACAGTCGTTCGAGTTGGCCGGCAATGCCCTCAGGTTTGAGAGCCCAGCTCCAGGCTCCACACTCCATACACTCTCCTCCCTCTCTCTCTCACTCTCTCTCTCTCTCTCTTTCTTCAGTCACCAGTTTCATATTCTATATTATTTCGAGCGCCTGACAAAACGCACTCCGCACGTACCGCTAATTAGCGCGCGCGCGCTTTAAGGCCCCCTCCCCAAACAGTCGGGCAGGCGCACGAGTCGACGGCCATTACGAGCATATACAGATAAGTCACTATATATATATATATATACAAATTCAAGTATATGTATATATATATATTTATTTGAGATATATAATGCACATATTATGGGGCTTGAATGACAGGTGTGTGTTATATGACAAATTGTTTGCCTTAAGGAAAGGGTTATAAAATGTATTTTACGAAAATGTTTTTAACTGAATATGGCAATATAGCACATATACATATACCATAATCTAATCTGTAATCTGTATTGCAATGATTTTAAAAAGCATTTTAAAACTAATATAAAATCTAAATTGCATTGATTTTAATGTAATTAAAACTCAAACAATCAAATTATATTACGAAAATTAAATAATAAATAATTGCAGCTCAAAATGATATAAGTTAAAAAAAGATTCCATTTCGATATCAATTCTTTTTCTAATTATTATTAATTTTTTAAATTTTCTTTTTCTTTATATATTTTAGCTTCATCAGATTGCAATTTATGTCTGCAATTCATAATATATTTATAAATAATATAATATATATATATATATATATATATATATATATATATATATATATTTTAAACTATTCAATTAAAAAGATTATATTTATGAAGTAAACGATTTTCAGTATATATATTTTTAAAAAATTTTTTTTTTGCTGACATATGCATAATCTTTTCTTATTATTCTTTCTATATTTTTATTTTTGTTTTAATATGATTAAAATTTATATAAAAGGGTTTCATTCAAAGAAAAACTTTAAAAGCATAATGTAAATTAAAAAAACAAATTTAGGTAAACAGAATACAATAACAATTGAATAATATATTAAATTGTCATATAATATAATATATTAATTTAATATACAATAATTTAATATATAATAATGTAATATAATAATAATAACATATAATAAAATTCTTTCACTTACCCACAACTTGATTGTTATCTAGTATTATTTGAATCTTTTTATCACATTTTCACTTTTTACATTTTTAATCCCTAACAGTAATTCCCGTCATAGAAATTATAAGCAACACCTAAAACCACGCAACGCTCCCATTAATTTGTATTTGCTGCAGCGACAAGCCTAAAAGCAAACTACATAAATTTAAAATAAAATACAAATATTTTCAAAGGCTTCCCCATTGAAAAAAAATGCATTACCTATTATTTTGTTTAATTTATATTTTTGTTGTTTTTTATTTTTTTTTTTTTTAGTTTTCAACTCAAGAGCACATTTAATTTATTTTATTATTTTTATATATTCACGTGTAAATTTCTCGTTGACATCTTAAATGCTAAATATTATGTACAAATATCCATCGGTAAAGTTAGTTGTATATATATATATGCGTGTGAGTGTATGTATGTATGTGTGTGTGTGTCCTTTTGTGTGTGTGTGTGTGTGTATAAGTATTCAAGCATTAAATAAACAAAATAGGTTTCAGATTGCTTTTGATAATTGCATTTGATTTGCTTTGTAAATAGATTTGTTTAATTTGTTTTAGTTGAAGCGATTGCGAAGTCTGTTGTCTGTATATATATTATTTTATATATGTAAATATTATGCGTGTGTATATGGAAGGAACAATGGACGACATTTGAGAGCGCAATGCACTTGGGCATCACAATGTTTGTCGTTGTGTTGTGTCTGTATATGATTGATTGATTGATTGATTGAGAGTAGTACTGAGTATCAAGCTTGAGAGTCTGTAAATAATAATAGAAATTCGCTGAGTACTCGATAGTTAGAAATAATTATTAATAGTTCTACTCAATGCGGTTTTCTGTCAAGTACATAATTAATTTGTTAATTAATTAATTGGTATTAGTAAGTAGAAATCGCAACATAAATGCGTAACATCAAGTTTCAACAAATGACAATAAATATTCATTTTGGTTTTCGTTTCATTGTTTGTTCGTTTATGGCTAAGAACATTAACTACACAAAAAACATGTAACGGCTAAAACGCTAAAACGCTTAAACAAAATTCGTTTCACAATTGCTTCTTTTTTTTTTCCTTTTTCAATTTTCAATTATAACAAACATTTATGTGAGTGTGAGAACATGAGTTTAAAAACATTGAAATATTGTTTCTTATATGTTTCGCTAGCCATATTATATACTAGTTAATAAGTTGCGTTAATTAGTTTGTTAGTTGTTATTGCATTAAGTACTAAATACATAGACGTTATTTAGTTGCTTCCAACTCTGGACAAGACACACATTCAGCAAATTGCTCATATCATCAATATGTTAGTGAGAGATCGTTCGAAAACATGGACCAGATATGGGTATTACGTGCATAGAAAAAAACTATTTACAATGTGCGTTTCGTTAGTTTAGCTAATTTTGTTTTTGGGTTAAGCTTAATTATCCGTATGATGATAATGATGTTGCTGTTGTTGCTGTTGCTGCTGCTGATGCTGCTGCTGTTGATGATAATGCATAGAGGAGCCAGCCTGACTGCTTGATGCGGTTGTTGTTGTTGTTGTTGCCGGCTTAATCGCTGGCTTGATATCATCGATTTGTATTAGATGTTCGATGGGTATTAGAGACAATTCACCGCCCACGGGCTGCGGCATTGGCAGCTTAGCCAGAGCCTAAGTAAAATGGGAATATTATATATATAATATATGCTACAGTTAGTGTAATCATTTCTCATACCTTGGCATGCTCCACAGCAATTGTGGCTGCCTTTTCCGCTTCGCGCTGTCGCCGTTCCTTGAGCTTCAGTGAGAATATGGCCACAGAGCGCGCGCTCTTAACCAACTTTTGCTTAAGCCGCGATTTCTTGGCCGCCAACTCAGCAGCTATGGCAAGTAAAAGAATATTTAATAATTCATTTTTAATTTTAATTTATGCAGTAGGCCTAACAAAACGTACCCTTTGTCTCATCATCTGTATTGCCGGCGGACGTGGATGCAGTGACTGCAGCTGCAGCTGCCTGCTCCTGCTCTTTCTCACGCTCCTTCTCCCGCTCCTTCTCCTCCTTTGCCTCCTTGGCCTGCCTCGCCTGCTGCTGCTGCTGCTGCTGCTGTTGTTTGTGTGATGAACTTGATGAGGAATTGGATAAAGCACCCACACTGGGTCGTGACTGTGAATTGCTGATGCCGCTGCTGCTGCTTGCCGCAGCGACGACTGGGCCCACGCTGCTTGGACTAAAAACGCTGCCACCGCCGCCCGATGATGACGATGAAGAGGCGACAATTTGCTGTGCAGCTGAGGGCGTGGCCAGCATAATGCCCGGAGCACCTGTCTTCAGGGCCACATTGCTCCAGGATGGCGCCGGCTTCAATACATCTGAGTTGTCCGCGAGTTCCTTGAGTTAAAAAAAAAATGTATAGAATAATAAGAATTAGGCTTTGGGAAATTGTTAACAATTACTAAATACTCGTAATGACACACACACATTCATAAAGCTTGATGCATGCATTGATTATGAATTGATGAATACTTGAAGCCAGCGTGAATTTAATTTTGCTTTTTTTTTCTGTTTTTTTATATGTGACATAAAGCAGCTGCCATGCCCAATTCAAATCTGAATATTTATATATATTTTATATACTATAGCTGCCCGCAAATTGAATCCAACTCTGAACAAAACGAAGCTTCAATTGCAAGGCAAACAACAGTGACAACAGTTTATATCTTTACAAATATCATATATATATTATATATAGAATTAGGCACTATCGAAACCCAATTGATATGCACATCAATTAACATATATATTCATATATATTAATATATATCGGTTTAGACAGCTCTTCACTACCTTGGCAATACAATCTATGCTTCTATGGAGATTCACATTGTCGTTCACTTTTAAGCGTGACATCCATTCGGGTGCGTGAAGTTTTATATGTAGTTTTTCCTTTAAACAGTAAACAGTTTGTTAGAGGGAACTTTGTTTGTTTACGGTTTTGTGTAGTGGCCAATATATATATTTCTAGAGTTTTATTCTAAAGACATATTGTATAAAAAATAATTTAAGTTATAATAATATAGAATACCTAAAAGACATATTTATTAATGAATTTTATATGATAACTAAAATTATAGAAATTTTGTTTTAAGTAGTATCTGAGCATATTTAATGCAACAATATCTGACCTTTGCAAGAAATATTTTGAGAACTTACAAATAAATATATGATCACATTATCTTCATAAAAATAATACAATTTAATCTACAATTAAGTGGACCTTTAACAAAGCTGTAGAAAATTCACAGGATATTGAAATGGGCATATATATCTCGAATATATATAACAAAAAATAAAACTAAAATAAAATTTAATCAAATAATAATAATAATAAATAAATAAAAATACACATTATTTAAATATTTATGACAAAAATAATAATTGATAAATACAAAAAATTAAATTAATACAGAAATAGTTAATTTAATTATTTTTTTTATAAATTTATATATTTATAATAATAAATATAAATATTTATATTTACATATATATTAATAAATATAAATATAAACAATATATAAATATATATAAAATAAATATGTAATAATTATAAATAATAAATGCATATATAATAAATAACTTTATCATAAAAATACCATAACTTAAAATCAGCAATACTTTGTGAACACACCTCGTATAGTAGTAAACAAAAATAAATGAATAAAATAAATAATCAATAAATATGTCAATTTGAAAATAATTAAGTCGACAGCAGATTTTAATTATTATTCTAATAAATAATAAATTATTCTAATATTAATTGTTAATATTTTATTTATTTTTATTAATTAATAATTAATCAATTATCCCACTTAACTAATTTTCATAATTTATTATATGCTTATGCCATAATTCCTTACTAAAAAGTATTACAGAGTGAAAATGTTTTGGGGCTAAATGAAATAGAGAAAAAAAACAATTTTTCAACTACTCACAACATCGAGTCACAAGTGTCATTGTTTAATTGTTGCAAGAATGTATTATAGATTAGTAATAGTAATAATTAATTAGTAATATTACTTAGCGCTAAGATTAGTATTAGCTAAACACTATTTAGTCAGGGTATCGAGGATTTTACTGCTCAAACTACGCACAAGTTGGATGGTGTTTGGCTAAGATTCAGTTTTTATGTGAAGGGGAAAGATTTTAATGGCATTGACATATATCTAGATATCTAGATATATATACAAATATATTGAACTATACGAATATATATAAAATGCTATTTCTTACGCTCAGCGGCACATTGACTGCGCTCTCTGTGGATATTTTACGCTGCTTGCTGTACGGCGGAATCTCTGCGATTCTAGTTGTCTGTTGTTGTTGTTGTTGCTGTTGCTGTTGCTGTTGTTGTTGTTGCTGTTGTTGTTGCTGTTGCTGGTGGGTTGATTGCAGCGATTGGCGCATCGATGCCCGCTGTGGACTGCTGCCGGTGCTGCTGCCTGTATGATCAGCCGAATCGCTTGATTTCTTACGGAACGGCGGTATTTCTTGTATATGCATCGTCGCAGCATAGCTGGCAGCGGCAGAGTTCAGGGCTAGCGTGCTAGCTGAAGCGCTGCAAGGTGCCATATCAGAAGCGAGAGATAAAGAAAAAAAAATAGGAAAAAAAAGACATATATAGAGAGAGAGAGAGTGAGTGTATATAGTAAAATGGAGTAGAGAGAAGCAAAAAGAGTATACAAATACAGTAAAGGTATTCCAAGTGATATCAAGCTCTGGAATACCCATAAAAGTAAACAAGTTAAATATATACATATACATAGATCTATTATAGTTATAGTAAGCAGCTTGTAAAGTGAAGATGTTGGCCAATTGGTTAGAGAAATTGTTTAGAAATTTTATAGATTTTTTAAAGTTGGTTTTTTTTTTTTTTTTTGGAAAGCGAAAACAACAACAAACAGCAAGAAATTAGAGCACAGCACAGTTAACAAATCGAATTTGCATTTGTATTTCAAATGCCTCCTTCGCACACACACACACACACACACACAGCTAAGGTTAATGAATTACACAATTTACCCGCTAAGCAGCTGTTGTTGTTGTTGCATTCTCTGACCGTGCGCGGACAGAGCACTCAAATTGCGCACCGAATATCCAAGAAATGGCGGTATTTCCGGTATAAAGAATTGCGATTTTTGCCTACAACTTTTACAAGCGCTATAAAAGTTCAATTTTCAGAAAATGGGGCAAATTGCAGAAATATGATAATAAAAAGACGAGAGCCCATGGCAAGTGGAATTAATAATTATAAAAGAAAATATTAAATATTTTATAAGTATTTAAAAAAAGGATTGAAAATCTTATAAGAAAATTATTGGAATAAATTAAAGTGTTAGAAATACTTATATATATATATATTTTTTTTATATATAATATATATCTCAATGTGTGCGTGTGTTATGTGTGTCTGTGTCTGTGTCTGTGTGTAAGGCGTGTGCCAGCCATTGAATGGGTCCTTAATTAACTTGGCGTGTGCAAAATACTTAAGACTTTTAGCCAGCTGAGCTACTTGGCTTCACTTACCCATTGCCTTCGTGATGCAGACTGCTTAGCGAGGCGCCACCGTGCGGCGGTGTGGATTCATGTAGCGGCCGAATGAGTATGGTGCTAGTCTGAAAAGTCATTAAATGTTTAGCCTCCTTCATATATTATATAGTATGTAAGTATGTGTGTGTGTGTGCGCACCTGTGATGGCGGCGAATCGGGCGAAGAGTCACGATTCTCATATATATTCACATCCGCCTCAATGCTGCGGCCATAGCTGGCGCCCAGCTCGTGGCCATAGAGCAGCATATCCTCAGCCAACTGACTCTCCATGGACTGATCGTGCGTGGTTTCAGTGCCGTTGCCCTCCTGCTCCGGTTGCGTGGATGTGGTCGATGGTGGTGTTGGTGGTGTGGGTCGCGGTGAGGTACCCTTGCACTGCATCTCACGGCGACAGTGTTCGGCACGCGCTATTTCCGCCGCCAGCCATGAGGGTAATTCCGGCAGCAGCCAAGTCAACGCCTGCCGTAAGCCCAGCATAATGTGCTGCACATGAAACGAATAAACCAGAAAATACATTAAAAGCTTATACATAAAAAAAAAAATATATATATATATATATGTATGTACATAAATACATAATCTTTGCGATTTGCCCTCACCTCCAGTGTAACGATTAAAATTATAGTTTGTGCCGTGGTCAGGCCAGGCCAGAGGCGCGACACCTGACCGGACAGGCCAATCAGTGCACAGTTGACAATGACCGCGGCCAGCGATAAAATGCTCAACGCATTCTGCCAGGTGCCAATGTTGGCCACGCGCTGACCAAAAGGTCGCTGATGCACATGGGCCAGCTTAAACGCATCCGAACGTATCTCCATCAGATTGTTAATTAATGCACAAACGCCGGCCAACGGAAAGGCGGCCGAAAAGAGCACCACATAGCCCATCTGCACCAGCATCTCCAAATGATCCGAGAATGTGCCGTCATACTGCAAAGATTAAGCAGAAAGAAGTTTTTAATACATATTATATATTAAGCTTATATTATATTACTCTTATACTCATTGAACATTTTGAAGAAATATAATATAAAATTGACTCATCGTTTCTTAATACATTTGAAATTTCTTAACGTAAAGACTTTGAAGAAATATAATATTAATAAATTAATATTAAATTTAAATAAATAGCACTTTCTTATCTTGAAGACTGAAGCAGTAAAATATTATAAAATAAACTAACATTTATTTACTATAATTTCTTAATACATCAGCACTTTCTTAACTTAGCAAAAATTGACTTAGCTTCTACTTTGAGCATTGGTTTAGTTGACTTAAAATTATCAAGTCTTTTGTGTATGTATTGATATCACAACTCGCAAATAATTGCTCAACGTTTCTCAGCTCGGAGAGCTATCGATTGCATCGGTTCTTCAACTAGTTCGTTCACGATCGGCTCGCAACCGATTGATTTTGTTGTTTTTTTTTTTACGCTCTCGTTTGGTTGCCCTTGCGCATGTATGTGTGTGTATGCAAAAGCTATGCTCGCTAAACACAGCAATTGCGCTCATGAGTTGACTGTGTGCATGTAAAAACAGTTAATCGTATCGCTGTTCGTTAAAAGAGCGTCACACGAATAGTTCAACTCAAGGCGCTCAACCGAAAAGAACCGAACACTCTTGCTCTCACTCTTGCGCGAGAGCGAGTGAGTATGATTTTTTTTTTAAGTTGATTCGCGAGCAGAGCATTTAGAATAAATCGGTCAACTAATATTATTTGCAAGCTAGTTATTTATATATTCAATATTACAACTTCTATTACTAATATACTTCTAGTATATTACTATTATTACTACTACTAATTCTATTGCTATTACTATAAAAATAATATAAATTATATATATATTTATATTATATTATATTCACTTAATTTATTAAAAACTCAAGTTCAATCTAGTCTAAATAAAATTTCCATATTCATTTGTCATAAATTCCATTTAATACAAATTCAACCAAATGGCTTTATACTATAAAGTATAAAGTATAGTATAGGTTTATACAATGCTTACTTTAAATTATAAAACTCATTTCATCGCTTTCAATACAAATCAAATCAATCATATTTTTTTCATATTATTTTACACGATTCCTGTATCGTATATATTATAAAAATTTAGTAAAAATTCTTATATATTTTCCTACATTAATTATATCTTAAACTCATGTCAATTAATATCCCTTCTTCATAATAAAAATGTCAATAAACGTTTCAATACACATCCCTCACTTGTTATCGTTCAATTCATTCCCTATACCTTCTACCTGTATATATAGTTACTATACCATCACTTACTTTATATAGAGAGCTCTCAATCTCAGCTTGTCCAATGTTACGCTTGTTAGCCGTCTGCTGCTGCTGCTGCTGTTGTTGTTGTTGTTGTTGTTGCTCTTGTTGTGCTGTAGTTTTAGTTGTGGCAGCCGCCTCAGCTTTGAGCTTCTCCTCGGCGCTGGCCAGCTCTTCGGCGAGACTGCGATTAACATGCTGAGTGGGACTAAGAGCGCCCCACATATTAAAGCTTAACTTGGCTAATTTCCATTGCTCCAGGACATAGGGTACAGCCGATTCGCGTAGATTGCCAATAATTTGACGCGATATGAGCAAGCCAGCCAGTTGCTAAACAAATAAAAAGAAATTTTATTTTATTATATTAAATTATAATACATATAAATATATTTGTATATTTTTATGCACAAACCTCTTTCAGCTTATCCTCGTCACGCAGATAGAAGGCAATGTAGAAGAGTGAGAGAAACGAGTTGACGAATTGAAATAGCGCAACTTTCGCTATCAAATGATTCTCGTATTTGGATTGCAAGCGATAGTTCTCTATCAAAAAAAAAAAATATATATATATGCAATTAAAATATATACTACAATATTATATAAATAAATCCTACCTTTATCATTTAGCCAAACGGCCAACTTGAAATAGGCCTCATCCATCAAGGTAATTGCACCAGCTAACAATACCTTGGGTATCACACTCAGGCAACACAAGACGCTGTCCTCGGGCAGCTTCGAGTCCCACCAATCCTAACGCAACAGAAATAACAAATAAATCAAATACATATATATATATATATATATATATATATATATATATATATATACATGTATATATATATATATAACATTAATGCGTGTATATTCACGCTAGATTAAGCCAAGTTATTAGTTAACGATAGCAAGAGTTTGGCATAGCGAATGGCGCTCGTTTAATACATCATTTCGTTTTTGCCAGCAAGTCAAGTCAATTATTATAGCACACATCCAAACACTCCATTTATCAAATTGCAGCTTAATTTGATTCCATTACGATATATATCCGTTGTGAGAGTTGCTTTTCATGAGCAACGACTGTGCGGGACGGGACATGAGATCAAACAGACATTTTTGCTCGCTCTCTTGGGTTAATTCATGACAATTAAAAGGCACTTCAATTGCCAACATAAACATATTGTGATAGACTAGAAAGTACCCTTTAAATTGAGTTATATACCATTATATTATTGAGTCTATCATGGGTTCTATGAAGTGATATTCTATGTAGCTGTAGATTTTAAATAAGTTTCGACGCATATGCTCATATCTCACTAAAGGCATATTTATTTCTAGGTGACTATTATTTACCCTACACTAAAGTTACACTAAACTTATATGAAACGGTATAAGAGTCAAGTTTACGCTGGTTTGTATACAATGTAAAATGGGAATTTTGTCGCAAACTTTGGCTATACAGAATTTAAATCAGCTAAAAAAGACCCTTTAAGGGTAATGCTAATGTTAATATACTGTTAAGTATTTCTGTATATTTACATTAAAATACTCTCGTAACCGGACAATTTTTATAAATAACCACTGCAGACTAGGGTCCAGAATACGTATTGTATATATCGATCTATGATTGATTGATTGGAAGAATTCAAGGGCATTAATTAACGATGGTTAAGCTTTGTCGATATGTTGTAGTGCCTAAAAGATTACTGAGGTAAACTCTTAAGTGTGCCTGAGTTTAGCCTAGATAATACAAAAACTCTATTACACTTGTAGAAGAATTCATTTTCAATATTTTCTGTTATTGCTAGATACCCTCTTAAGTGTGCTAATTCTCTCTTTAATATGCTACATGAACTAAATGTTAATACACTATAAGATACCCTCTTAACTTTGGCTCATGTTTGATATAATATATAAAAGATATAGAATATATTTTTTTAAATAATAATTTATGCAGTGCATATAGATTATGTATTTTTTAATATTTTATATTAAGAGGGTTTTTTTTATATATATATTTATTAGTAATAATATATATAAATTATTAATTAGTAATAATATATATTAATATATATTTATTATTAGAGCTTCTTGCTCAGTTGTCTTTCTTTAGTAATATTTAAATACCATATAAATATAGGATACCTATAAAAAAAATAGCTAAAAAACCTAATGTTTCATTCCATATAGATATTTATCTATATATAAAGCTGTTTATATAGAGCTCTTATTAAGCATTAAATTTCAAGCAAACTAGATTTTACTTAAGCAAAATTTTCATATTGAACTATTTCACATAAACTTTTCTATTCAGCCCACCTTCTGCTCACAACTAATATACCCCTTATACTACTGATTAACTGAGTATTCATGACACACACACACACACACATTGCACGGCAATCATTTACCAGCAAACCTGGTTCACATTTTACGCAAGAACAAAAGCGGTTTGCGCTTTTAAACTGCCAGCACTTCCGACTATGTAAGAGTGTGTGTGTGTGTGTGTGTGTGCATGTTGCATGTCTGTTTTGGTCATATGTGTGAGAGTGTCTATGTATGTGTGTGTGTGAGTTTTCATCTCTTTTGTATTGTTGCATAATTTTCAACTTAATTAGCAGCTTGTTGTAAGCAGGTAGTTAGCCTAGCTGCCAGCTGAATATCATAATTTACGTTTCACCTCGTCGACAAAAGCCCAGCCAGAGGACGCAGAACAAAGAATGTGACATAATGAATGACGGGTAAGTGCAATATGCTATATAAGGTGCATTTTAATTATGCTTTAATCTAATATATATTAAAAAAGTTAATGTTTGAGCTCTGGCTTGCTGTTAAACAACAAAAGTGTAGCACATTCAATTCTATGGAAATATTTCCTTGAACTTAAGCAGAGAGAGATCTACAAAAGGCTTATGGCTTAAAAGCTTAAATGTAGCATTACATGCCAACTTTGCAGCTTAACACGTGTGTTTATATGACTAAGAGCCCCCTCTGCAAATAGGCCGAGAAATGTATTCAAATTCACCTCAATTCAAATTGAAATTCCTCTAACATATGCTCAGGCATTTCATTTCATTTCATCAAATTTCACAGCTATGCTAAGCCCCTCTCTGTAATCGTAAAAAATTATATATATATGTATATATACCACAAAAAATGAACACCTACAAAAATGTTGTTTGTTAAACCCTGTTTTATGTATTACGCACGTGTAAATATTGTGACATGATAATAACAGCTACGACATGATGTTTCTTCAATTGCTACATACAAAAATGTTGTGTGAGCGAAAAATAACACTTATTCGTAATCATAATAAAAGTTAAATGAAATCAATAAAAACCTTGTGCAAATTATACATGCATTGAGCAATTCCTCTATCGGGTATTTTATGATGATCCAGCCAATCCTGTGGAAAAAAGAAACAAACAAATCAAACGGAAAATAGAAAAACAAAAAATACAAGAAGAAGAAAGAAAATAATTCAATGAGGCGTGATAGATGGATAAATTACATTTATTTCTATTTGTACTGTATTAAAGATTCTTAATTTCGGTATTTTTTTATTTCGTTGTTCTTGTTAGCAAAAAAAAAAAAAAAAATGCAATGCATAAAAATAAAAATCATAAAAAAAAATACGAGAAAAAATTGTGCGCATTAAAAGCAAAAGCTAAACGGAAGCCCAGAAGAATTAATGTGAATGGGTGTGCGTGAGCATGTGTGTGTGTATGGTAAATGTGCGTGTATGCAGGTGCTTATATGCGTGTGCTCGTAAAAGCGTTAACGACAATAACAACAGCAACAACAACAACAATGAGAAATGCGCTCGCTAATGAAATGCGAAAGGATAACGTTAAGCAAATTGATAAACACGCTCACACACATACACATAAAAGCCATTCAAATCAACACACACGCACACACATACACAAAGACACACATCCACTCCAGCACACACACACACACACACAGGCAGATTAAGCGGTTAGGGAATCGAATTTGTCATAAAATGTAAAACAATATTAATTATACGCACGGTGTAGCAATTAAGTAAATTATTTTTTTTAGGGAAATATGTCAAAATATATATATATAAGTAAATATATTAAAATAATGAATATAGAATATCCTTGCAATTAGAGCTGTGGCAGGTAAAAAAATGAATAGGAAAAGCCATAGAGAGAGATAGAGAAAGAGAGAGAGAGAGATGTAGACATTAGGAAATAAAGAAAAAAATAAATACAGGAGAAAGAAAATGGCTCGAATATTAAAAAAAAAAAAAAAATTTAAACACTAATAAAAAAAATTAATATAAAAAATCATTATAAAAAAAATAAAATAAAATAATTACAATATATATGCATATATACATAAACTTCAGATCACGCAAATATCGGTTGACCATTTCTCAATGTCTACAAATAAGTCTCTTTCTTTCGGCTCTTCATCTTTTAGTTTAGTTTAATGAAACAAAACCTCTGTTGTGTATGTGTTGGTATGAAGGCGAAGGCGGCGTTCGCTAAAGACATCAAGAGTGTTCATGAGTATGAGTATGAGTATGAGTGTGTGTATTTGTATGTGAAACCCTAGATCGTTTGCATAAACTCTTTCGGTTCGTCTCGCTTACTCAATTTCATTGTGAGAGCATCAATCGTATCGCTCCCTAAACGATGTTCGGGAATAGAGCATCGCACGAACAGTTCAATGCAAGACGCTCAACCGAAAACCAAAACGAATAGAAACGAAGTTGCATGCTCAGAGCATAAGGGAATGAGAATGATGTTTTTATGGCTGATCTCGAGAACATAGAGTAAACGGCTAAGAGTTATTTGCGAGCTATGTTATACATATAAATTTATACAAATAAAATAAATATACAAAATAAAAAATGCAGTTATAAATAATAAAATTTCTTTAAAAAAAAGCTTTCATAAATATAAATATATATGTTAATATATATATAATAAATATATTAAATATAAAATTCATGTTATAAATATATAATCTGGAACAAAACTTACACATGAAGCAAATTTTATAAAATTTTGCGTTGAACAAAACATTGAAAATATTTTTAAAATTTTAGGCATCTTAGCTAATTTCAAATAAAATCATATTTGCATTTCAAAGCAGATTCATTTTAAAATTAAAATAACATTTTCTCTCTCACTCTCTCTATCTCTGTCTCTCTCTGTCTGTCTCTCTCTCCCACTAACATTGCAAGGAAATTCTTTGCAGTCGGTGAACCGAAAACTAGACCTATCTATATAAGCACATATGCTTATAAATTATTCATAGCTTCACTCACCTGGAAGCGCAACATGAGAAACATAACAGCAAAGACCACACAGAGGCACAGTCCAATCACAGGAAAGCTGACCAAGTAGCGAAAGGCGCGACGCTGCCAGGCGGGCGCCTCCTTTGGCTCCAATCGACCCGTCACATTATTCTCCTCCAGCGGGCCCTAAAAATAAAATGAAAGTAAATTTCATTTCATTTTCAATTACAATTGTCAGTTTAGACAAGTTCAAAGAACTTACCTTATAGAGTGGCCGCGGTGGCTCCAGCAATTCGGGCGGCGTTGAGAGCGTACCCCAGCGAAAGGCTAGCTCGACAGAGTAACGCTTCCAGGCTTCCAAATACAGTGAGGCCCAGGCCACATTGAACAGCGAGAAGAGCACATGGCCCATATCCTGAGCCGTCTGACCCTTGCCCCATAATATACAATAAAGTATGGTGCCAAAGACAGCAGGCACGCCCAGAGCGCACGTATAATGCCCCAGCCAGGCAAAGTACAGAGCGACCTTAACGCCAAAATAGGCAGCAATGTCATCTGAAACGATTGTTAAATATATACATCAATGTATATAGTAATACATACATATATATATATATAGAATAAGTTATATTGATATCTTACCCAATGGCTGCGGCGCAAATATTTGCTTAACCCAATGCGTTTGCAACTGAGCCAGCGAGCGTGTCTCGTGCAGCGGAAAAACCTGTGTAATTAGACCCGACTCCTGCCAGGCGGCCACAATGCTCTGGCCCTCGGCCACAGCAGCGCGTCCTTGCAATGCATCGATATCGCTGCAGCCGGCGCGCAAACCCTGCAGCACCTGCAACACCAGCCACTGACGCTCCTGTGAGGTGAACAACGCCGTGCTGCCCACATCGCCACGCAACTGCTGGAAGCAATGACTCTCGCGCGTCGTAAACTCACGCAAAGCTCCGCCCAAATCGGGACGTAAACGTTTCGGCAAACGTGCCTCCTCAGCGGCTTTGAAGAGACTGCGGGAAAAAGAAGTTTAATTGGATTTTACATATATGTGAACTAGATTAACATGTAGAAAAGTTTTTTAGTCATTATAATTAAATTTTAGTTGTGTTTGAAAGGTAAATTAATATTGTTATAGATATTGATTTTTATCATATATTATGCTCTTGAAAAGGGATTGAATATTGATTGAATTACTATTATCAAATGGTTCAGGGTATAAAGGTTTTGTGAAAATGTATGAAATTGACAGAACTTATCAATTTTATATAATCTTAAGCAGAACAACAAGCTGATTATACGTAAATATAAATGTCTGCTTGAATTCGTAAGCCAGAAAATAAATATTATCGATAAAAATCGATCAATCATTTAATATTAAGTATGAACTCTGCAGAAGAAACCCAACTCGTTTGTTGATAAATTGATATGAATTATATAAAAAATGTGATAAGAATTTAAGTATTTGCTCTTCAGAAAATTTGGGGTATTTTCTAGTCAGACACATCAGACTAGAGCATTCTTACTTTTTATACTAAGAGTGCTACTTTTTATTCTATTATAACTAGACTCCTCTATATAGCAGATAGCAGTACTATCAATTTAATAATTCCATTGAGAAATCTACGCTACTTAAATAGTTGATATGTTCTAGTTTGAAAATAGTTAGCAGACAGCTTAACTCCATAACAGTCTACACTTCATTAAACAACATTATATGCTATCTAAAAATGT
The DNA here is from genome assembly GCA_035047405.1 of Drosophila stalkeri. Taxonomy (NCBI): domain Eukaryota; kingdom Metazoa; phylum Arthropoda; class Insecta; order Diptera; family Drosophilidae; genus Drosophila; species Drosophila stalkeri. Next base: position 19,324,450 of record JAWNPR010000039.1, read on the forward strand.
TCACAACTAATTCCCTTAAATTACGCTCTTACAGATGCTTTTACAGATACTCTTTTAATTAATTTTATAATTTTATAGTCGCCACCAACTGGCTTCCACTTACACATTGACTGGGGCGCTCACATAGAACGCATTGCGTCTGGAGCTGTCGTGTGCCTTAACTTGCACCAACAGACCGAGGCCAGCTGGTGGCTGTGAGCGTATGCGGGCTAACAGCCATCGCAATGCCTCATCTGGTGCATCCTCGGGAAATTCAATAACCACATCGCATTGTGTGGGTATTTTGTTCAGCCAGAGGCGACGCGGCGTCATCAAATGGCCAGCGTATGGCACTTTACGGCGTAGTTGGCGGGAAGCTGAAAACAAAAATTAAAGCAGAGATTAAATGTTTTGCAATGAGAATTAATTAGAATTTAATTTGTCGAATATTAATTATAATATCAATTTTAAATATATTCAATTGATTCTATCAATTGTGATTCGAATTCTTTTTAAAATTTAATATTATTTTTATTTATTTGTTTTCTTTTTTTTATAACAAACATTTTAAGCTTTAATATTTTTTTTTTTTTAGAATTTATCATATTTAATATTTTTTAGATTTAATAAGAGTTTTTTTTACAATGTATCATTTATTTGTAAACTTTTTTATTTTAATTTATTTCCAGAATTATTTGCATATTTTTTATAACGGACAATGGATTCTAAAAATAAAAATTAAATTTTATTCTGCTTCACACTTTTTTCCTGTGGAAATCCCTTTTGTTTCGTTTGCAGCGAATCCATTTTTATAGACTGCAGCGAAGCGTGGGAAAAAATGTTAGCAAAAAGCTGTGATAGAAGAAAATTATAGAGGTAACAAAGGAAAATTGGCGCCAGCACAAAAACTGCTTTTAGTGGAGGTAACAAAAATCGTATCAGCTGCCGATATGTAGAAACTGAAGCGAGGGTTGCTTTAAAAATTGTAAATAAAATATGCATATATAATAAATATAAAATAAATAGAGATTTTTATTCATACAAAAAAGCACTTGATATTTTTATGTGATTAATCAAAAATGTATAACTTTCTAATAGTGATTATAAACTGAAAGGAATAACAGAAAGTTAGGAAAGTTAGCTCATGGCTTATTTGCATTAGAAATTCTATATGAATATCATAGTCAACCTTGCAAGCATAACCTTTACTCTCAAATGTCAGCTATCTATCAAAAACCAAAAAACTAAAAATAAGAAAGCTAAAAACAATTTTAATGCTGCCGGTGCCATGTAAGCAAATATGGTTAAAATCTTGTTTTATTATTTATAGAAAAGCTCTCGGGCTTACAATGTGTCAAGCAGCCACATGACATAGTTCAAATGCATGGGACACAAAAAGCCGCACAGCCAGCCTCGGCTGCACTTGAGCGTCACACAAATCGTGTTGCATAACCACGAACAGGTATGCCAAATTGTGCAGGGAATAGGAAAATAAATAAACAAAAAAAGAAACAATATATAAAGGTAAATATTAAACCGCAAAAATTTACCGCAACTTTTAATTAAAGGAACTGACAAATAACAAAAAAAAAAATATATATATATATATATATATATATATATATATAGGGAATCAACTTTGCGCCCTTCCAGGAAGAAAAAAATCATGACAAACACAAGAAAAAGTACAGCTAAGCAACAACAACAAATTGACTAATGACAGCTATCAAAAGTTACGAAAAAAAGCCAAGTGAAGGACCTACTATGTATCCATGTCCTTTGCTATATATATAAATACGCGAGGTCGTAATTAATTATGAGCATAAGTCCAAGGTCTGGGACGTAACTGATAGCAGGCAGAGCGCAGCAGAGGGAAACTTGCTGCGGCAGCAAGAGTCGACCTCAAAATGCATTTTTGCTTATCAACAGCTACCATTTCTCATTAAACGAATGTCAAATGCAATTTGCAACCTTTTATAGCAGTTTCCGTTGCTGGCAAGTTTAATTTTGTTCAAGAGACTGTCAGTACTTGGTATTTAATGGTTCATGTTCTCAATATACTGTTTTTATTATTTTTCTAACATTTGTTAGTGGATCTTAAGCATTGTACTAATGCTTGAGATTTAAATGGACTGTGTTGCATTATAAGAAACTTATTCATAATCTACAAATATCAATAGCTTTGATGGATATTAAATAATGCACAAATTAATTAAATAAAGATTGTATATATAGTTAGAAATAATTAAATTAAATTTATATTACATATTTATCGATAGTTGTGAACATTATCATTCTTAAATTTCTGCTAAGAGATTTACTTCGTTTATTAATATAACGCTTAATAAACAGATCTCGCAAATATCTGTATGTGAGTGTCTTGCCCACACACTCTCAGAAAAAAAACTCAAAGAGCAACCAATTGCGTCGGTTCTTCAACGACTTCGTTTGCGATCGGCTCGCAAACGTTTTGTTTCGCTCTCGTTATTGCCCGAACGCTTGGTTCGGTTTTATAAAACGCGAAATCTTTTGTATATGTATTAGTGTGCGAGGGCTGCATTTGCTAAACACATCAACAGCTTACGTGAGGGAGTGAGAGGGAAGACTGTTTGTATAAACTCTTTCAATTATCTGTTCGCTTACTCAGCGTCATTGTGTGAGCAGCAGTCGTATGGTACTTTAAACGATTCGTTAAAAGAGCAGCACACGAATAGTTCAACAAGGCAACGAAAACCAAAACGAAAAGAAACGAAGACTCTTGGTTAGAGCGAGAGCATGAGAGAACGCCAACGTTTTAAAAGTTAACAGTTATTTGTGAGCTAACTTAATAACATTGAATTTATGTATTGTACTTATTGATAACTATCAACATTTAGAGTAAGTTAGTTTTGCTAAAAGAATTAAACATTTAATAAAAATTATATATTCTTATCTATTTAAAAAATATTCGATTAAATACAAAAATATATGTTTCGATTAATCGATAGCATTGAATATTATCAGAATAACAATAAACATTCTAGTTGTCTATTAAATTTAATTTAAACTTTAAACAATTAAATTGCATAGCGCTATGTATTATCATCGTCTATTATAGACAACTTAATATATAATAAGTTACCTAGAAGTAGAAGGTTATTACCTTTTATTACCTTTTGCTTATATAATTATTCTAATTAGCTAATTAACTTTTTCTTTAGTTCAATGAACTGACAAATTACAAGTACAATTATAAATCGATTATTATCGATAAATATGTAATGCGCATTTCACATAGCTCTGTACACTAAATATTTTTTAACCTACTTTACCTTCCCTCTACATGTTGCATGCCAATCTGATAAGCTTGACATTTTATGAACCTCAAAATCTCTATTCATATGCTAAAACACATTTACTCATGCATTAAAATACTAGCTACCAATATATATATATATATATATATAGATACTATATATACTAACTAAACCAAACGCACTCTTCATATATATACTAATGCGTGCGGCTGATGCTGTGCGTGAGATTGTTCGAGTTTTATGTGCGAGGCGTGCGTTGAAATCCTTGTTGCCCTGTGGAATTGAATTCTATGCGGGCAGCATACTAAAATAGCAATAGCAATTGTATATTTCGCTTGTTCTTTGGTGGTTTATTGGCTTAAATTTGCATTGACAATTTGTTCTGGTGGTTGGCAAACACAAAATTTGCAGCTTATTTGCCATGTGTGGGAAGCAAACAAATTGTGATATATTCATGGAATGTACAGGCCGGAAATATGTAATTAAATATATATATATACATATATATATAAACTGTTATATATATTTATATACACATATATATCTCTGGCTTTGATTTTATTTTTGGAGTCTATTAATCTGGGATTCCCTGAGGCAAAAGCCAAACTCTAATAGCCTAATGAGTTTTTATAAATTTAGAATATGCTGTAATTGCTCTCTCGATTTTAATTAAATTTCAATTGCTAAAATGCTTCTTAAACCAGCTAACTAAATTTAGCTATGTAAATAACTGAACTTGAGCCAAATGAAGAGGCGAATTTTCATTTCAAAGCTTTTAATTACATTTAGGAATATTATGCTTCAGGAATATTATGCTAAGACTAAGAGTTATTGAAAGCTAATTGACCATGAATCGATTAAAGCTAAATAATCTATATATATAATTCGTTTAGCTTCAATGGACATCAGTTGGCTTCGGTTGACATAGTAGTTAAAAAGTGCCAGATAAAACGTTCCTTTGTTAAATCGGATATCGGATAGCAGGCAGAAGACAGGCAGCTGGAGACTGGCCCTCAACTGTGTCCTGAATAATTAATGAAATCGGCTTCGGGGCTGGGCGTTGAAAGCGCATTGAAGCATAGCAAAAACCTTGGCTGCCTATTGGCTGGAGGCAATTGGGATCGAGCTGTGTAATTTGTGAGCGTTGCGTAAGCCACCTACTATCCAACCAAAACAGGAAGTCAAGCAGTCAGCCCGTCCAACACCCGAAAAAACACCCAACAAAAGGCTCAAATTTAATCAGTTGCTGGCAACAACTAACTTAAGTCCATGTAATTGCGTGTGCGTGGGACGCAACGATGGCGCGAACATACTCGAAGCGAATGAAGCGGGAACAGTTTATGTTTTAATTAGCTGAGCGCTGAGATGACATTGACGAGCAGCTGAACTAACGAAAGAAACTCATTAGCAATTGCGCACTTAACGCTCTGCGGCTTAATCGACTCGAACTAAATGCGTCTAATTGAAATTAAATTACATACTTTTACTAATACGAAGCGAAGGTAAATAAGTAGTTTAACGAACAGCTCATGAAATCATCATTAGCAGCTCATATTAATTGTGATTTCTTATTTGAGTTCCTGAGAGAAATATGCAATATATATGGGAATAGTTATATAAATAGGTCAACTGAGTTCATGTATTTAAACATTGTGAAAATTGCATAGAAAGGTACTGCATAGAAAGAGACAGAGATATAGACAGTGAGAGATTGAAATCACTGAGGTGAAACTAAATAAATAAAAAAAACATACCAACCGAGAAAGTGACAACTAAGAGAACTAAGAAAACAGAAACTAATAAACGGGAACTAAGAAAACGAGAGAAGAACATCGAGACGGAAACAATCAATTAAAAAGCAGATGCAGTCTGAAACAGAGTTTTTATTAGAGAAAAAAAGAGCGCGAGAAGAGATGAAAAGACAAATAACTTTATATTATGGGAAAGACTAGGAGCTATAGACAGAGAAAAAAAAAGATTTAGAAAAGTAGACGCAGGCCGAAAAAAGTTTGAATTATGTAGAGAGAGAAAGAAAGTGGAGCGATATATAACAGGAGGGAAAAATTATAGGTTAACTCGGGAAGAGAGAAAGATAAATAAAAAAAAGAACAGCAAGACAGAGAGATAAATTGAAAGGAATTTGGAAAACTGCAGGACAGATAGAGAGACAGAGAGCGAGATAAAAAGAGTGAGAGAGTAATCGGCAGACAAAGTTGGTAATATACTTCAAGTTTCAACGTAAGTATCTTTTACGCTAGCAAAAAAAAAAATAATAATAATATATATGCTATGAAGTATTACATGAAAATAAAAATAATAATTTCGCACATAAGATTCAAAAGTTTATGGCCCAAGCTCACTTGATGGCTATGCATAGTTGACTCTACAAAGTAGACCATAAAACAGAGGACACATTCACTGCTGGCCCGTTGGCTCTCCAGCACATGATATTCAGCACTTGACATTGTCCGCCTTAACTGTCGCTTCATTTCTGCCTGTGTGCCAGTGACACACACACACACACAAATGTAATTAATTTATGCTGACCAAGCGTTAGTCCTTGTTGGTCCTCGTTTAATCCTGTACAGCGGCAAAGCGAATGGTAAAAGCGTAAGCGCCCCTTGTTGTCAGGGAGCAGCAAGTGGCACCCACATACAAAAGTGTGGCTGCCACACTTAATCACTTCGAAGAGTTCAGTGCATCAATAAAAATGTGCCACAAATACCATTAAAGGACAACGATGCCAAAGTGGTAGAGGTCGGTCGGCGGCTCACGGGGAAAAAACGAATCCTCTTCTTCTAGACACTGCAAACAGGACCAACATCAATTTACCGAAACGACTTTATGGTGCCCCTGTGTAAAATACAATGTAATATTGGAAAAGCGTAAAGAGCAAAAACTGCAAAAGATTCTCACGTCATCATATTGAAAATATTTAAATGGAATGTGAATAAAAATATGGATTGAGGTCATCAGATAAACAGAGTTCACTACACAATATATATGGGTTAGTTAATATCTATTGAATAATGTTCATATCTAAATTGAATTAATAGTATTCAACAGAATAATATTAAATTGAATATATTTATTTATCAACTAGTAAGAATCGTCGTTAGATTTGGCTCTTCAGTTTACTTTATATATTATAGAAATTGTTTTGGCCTCGAAGCAGTTAAGCAAAAGAGAAGAAAAAACTCTGCATGATGACTTTAAATATTGAATTATTTTATTTACTTCAAATTTTAATTTAATATGATCATCTGACTGCATGTTAACGTATTTTACATTTTGAAAGCGATCTCAAATCTCAATTGACATCTAAACCGTATACAGAAAAGATCTATTATTATTAATGAAATGAGCTATATCATTATTATTTTATTTAATTATTTTTTAATTTTTCAAAATATCTACTCATTTTTGAAAGAGAATGTATATTAAGATATAGATTACTTTTCCAGCTGAAAAATATTTCATAAGCTTACAAAACATTTTTCCCAAATATCATATAATTTTTTTTACAATTTTAACAGCTTCAGCCTAGCAACAACTTAATTTTCAGCTATCCTTCATTTATTAAATCATTTAAACTGTATTTTAATATGTTTAACTTATGCCCTGTCGTAAGGTCCAATATATCATATTCTTTCGGCTTCCTCACGGAATCACCAAAGTACAAAGTGCTGCTGCTCCTTATCTGGTTTCAATTTCATAATGACTTTGATTCAAAAGGTAAAGCAAACGAAAATAGGTAAGAGAGGAAGTAGAGTGAAAACAGGTAAAGCAATATTTTCGCTCTTACACCTTCAAAGGGAGCTCATACAGATTCACTTTCAATGCAGCTCTTTCCACTTATAATTATGTATTACTATATATAAATGTTAATTTAAATTGTATTTAAATAATTAACAATGCTATCTCAACATACAATATTTCTTATTTCCATTTCAGCTAGACATTTTCTTAAATAATCTCTAAGGAGTTAGATTTCTTCATCATGTTCTCCCATCCAATTAACAATATTTTAAACTTTTCATTTATTGATGTGCATCTTTTGCTCAACATTTCAACTTATTTATGCTCAGTGTCAATCTTTTGAAATCTTTTTGCCTTTTGCCTCAATCAAATAATATTTGCTCGCTAAAAATTCCCCAAGCTAAGCTCTCGCTAGCGTCAGTCAGTCACTTCTGTGACCCTTTAGCGCACATATTTTATGCAAAGAATTTTCATAGCAACGCTTTTTCACACTTTCAGCACACTCTTGACAACTAAAACCACTCAAAGTGTCAAAACGACCAGCAGCAGTCGGACAGCGACCCCAATGGGTAACAACGGGGGAAGGCGACGAGGACGGGAACTGGGTAGGTTATCATATAAAAAGCGAGACGCTGCTGACTCTTGAACGAGTGATGTCAACTTATTGATTGGATCTGCATATATAATTGAAGCGCACAATTGAAAATCAAATGGAAAGCAAGCATTGTCAGTCAATGGCGGGACAGATACTGATGGAACTCACTATTGTGGACATGCGAAAATGGACATTAATATAGATTAAGCTTTTGAGTAATGATTGAGCAATAAAGTAAACTTGCTAAATAGTTGGCATAACAAGAGTTTAACCATAGACAAATATTATGATACAAGAGATTTGCAAGGGAATTTCAATTTGATTTGGGTTCGAGTAAATAACTTGAAAAGTTCAAATGAGAAATCTTGGCATATCTAACTTTTTCTTTGTCACAGGCTGAAATAGTTGTAATATAATATAAAATACTATATAATATATAATATATATATATACTATATACTATATACTTATACTATACTCTCGAGTGTCACCTGCATGCGCATCTTAAGACCTTAATGAGTTGCAAAACTTTCAACAATAACGCAAATGCTGCAACCCTTAGGGCGTCCAAAGGGCAACTCAAGGGGCGTGGCAATGAGCGTGGCAAAATGTAGACGAAGCGCATAGCAAAAACTTTAACGACTTGGGCAGCAGCAGCAAATTTCAATTTTGCTGAAGAGAAATTATGTAGTTGCAACGCGAAATAAAAAGCGACAGCGAAAAAATTGGATGTAAATATATTTTTAATGAAGGAATGAATAAACGAATAAGACGAATGACCAAAATAACTATAAAAGCACTCTTGAGCATTCAGCTTGAACTTAAAGAATAATCGACTTTTTTAAGTCAAATAAATTTATGTACTTCCGTTTCTAAAAAAAAAAATAAATAACTACTGCATTTTGGTTTCCTATAAAATATAAGATATTATAATAAGAGAAGATTAACAGTTAGCCACCTTTAAATAGAGAGCTTTAGAAACCATCCATTTGGAATAAAATTTGCCTTATTAATTGCAAAAAAAATAAGGTATATATTATATTATATGATTTTTTAAATATTAAATGAATTCTATATTACGTTTGACTTCTTTCCAAAAATTGGGTTTTTTATATGATTTTTTATATTTTATGATACTAAATAATAATTTTTCTTTTATTTTTTAGACAATTTTATTATTATTAATTTTTTTTATTTAAAAAAAATACGGTAAAAAATATTTTAAAATTTGTATAATATAATATTATAATTTTTGAATGCCGATAAACATCAAGAATATAGTCAGTTCTAAATTATTTTCCACATAATAAACTGACTCGCACTTTCGCTTATTTATTGCCTCAAGAACATAATCCGATTGAGTATCAATGCACAAGTATTTCAATTGATAACTTGTTAAGTGCACAAGATACAGAGACATATCTGTCAACTGTTGTTGTTGGCTTTTTGGCCACAACAAACGCATCAAAATCTCAAGCGACAGCTATAAAAACCTAACAACTCGCAACTGTCAGATCAAATGGATACGAATTCGTAAATAATAAAAAAAGCAGCGTATAATTGAATGAAAACGACTTAATGTTACCTTGTAAACAAAACTTAACTGCAAGGAAAATAAAATATATACAAATATATATTCATAAAAAAAAGGTTTTATAAGCAAATCAAAATATTTTTTTATTTATTATTTCAAGTGTGTAGCCTGTGCTACCCATTACATTTCTGCACGCTCATATAGGGTATACATATATATACATATACGTAACGCAAAGCTCTTGAATGACATGAAAAGCGCTGCTTGGCGCCTAACATGGCTGTCACATTAAGTATACGCAGATTACGTGTACGCACATTACGTATACGCAGCAGCGTACATGACAAAGATGTGTGCGTGTGAGTGTGTTAGTGTGTGAGTGTGAGTATATTTCTGGTTCAGCGTCTGTTAAACCACAAGCTTGCGGCCAAAGGCGCCCACAAGTCTGCCCCGGCAGACCTTTAAACATAATTAAGCAACATTAAATTGTTACTGGCAAACAACATTTGTCTAAAGCAATTAAAATATTAAAGCACATATCTCTCTCTCTCTCTCTCTCTCTCTCTCTCTTCCGACTAAAATATGTTTCGGCTATTGAATTATAACATCAACGCGCCCAGCTAAATAATCTTCAACACACTCACACACACAGAGGCACTCTCACACGCTGCCAAATATCCTTACGCCAGCTTGAGTTCATTCCGTTTTTGCACCTTTCGCCTTTCGCCTTTCGCCTTGAGTTTCGTGTTGAGTTGCTGCCACGCTAAGTGGATTTTGATTATAAATATAGAACGAGATTTATTATTTAATTTGAGCGCATAATTTGTAATTATGTCGTAACATTTACCTAAGCTGACAACTGCCCATGGCAAGCAAGCACTCAGCGTGGGCATTAAGCCTCATTACAGCTTGAGATAAGATTCAGAAAACGTTAAAAGCAAACTTAACAGATTATCAGTTTTGCTTTTTTTTCTTTTTTTTTTTTTTTTTTTGTTTTGTTGGCTTTTCCCAAAACTTGAGCTGACCCCAGTCAAACGGAAGTTGACTTGTTTATTGATGATAACAATCAAACGATGATTGAATAATGTGAGATACTAAATAAATCTTATTTAGGTATAAGTGCCAAAGCTTAAACAGATTCCTCTAGAGGATATTCTGTTTATTTAAGAAGATTTTTGTTCATTAAATTTGATTTATATATTTGTTATTTTACATTTATATTCATATATGCATATATTAATATTTCTTTGCGTATTCCTTGAATATTCATATTTTTATTTGCATATTCATATTCATATTCATATTCATATTCATTTTCATTTTCATTTTCATTTTCATATTCATATTCATATTTATATTTATATTTATATTTATATTTATATTTATATTTATATTCATATTCATATTCATATTCATATTCATATTCATATTCATATTTATATTTATGTTTATATTTATATTTATATTTATATTTATATTTATATTCATATTCATATTCATATTCATATTCATATTCATATTCATATTCATATTTATATTCATATTCATATTCATTTTTATATTCAGATTAATATTTATATGCATATTTCTATAGCTCAACTTTTGATATCATTATTAGCCACGCCTCAATTACATTCAAGCCCACTCAAAAAATAGTCTGATTAATTGCTTTTACAAGCCATCACACACAGCTTGGCCGAAAATTGACCAACTTGTTTCTGATCTCATTTATGAGCCATGTTAGCAACGCCCACACTCTGCAGAGGGAGAGGGGGCGAGAAAAAAAACATGATTGATTGCAGCTGTTAATGGGCATCACCCAAACAACTAAACAACAACTGCTTTGACAGCCGCAGACAACGAGCCTGGAAAAGTTGGGGCTGAACCACAAAACTATCGAAGCACAAATCACATTTGAGGAGGATAGAGAACAAGGCACCCGCCCCCCAAAACAAACCAAAACACATTTAAAACTTTTACTTGAAATATGAATTATATATATATGAATATATATAACTAGAAATTGTAATTTCAATTGCAAATATTGTTTTCTATTTATTTCCATTGGAATAAAAAAGTTAGAAAATAGAAAATCAGCTAGAAAGCACGTTTCGCACATCCATATACATATGCTAGCAAAAGAAAAACTATGTTTATCCAACACAATTGATTCACAGACACTCAAACATGTGTTAAGCAACTGTGTAAACACAACTGGGGAAAGGCAAGCAAAGTGGAAAATTAATAGAAAGAACACGCAACAGCAAACAGCACTTAAAGACCAAAGACCCGAAGCTGTTGACCAAGTATCTATGTATATATTTGTATAAACACTGAGTGGAGTAGACGTTGGTTGGAATGCATTAAATAACTTGCTAAATTGACATAATCATAATTTTTCAGAGCTTATTTACTGACGACAACAAATACGTATATATATATATTTAACTGTCTGTCAGTAAATCCAACTTTTTGTTTTCCTATTCCAAATTAAATAAATCAATCAGCAACAAAAATAAAAAAATAAAAATACAAATTGTATTACATCAACATTAATCCAGCCGCTGGCAAATGATAAACGGCAAACACAAAATATATAATATGGAATTTATAAGAAAAACCAAAGCGACAAAAAATTCAATTGGATTAATGGCAAAACACAATCAACAACAACAACAACAACAGCAACGGAACGTATGATGAATGTCAAAATATTATGCAGTGCTAAGAGAGGCAAGGCGCCCACGCATGGCGGTAATGCCATATTTATGGCATGCTCTGAGCGAAATAATCAAAATAAACTCAATTTATTGCCTACTTTTAAGCGCGCGAAATAAAACATTGCCTACTTTGCTGGGCATGAGGTCAGCCAAAAAGGTTAAAGGTTAAGCAAAATATACACGTAAAATATATTTTATGGTTGATGGCTTAAGAAAAAATATACAAATAAATTAAATATAAATTATTATAACAATTATATGAACAATAATGTTCATGAAAATAGTAATGCTGCGTTACATAAAATATTTAAATTATTTATTAAGAGATTATATCTAATAATAGAGTACTGGCAACAGCGGCTTAAAAAATATGTTGAAAATATAACCAGCTTTGCCTTAAATTCAATCTAAATCCCAGTCGAGTTTACACCAAAAAATTCTCAAGTTTTACATATTCTAAGAAATCGCAACTTGAATTTTTGCTGTTGAAATATTAATAGAGTTTTGGCTAGAATTTCAACAATCACTTGCTCGCATTGATTATTCCATACGAGAAAGCAGAAAAGAGTAGAACGGGTATCGAAAGCGAGAAAACAAGTTGGCCGAGAATTGGCTGAATGCCAAAAAATTTAGGCACATGCAGCGTATACATTTATAAATAGAGACAACCGAATGGTTTAGCTATATTTTATAAACCTTGCTTTATTTTGTTTTTATTTTTGTTGTTGGCCAATTTTATGGCAAATGAAATGGGCGTGGGTGCCACGAGTTGCCTGGTTCCAGTTCCAGTTAGTCTCTAGTTGTTGGCCAGGTGTGTGGCAAAGGATGCGCCAAATGGCGAAAGCAACTGCTACAACTTTCTACGCTAGTTTCTTTTGTTCTCATCCTGCGGTTGTCCGCCGGACATGGGCATAAAAGTACAACAACAATGTCTATAGGCATATATATCTACATAGTATGTGCATGTGCAAAATGCAGATTGATCGGCCGAGATTAGCTTCTGCTGGGATTGGACTGAGCAAGAGAAAACGAAACTACCAAAAGATATTTTCACTTTAAAGGCCATAGTGAAATGGGCAAGTGGATTTTGGTAGCTGAAGTGGATTTGGTTTACGTGTGCCACATGCCCAAGCAGTTGCCAACAGGATATTGTTGCACACGGTTAACACATGAATAGATGAATAGATAGCGCCAGATTGAGGTTAGAACTAGACAAAAGAAAATACACTGCACAAAATGTGAAGTCTATAAAAGTGAGCAATGCGAGTTTAGAGAGTTATTGAGCAATGTAAACTAGAGTAAAGCTCAACGAAATAAATTTGATATTTTTTTTAAATTCGAAAAGATTATATCGATTCAAGGAACACTTTAATCTGTATTAAAGAAAATTTATTTTGAATTGAAATCAAATTTTTAAATGAACTAAAGTTCAAAGTAAAGTAAATTGTGTTCCATTTTTTATTTACCTTAACTGATTAATTTTTTTATATAACAAAAATTATTTAATTAGTATTTTTTAAACTTAAAAGTATGTCAAGCCAGAGCTCTATATAATTTTACAGTAGTTATTAAAAGCTTTTATTGTATTGATTTAAAAATATCTTATATATTTCCTAATTTCTCTTACTCAACAATAGCTTAACCTCATCAAGAGTCCTTGCACACATAGTTGAATTACCTTTGCATATGCAAGTTCAAAATTAAATTACATGCTACGCATGCATATCAAATACAACAGCAGCAACAGCTGCCGCTGCATAATGCATTCGTGATGCTAATCAATAAGGAATTAAAACATGAAACATCATTGACAGAAACCAATCGCATTAGCCTCCCAATCAAAGGTGTCACACACACACACACACATATAAACACCTCAACCTGAATGCAGTTTAGCATACGCTTAACGGAAATTAAGCTGCTCTCAATGTCACAGTTTCCCAGAGATGAGGATGATGAGGATAATGATGCTCATGCTGATGATGATGATGGGCATTGACTTGATATCTCTGTGCAGTTGAAACATTTGAAGTGGAAACGAATTTTTGGGCTTGAGCTTAGCAGCTGCTGTCAGTCAATGTTTAAATAAAAGTTAGTTTACATATATTCAAATACACTGAAAGGAAAATATGTATTCGATAAAGGATAAACTAACAGAATGTCAAGAAACAAAAAATAAATTCTATGCAATCAAAATGGCTAAACAAATCGAAACTCCCCTCATATAAAATTTCAGTTTTTTCTTTCTTTTTTTTCAGTGTATAAAAAAACATATTGCACCTAACAGCAGTTCAGTGAGCACCTGACTGAGCACAGATTGACAGAGTTGCTGCTGGCAACATGCAGATGAAAACTTTCGCTGTAGCCAATTGCATATGCTGTAGACAGAGGGAAAGATTGGAAGGCTGAAGGAAATCTTAGCCACAGGACAAGCAGTTGCTATGCTTTGTGGATCTTGGCAGACAAATATAGATATACTTATATAGATAGCATTTGCATAACTCAACAACTTTTATTGACAAATGTTCGAAATTAAATTTGAGTTTTGTGAGCAATACTTACAATAGAGAAAACAAGTACAAGTGATGACAGTCTAGTGGGGAGGGATCGACTAGGATATACTATGAATTTACTATGCTAAATTAATTGTTGATTTTAGTTCTAGTTGGAATTTCTTAATAAAATTATAATGACTATTAAAGTCTATTATCCAATTTAAAATATTTCATTTTGTATGTAAATTACGTTTGAAAATTAAATTGTAGAAGTTTTATCAGAGCTCGCAAATAACTGCTGCCCATTTCTCAATAGTTGCGAATAAGTGCCTTTCACTCACACTTTGAAAAAATACTCAGAGAGAACAACCGATTGTATCGCTTCGTTAACTAATTCGTAAGTGATCGGCTTGTAATCGTTTTCTTTCGCTCAGGTTCGCACTCGTTATTCTCTTCTGCGACTGCTATGAATTTGTGCATGTGTGTAAAGAGCGCAAAGCTTAGTTGCACAGTAAGTCTATAACTCTATCATTCACTTACACATTGAGATAATATTAAGAGAGCGACCAATTGCATCGGTTTTTCTAAGAGCTCATTTTGATTTTCGAGAAACCGTTCGTTTTTTCGCTCATCTTGTGCCCCGACCTTTGGATTTAGGTAAATGAAGTAAAATTCATTTGTGTAGTGTGTATGCGAGTGCTGTCTTCGCTAAGTACGTGAATGCGGGTGTGTGCATGTGTGTGTTTGAATGTGAAGACAGTTTGCATAGACTCTTTGCTGCTGCTTTGCTCACACTTACTGAGCCTCAATGTGTGAGCGTGAGTAAGGCGCTCAACCGAAAGCTAAAACAAAAAGAACCGAAGACTCTCAAAGAGAGAACGAGTGAGTATGATTTTTTTTCGCTTAATCTCGCTGATAATTCTCACAGCTTTATTTTACTTATATTTTTCAGATATATAATTTCAAACCGTATTAACTCTTTTATCCATTATGCAACTACTTGATTATGTCAGTTAAGTTCTTTCAAGCAAATTGTTGTTTTAAGCTGATTTAAATAAATACAGATTAATTGAAAATCAGCAGGACATTGCTGCTGATTATACAACTTGGCCAAAGTTTATTCAACATTTCAATATCAAACCAGAATTTACATAACAAAACGTTTCACCCCCTAGCCCCAGCACCAGCCGCCGCTGCCGACGTTGCCGCTTCCGCTGCTCATCAGGCAACAAAATTTATATGCAAATATTATTTCGAGTTGAGTTTTGGGTTCACAGCACACACACACAGAGAGAATTAGAGAGAGAGAGAGAGAGAGAGAAAACATAAATAAGCCGCTAGCATTGCTTCATTATCGAGCCAGTTTAATCGGCTTAGATGGGTTCACTTTATAAATTCATATGGAAAATATGTGAAGAGCAATAGCTCCAAATAAATACACAATGGTCTCAATGCCATGAAAGGCTCAATAAGATAGCAGAAGAAACCAATGACTTACTTCGGCCATAAATGGCTTGATTTGAGATTTAAAGTTTTACTTAAAGTAAAATTAGATTTAAGAATATATATATAGAGAGACAATAAATGTATATATATATTTTTTCACACTTCTATTTTCCTTTCAGTCTCTGCTGTATTGCATTGTTAACGTAGTTTTTCATTAAATTCAATATTGACATTTCTTTGTGCAACACTCAAAAAGCAACAGCAAATACAACCATAAATAAATACACACTCATGTGTACATATCACTGCCGCATCGTTTTTTCATAACTCTCTCTCTTATATTTTTCACATATTTCTTATTTTTTTTCACGAGCCGCAACAAAATGTTGGACACTTGGCTGCCATTTGCTTTGGTCTGAAGAAAAATGTTGGTATATAAAAAAGAAAGTGTGCTCTAGCTAGTAGGGAGTGCCTGACTAGCAGCTACCCTCGACTCCTCAATAAGTTAATATCTACATGAAAAGATCTTGCTAAATATATATACCTATATAAGATATTCTATATAACGTTTCCAAACTGTTCAAGCTTTACCAGCAAACTAACTAAACTAGAATAAACAATTTTAAAATAATTTTTTTTTTTTTAATATTTTGGGTCAAAACCTAACTGATATATAGTTTTAATAATATATTTTATGAATATATTTTTTAAGTTTTAGCAATTAATATTACTAGGAAATTTATATTAGATTTAAAATTTGATTATTTGGAATATTTTTTCAAAATATTAATTTGATTCAACGATGAATTCTTACCAACAAATTAGCTTGCTTTCAAATTAAATTTGAATTTGAATATCTTAAGTCAGGGATTAAAGTTCCTAAGGAAGATCTATGATTTATATTAGATATAATATGAAAAGAAATATAAATAGGGTTCAATTTATTTTTTCTATTCTATTACTGTTTATGCTATATATAATTTATTAAGTCTATCTCTTACTGCTTGTTTCATAAAACCAATATACCTGTTCCTTACTTAGAACAAAAATGTAATATCCTTAACTCAGCTTATTATACCTGCCTCATAAAACCAATATACCCCTTTAACTCATTTTTATTCGATATAAAAAATACACTTCCAAATGGCGCCTTCTCTCACATCACATCAAGCCAAGGTTTGCCAGATGCGGGCATTATTTATCCATTAGTCTTAGAGATATTTTTGTTGTTTTGCGTTTGGGAAACTGCTTTAATGGCTTTTCGATTGTTTGCAAACAAATCTTTTCGCAGCGCAAATATATTTGAGTTTAAACTTGTATATGCCATAAACTTGGCTTTTGCGTTTCAAGTGTTAAATAAATGGCCTGACTTACGGGTAATTATATAACAAATGAATCAAGTGGAATACTCAAAGAGAAATAGGGAGGGTAAAAGAAAAAAAAAAAATAAATTGTAATTTGTCAACGACATACAGACAACAGACGAACGAATCGAGGCTAAGGGGTTAATAAAGCAGAAGGCAATGCCAATCTACAATCTACAGCCAGAGCCCTCGGAGCCATAAAACGTCTGCGGGTGACGCCTCGATTGATGGCCCGCCAACAGGCAAGGGGCCGTCGCTCATAGAGCTGACAACGAAAACAATCATCAAAAGGACAAAAACAAACACTAAACACGGGACAATGGGGCCGAGACAATCAGTATGGGAGGGGCAGCTCTGTGTGACAGTGATGGCAAATATATATGTATAGAGTACATGATATAGAAAACTAGAATTGGGCCTTATGAGGTGCGGTAGGCAGCCTAACGATTGCAATAATGGCAGCCAGACATTATCGCAGCTAGAAAATCGATAAGAGCTGCTTACATTTTCCTTCGCCAGTCAGTGCCCAATTGCTAGTGAAACTTTGGAAATTTTCACGCCAGGCTAACGCACGCGATGCAGTTGCGTCTTCTGCTCGTACCATTAGCAGGGCGAAAATTGGCGAAGTGGGGCGGGGCCGGGATGAGAGTGTAGCCATACGTCAAGCGAGCAAAGTTTAAAAGTCATGTCTATTTTTTTTTTTTTTTTTTTGGTTCTTCTTTTTGGCCCACGTAAATCCTCGCCATTTCTAAAAACAGAGCCAGAAATCAACACACTGCACAAAAACAAGTGTGTCTACGAGGGTGGTTTAACAAATTGGTCGATAAGAAAGAAAAATTTGTAAAAAATAATTAAAAATAAAACCTAATTGTAAAAATTAATTTATTTTTTGTCATAAAAAATTAACTTTTCAGCCCAAAAGCCAAAAGCATATTTTTTATATTTATTAATTTTTATTTATTTTATAAGGCAGCAAATTATGCATAAGAAAAGTTTTATTTTATCTTCATGCTCAGCTGAAATTTGCTGACTAAAATTTCAAATATCCCACTGTTTTTCATTATTATCTCTCCTTGATAATGTGCGAAATCGCTGATCCCGCTGCTTAACGAAAATACTTAATTATTATGAGGCGTAAGCTCTTCTGTCATTAATTTCCACAAATATATTTTGTTGCCTTTCATTTTTTAATTTTATTAAATTATTATGCGCTGCGCAAATTGCAGCATTAATTTAATCTACATGGCCGTTGACAGTTGACATAAATTGCTCATTTATTATTCATATTATTATTCTTCATTTGCCCTTACTTGTTTCTCGCCTCTCTCTCTCTCTCTCTCTCTCTGTCTCTGTCTCTCTCTCCTTTGCCTCGAAATATTATGCCATTTCAACTGGCTGCCATATTGGTTCGAGTAGCAAGAAATGCGATGCGCAATTTAGCAATTGTTAAATATGTACAAATGTATGCATATATATATCTACGTCTTGTTATTAAAATTTAAAACCAAAACTAGCATCACAAATTAATTGTAAAAATAAACAAATTGCTTAGCATCCTTTATAATTATCTTCTATCTAATTTGAGCCGCGCACAACCGATCAGCAGAGCCCACGCACACAGACTAACTAACCGCTTCTTCGTTAAGTCTAATTGCACCAATAAATAAAAAAAAATGAATAAAGAGCAGAGCACCAATTTAACGCTCTCAGTTCATCTATAGTTCTCGCTCACACAACAAGGCGATCAGCAGCAACTCTGCCAATAACAGCAGCGGTTCCCCTCATACATTATGCTCTCTGAACAAGTGTTCTCTGCATGCAGGCTTAACCAAGAGTCAGGATAGAGGCAAGCATCTCACATACACACTCGCCCCTTTGTACTCTCACACATATGCAATATACGCTCAATAAATAGATCAACTCAGCTAATGACAGCAGCGCTGTACACATTTACGAATGCTCTTGCGGTCCTTGCTTTTACTCTCTGAATAAATGATCTTTGCAGAGGCGCTTTATGACATTGAAAAAATACACAGGCAAAAGCATTTATGCATACTTCTCTCGCTCTCTCTCTTTAATAATTAACAAATGTAATTTTAAATGACAGACAAATGTTATGTTACAGCTATTAACATAGCCGGCACATAAGAATTTATCTCTGCTATGGCCTGCTAAGCCTGCCTTTGCACAAATACGATGAAAGAAGAACTGAATCCAGTGCTCTCGCAATGGCCGCTCTTAAATGTAAAGACAAAGAGATCAGAACTAATGGCAACATATGACGATCTCTTTTACTCCTATAGTTTCTTACACCAGTCTCTGCCTTTCCTTCACGATTCGCAGCTCTCTTATATTAACTTCCAATTTAATTAATGCAAACGATTTTTAACGCCCACATGTGAATGCTAAACAAGCTGGTGGGTAATTTTCCCACATTTACTTCAGGTAGTAAATTAATTTTTATGGGTCAAGGATATGGAGGGTTTGCGTGTGTTCCATATCATATGAAAAGAGTACATTGAAGAAATCCATATGATATTTATGACTTTAGCTCGAGGGTGCCCAAAACATAAGGGTTGGCCCATTAGCAGGCTACGAATTTGGCGTCTCCACTGAAGCGCTTGAGACAGGAGGCGAGTGAGAGTGAGAGAGAGAGAGACAAAGACAGAGAGGATAGTGGGGAAATTGCGTGCTGTAGAAAGGTGTGTTGATTGGGCAAATTACAAATTCAATAATTGAGCCAAAACAAACAGTTGAATAGGATTTGATTATTTAAGAGAGAGAATATAATTAAGTGCGAAAGATCTTTTGCATTTGAAAAACAAATTTCGAAGAGAGTGTCAGTAGGATTTTTGAGTATTTAAAGGAGATGTAGAGAGATAAAGATCTATCGAAATTAAAAATAATTGTCGAATAGATTGCTTAAAGGCAATACTATATAATATAAGATATGCAATATATATGTAACATTCTTACCATTCTCAATTGTCTCCTTGGCACAGGATATTATTTTGCCTTTGCGACGTCGCAAATTCGATTCGAAATTGTTATCCTCGCTGAATTCGTCATCTCGCAATGTGGCAGCTGCTGCGCCATCAGCGCCAGCGGCTAAATCGCCGGCTGTCGTTGTTGTTGTTGTCGTTGCTGTCGAATCCGGCACATCCTCCGAGGACTGTCGCTCCGCATAGTCTCGCCGTCCGCCAACCCCACCTCCGCCTCCACCGTGCATTAAACTATCAAAACTTTGGCTCATTGTGTGCCAAAATAAAAATGAAAATAACAAAAATAAAAACTAAAAAAACAAAAAACAAATATTGTCTTTTCCTTTTTTTTTTCTCTTTTCGGGCTTTCTATTATATTGCGTTTTGTTTGCCGTTTGTTCTCTTTCCAATTTGTTGTGTCTTTTCTTCACTTTGCTTATTAGTTTTCTTTGATAAATTGTTTCTTAAAAATTTTGGAGTTTGCTAAAAAAAAATGTCGTGTCGTGTTTATTACGTAAAAGTATAACGGAAGTCTGTTGGAAAAATATTCATTCATTAATCATTTTTTTACAGTAAAACATAAAATATAAAACATGTCGATTCATTGAATTGACAAAGAAAATATAGCACGCAAACTTAACGAATGAATTCAATTACAAAACTAATAAAAACGGCCCACTGTATGAGTGGCATGTCTTAAGAACTGTTAATTTTGATTCAATTTCAATAAGTGCAGTTATTCATTTGAGTGGAGTTGCTAGAGAACTGAAGAGAGCACATTTGCCATATTCGCAGTTCAACTTTGTAAACAGAATGAGAAGAAAAAAAAACTTTTTCTTGCAGTCATCCACACGCAACGCCGGCTAAGCATACGAATTACATTCCACGCGGGGTAACGTTACTAGTAACGGGATCTTGCATAGAGAACATCCCCACTAGGGTTCAATGTGCGTTGGCGTCACTGAACAGTTACATTCTTGTTGCCTACTTTTAGTTGTTGCTGCTGTTTTTGTTGTTTTTGGTATTATTATTGTTGTTGTTATTGTTGTTGTTGTTCATCAAAACCGCAGCAACAATAGCGACGAGTGGCACTCGAAGCCGTTATTTCATAATCGCTAAGAAACGATTTAGGTTAAGCCAATGCCACACCGACAATAACAACAAATGGAACACCAACAAAATTCACTTGCTGCAAACAGTTTTTACTTAGATATAGCATACTTTTTAGCACATCACTGCAGTATTTGCGTTTGATTTGGCAAATGTGATTTCTTAATTCATTAAATACCACCAAAATCTTGTAGTTTTGTAATTTATTGCGCACGCAGTTGAAATAACGTTTACACGCTGGAAAGTGCCGTCAGAGACTAAAATGACACGCAAATACTAAGCGAAGCGAAAGTTCAACACAGCTGCAGAGAGAACGAGAGAGAGCGCGCGTGGTGAATTTCACATTTATTGATTTTGTTGTGTGCGTATGCATGTGTATGTGTGCGTGTGCGTGCGTGTTCAAAGACAAAAACAAATAAAAGCAAAAATTTGTATTGCCTTTTTTGTTTTCATGCACGCCTCACGATTCCTGCAGGGGCCCGTTAAGGGAGCCGCTGCAGACAGCATGCAAAAAGCCGGCAGATAACAAAGCAGAGCACAGCACATGGCAGGCAAAGAGCAACCGAAAGCATTTCATATACAAACGCCAAAAAGAGCAAACATATGATTATCTTGTAAACGGCTATTGGTTTGAGACTCTTTCCACTACACTAAGAGCTTAATACCAATTACAATTAGTTTGATCTGCTGTTTTGCTCTCTTCATGTTTATTGACGAGTTGGTATTAAGAGAAATTATTAATGGTATGCAAATAAGTGTTTTTGTCAAACGAAAAATAATTTTATTGATTTCAAATTAATAAAATATTAAACAAAAATAATATATAAAATTGTTTAAAAAATAAAATGAATGTAACTACATTGATCAAATTTGGTTTTTTAAATTTTCATATAACAGTACGTTATATGAGTTATTGGAATAACATGTTTAAGCATGTTTATGTTTAAATGTAAACCAACGTTAAAGTTGTTATTGTGTTGTTTGTGTTTTGGTTGTTGTCTTGTCTTTGTTGTTTTTTTTTTAGTCGAAATTAGTCGAATAAGTAATACATAGTAATATAGTAGTATGATAATTTAATCCCAATCTTGTTCATCCTCCAAGTTGATGGCGTTGGTGCTGGTAACCTGTGAGTGCAAAAGAAAATAAAAATAAATAAATATATAAATGCCCTCGTATGTAAATGTATGAATTTCAGCTAAAAATTAAGAATATATAATCTTTTTAAAAATTACAAATACACTTCTACTAAAACTATTGAAGCAACCCCCGCAGCAAATGGATTTCATAACTTACACCACGGCGCACATCGACGCCACCAAAGTTGGATCCGCCGGTATAGCTGCAACTGCCGCCCATCTCCTTAAGAAAATCGGGCACCTCCTGTCCAGAGCCCTCCAATATCTTAATCAAATCGCCTGCAATGGAGCGATCCTGATCGGGATCAAAGAAAGAAGTGGCACGTCCACTATTGCCAACACGTCCGGTACGTCCAATGCGATGCACATAATCATCGATATTTGCGGGCATATCATAGTTAATCACATGCTTCACATTTTTAATATCTATCAAGGAAATGAAATGAGTTTAAATAAAATATAGGTAATCCATTCAAAAAAGAAACTCTTACCAAGACCACGCGATGCAACGGATGTGGCAATGAGAACCTTCATGGTGCCCTTCTTGAAGTCACGCAATGCCTGCTCGCGCTGACTCTGCAAACGATCACCATGGATGGATGTGGTTGGAAATTCGGTTTCCGAGAAAAACGAAGCCAGAAAATCAGCTGCACGTTTGGTCTCCACAAAGACAATGGTACCATCGGCGCCCTCACGTAAAATCTCCTGTAATATATAAATATATAAATAAAATTGCATTTAGTAAATCCCTCACAGTCACAATCTCCCCGGCTCACCATCAACTTGGAACGCTTGTTAAACTTGTTGACCTCATAGACAGTCTGCTTCACATCGGAGCAAGCACCACCGACCACGCCAATGGTCACAAATATATAATTGCGTAAGAATTCTCCAGCCATGCGCTGTATCTCCTCCGGAAAAGTGGCCGAAAACATCAAAGTCTGATGCTCTCTACGCATTGTCTGATGATTCATGATTCTACGCATGCTATCAGAGAAGCCCATGTCAAGCATGCGATCGGCCTCGTCGAGCACCACAAAGCGTGTATCATCGAATGTGATGAATGTGCGTTCTACAAAGTCCAGAAGGCGACCCGGAGTCGCAATCAACACATGGCAGCCCCTGGTAATGGATTCATTCTGGTACTTGACCGAAGTACCGCCATAGACAATGCTTATCTTCAGATAAGTGGTATAAGCAAATTTTCTAGCCTCGTTAAAGATTTGGACGGCCAGCTCACGTGTGGGCGACACAATCACTGCCTGCGGCTTGCCAATCTCCAGATCCTGGCCCTCATCCAAAATATTGCTTAAAATGGGCAAGAGAAATGCAGCCGTCTTGCCCGATCCCGTCTGGGCACAGGCCATCAAATCACGTCCTTCGGCTATCAATGGTATGGATACCTTCTGAATGGGTGTCGGCACCACATATCCCGACTTGACGACATTCTCCAATACACTGCCACGCAATCCTGCCTTTTCAAAGCTCTTAATGGGTGGCGGCACATTCTCGCCAGTTACCTGGAAATATATGATGATTATTGATTGATTCGATGCGCAAGAGTAAATCCATACGCCCTTACATTAACAGGTATATTATCATACTTGGCAAAGTTAATGCCCGACGAGATGCCAGTGCTAAAGATCTCATTCTCATCATTGGTCGGCTCCGGTGGTATATAGAACTCACGAGCCTTCTTCTCGCCTTCCTCGCCACCGTCCTCGAGATTGTTATTCATATCACCACCATCACCCTCGCCATTACGACGACGATTCTCGGCACCTCCGCGTTCCCTGTTGTACTTGTCTAAATGGAAATTTCAAAATTAATAATCTTATATAAATGACGTAAAAAATTAATGTGAAACATGGATAAACACATACAAACAAATTCATAAATAAATATTTTTAAACATATATTTTTTAGTATTTAAATTTATAAAATATAATATAAATTTGATAAATGCATTAAAAATCGTAGTATTTCAATTAAAATTGTAGACAGAAAATTTGATTTCATTATTAAAAAAATATATAAATGTATAATTAAATATTAAGATTCTTAATTAAACTTAAACATTTTTTCATTATTTAAATCAAACATCAACATTAAACATCAATTTTTGTTACATAGACTTTATAAAATAAAAATTAATGAATTATGTAACGTCACTTTCTATAAATATATTTATTTTTATTTATTTTTTTTTTTCAAGTGAAAGTTTATCAATTTAAAAATAAACATAATTAAAATAATTTCTAAAATAAAAGCATTACATTAGGTAAATATAAAATCGATTCATAAATATTTTATAAACAGAATGTTATTTAAATACAAATATTAATAAAAATTATTGAAAATTATTGAAATATAATATCATTAAGTAAATTCTAATTCTAAAATAAAGTTAATATAAAATCATTTTCCTTCTTTAGCATATACAAAATGCTATCATAATTTTTTTTATATATTTCTATTTAATATATATTTTATTTTGTTATTTTGTAATTCAACAAACTATATATTCTATATTACTTGACCTTAACAAGTTTTATAAATCCTTTAAAATTCTTAAATTTTGTATAGGATTTTTTTCTCTTTCTATAAATAGATTTTTGACTATATTAAGTAAACATTAATTTTGGATCAAATTTTTTAAATTAAAATAAACTTTTGATCAAAATATTCTTAAAATTCATTTAAAAGAGAATTTCCAATAAAATTCATTTTTTTTTTTATCTAAATGTTGCTCCTAAAATTTTAATCAGAATTTTATAGATAAATGAATGTTCAATGCAATTAATTTTATGAAAACTTAATATCTCTTTCTCTCTCTCTCTCTCTCTCTTCCTTTCTATAGCAGCATGGCATAGCGCGCAGCTGCATCGAGAGAAATTATATTGGCTGCCTTCAGCTCGAACAGCAGACGATAGCCAATGGCAGCTTCCATGCGGGTCTCAAAGAAACCTTTGGCACGCAAATCCACACGATTATTGCGAACTAAAGCGCCGATTACTTTATGAATTACACTAAGCTTCACTTCAGACATTTTCAGTACGATCTGTGGATCGTAGGTGTACATAGCTGGAATGGAGACATATCGCACACCGTTGCTGTTATCGTTATCGTCTGAAATTGAATAGTTATTGCCGTTGGCTGCAGATCGAGGATTCTTTAACTGATCCTCCTTCTCTTGTTTAGCGCTCAAGTGGATATTATGATCGACCATGAGACGCAACAGATGCTTATGTTCCACAATGAAACTGAGACTCTCACGCAACTCTCGTTCCACACGCTTTCCGCGTGTTTCTTCCGTTGTTTTCGATGATTTGTCGCTTGTATTCGATATAATCATTGTTGTTTCATTCAGATCATTTATCGATTGACCTGCATTGACTACCGCACTCGATGGCTGTTTTATAATCTGTATAGAAGTCACCACTGGCATTTCGGGCAGCTCATCTATGCTAAGAGGAAATTGCTTTGGATCTTGCGATTTGTCGCCTAGCTCAGGCAATGGTAAGGCGAGCGTTGATCCTTCGGGCAATACATCCATATCCATGGGCAAAGTTGATGGCGCTGTCACTTCCACAACAGCTGTTCGCTCCATGCTCATGGACAAGGCTAACATTTGTCTTGTTTCAACAGCTGCTGGCTGATGCTCAACTAGCATTCCACCTGCAGCTCCTTCAGGTGCCTCAACTGGGGCTTGCTCAATTGCAGCTGGCGCTGCTCCTCCTGCTGACGCTGCTGCCATTGGTTGCTCCACTTCTGACCAGATTTGCTGAAAGAGATTGGACAAATAGTCGAGCATCACCTCATCATTGCTGGGCGGCTGCACGTTCACAATTTGCTCCAATTCATTTTGGGCTGTGGCCACAGCTGCGCCTGCCTCTGGCTGCCTGCGTTTTCGTTTGCGCCTGCGCAAACCTTGTGGTGGCGTGAGCAGATTCTCATAGCCCACTCCAATGGTATAATTAGGCAGTGCAGTGCGTGGCCTAAATATCGAAGCCCAATCCCGTGGCATGGGGGGCGTGATGGAGGCAACAATATCGACTCTAGTCATAGCTGTTGCTTCAATCACTGTGGCACCAATTGTCGACTCTGCTGTCGATGCTTCGTTCAGCTCCAGAACACGCGGCATTGTCGAGGGTCTCAGCTGCTGCTGCTGCTGCAGTGGCTCCTCATCGATGGCCGGCAACAGCGTGCGATATGGCGTCGAGGCAAATGCATGTCGCGAACGCAACACAAGCGATGCCGACATATTCGATGAGTCCACAACAGATGAAGAAGATGCAGCAGTAGAAGTAATCGGTCCTTCCATGGGTAACATGCTGAAATTGTCTCCATCGTTGGGTGTCACAGGTGGCATTGGCGGTGGACACATGGCATAGATATCTTCAACTGATAAATTTGCAGCCTGATTGCCGCCGCCACCGCCGCTGGCCATTTGTACGGCGGAAAGACTGTGAATACCAATACCAATTGCAATTGTGAATTTGTGAAAAGATCAATCATGGGACAGCAATAGCAACAGCAACAAGTGACAAAAAGATTATTGTGTTCAGAAATGAGCTTGGAATTAAGTTTGAATTTGATATAGTAGTGGAATATATACTCTAATAACAGTTTCAATCAGACTTCAGAGATAAACCGCTTTGATCGAATAGAATTATATTTTGCTCATCCTTTCGAGCTAAAGAACACCGAAAAAAAGAGACAAAAAATCATTGAGAAGTCAGTTTTCAAACATTTAAAATAATATTTCAGCCTAAGAAAAGTATAATTTAGTTAGACAATGAACCATTCATCAGAGACTAGCTTATGATCCTTAGAATCAAAGATCCATATAGTGAAGGCAAGCAAGTTTAAGAAATTATTTGATTTCCGTAAAAGAGATTGATTAAATTTAATAAATTTCTAAACAAATTACCAAAGCAACATCTTTGAACACAATATATCCGAATGAAGAAAGAGTTCGAGCATGCGAATTTTAGCAAAGTCAAAGTGAGATCAGAAAACTGAATGAATATATATATATATATATATTACATAGAAAGCCTTGAGCACAGCCTGTTAAATATCAGTTGACTTTTGTTTATATTTAAGAGCAAACACAAACATACACAGACACAACATACAGAGACACACACACACACGCGTACAGGTCCCCAATCGCACACACACACACATTTAAATCTTTTGCCAGTTTTGTTTTATATGTTTCGTCAAAATTATCCAAATGGAATAACGTATCAACAGGCTAATGCGACGGCAAAGCAATTAAGCTCAAGGTGAGTGAGAAAAATAATCTCGAAAGAGACAAGAGATAAAGAATATTGAACGAAACACTGAAGAAAACCCAGATAGGAGAAATGAAATGAGAAAAGATATAGAAAAGGCGAATGAAATATGTATAATGAAGGTAGACAATGAGAGAAAGGGAGATATATAGAAATACAAATGGATAGTGAGATGGAAATGAAAAAAACAGATATCGAAGACTATGTAACAAGGCATCATCTATAAATGCAGATAAAGTGATACAAATATAATAACTAAGATGAAACAGATAGATTGATAGAATAAGAGATAGCAATACAGATGAAACGTGACATCGAAAGGGAGATGGAATAAAATTAGAAAATAAAGAAAGAAATAGAGAGAGGGATGGAGTTAAGAACTGCAATAGATACAGAGAGTGATAGAAACATAGTCAGAGTGAAGGAAAAGCACTGATTTGATAACAGAAATGGAAACAGAAGTTGCGAAAGAGTGCGACAGACAGAGGGAGGAGTAGCGGATACGAAAGAGATAGAGACACATATCGAGCTCTGCTTTAGAGCTAATTGCTTGTTGTTTAAGAGAACGTTAGAGATAGACAAGAGTGTATACCCATCATTGGAGATTGATGCCGCATTGCTAATGATCATTGGCGCTACATTGTCTCCACTATCCTGCACACTCAACGGCAAGAAACCTCCATGGCTGGGCGTATTCTGACTGCGTGATTGCAAATCCTGACGTGGCAGCGCTAGCTCTAGATCCAGCTGCTCCTGCTCCGCATCCTGCTCTCGCCTTGCGCTCAACTCGCTTGCTCGTTGCACAAACCACATGTTCAGTGCCAGAGGCGGTTGTCGATTGGACAGCCAAATTCTTTTGTCTACGCCCAATGGCCAGCTCAGTGGCTCTTGCAATTCACTTGAATCAAAATAATGCGGCTTACGCATTTCACGCAAACTCATAAAGCTCTCCGATAGCCAACGCGTTGGCACTCGTTGAGCTCCTCGCTCCGTTGACATTTCTATAGCCAATTCCTCATCGATGGGCTCAACGTTGCCATCATTTAGCTCATAACTACGAGCCGCCTTCTTCAACAAATTCCTTATGCGCTTTATGACACTTTCTAGATTCTGCTCCTTGGCAACGTTTCGATCTCTCAAGACTCGCCTGCCTGATGTGGAGTAACTCGTTCTAGTTGCAGCACTTCGGCTGTGTCCCGGCACGACAATTGCATCGTCATCCAGCTGCTGTTCCAATTGCTGCTCCTGCTCCTGCACCTGTACTTGCTCCTGCACCTGCATCTGCTCTTCATCCATTTGCCTAAGGTTATGATCCAAGCGATGCAGCTGTTGCAGTGCATCCTTCGGTTGTTTAAGGAACTCTTCTATATCCGGCATTATGTCTACAATGTTAACAACGGTCGGGCATATTCTTTTCAATTCATCCCCACGCTGTTTTCGCTCCGTTTCCTCCAATTTCGTCCACTCCTGTTCAACGAGTACACTGAAAGCTTTTAGCAAATAGTCGCGCTTTTTACGTAACTCAACGAGTGACTGACTGGTTGCATTTAGATTTAGATCCTTTAAAAATGCTGTAATCGTTTCCTTATCATAGCTCTTTGGCACATTGAAGTTGAAGAACATCAAATAATCATCCGCTATGAACGTTACAAACCATTGAGAGGCGATACAAGAACAAATGACACACAGACATATAATTGAACATAAATTCACGATAATTGAGTCTTACTATCTGCGATAGAGAGATAGTTATAGCTAGTATATGCACTCACCATCGTCATCACGACGACCGCGACGTCCTCCATCGTTGTTCCGTTCACGATAGCCTCCGCCATCTTCATTGTCATCCATACTCTTACGATAACCGCCACCACCTTCGCCACCATCACGACGTCCGCGGTAACCTCCACCTCCTCCTTGACCATCATCGCGACGTCCACGATAGCCTTCACCTCCTTGACCATCATCGCGACGTCCACGATAGCCTTCACCTCCTCCACCGCCTCCTTGACCATCATCACGACGTCCACGATATCTACCTGATCCTCCACCGTTATCACGACGTCCGCGATAACCATTGCCATCTCCTCCACCCTGACGATTCTCATTCGGTTTATCGTCATCACTCCATTCAGACATATTCCTCGACTTTGATTTTGTATCCTTATTATCCCAATTGGCATTACCATGCAAAGGGCGCCCTACCTGAGCAGGCTAAACGAAAATTACGAAATTTAATTTAATTTAATATGTTGATAAATTGCAATTATAAATCATTCATATTTAATCAGCTCACCTCATCTTCCCAGTCAGACATTCTCGCTATTAGTCGTTAATTAAGCTGAAAAATACAATAAATTAATATTTTATTAACATAGCTCATTAGTACAGTACTATCTTTATGACCGCATATTTTTGTGAATATGTTTCTCGCATATGCAACAAATTTAAATTTACCGCCACAAAAAAAAAAAACGAGCGCACTAAACACAGCATTATTTTATTTCGTTTTTTGTTTTGCCATTCACAGACGCAAAATTGAGCGCATGTCTTAACAGAAATGCCGCAGAAATGCTCTCAGCCATGTTAGGTGAAAAACGTGAGTTGCTCTGTTCTGTGTATGTATACACAGACAGCATGCTGCTTGCGCTTTTTCGCCTTGCCTTCTGGTAGTGTAGAACACATGTGCGCTTGAGTAGAGTATATATATTTCTATATGTGTGTGTATATGTTCACGCTTGTGTGTAGCAGCCAAAGAAGAAACGCAGAAAATTAAGGTTAGAGCGCAGCCAGGCAACCACACACCACACGACGACGAAAAGAAAAAATAGCAAAAAGCAAGACTAAAAAAAACGAATTTCTTATATTCTCAAACACACACACATTACACACGAACACACATACATTAACAAACAACAAATACACACACTCATACTTATATATATATATATATACATTTACATTTATAGGCGCAGCAGCAGCGACCAAACACACACGAGTTTTTTCCTTACAGAAAACTCTGAAATTCTGTGTGTGATTTTTGCATAAAAATCAGTTGTCTGTGGAAAAATCAATCGGAAGATTATATTGCAAGAAAAGCAACAACAAAAACAACATGGATAGTGCCGGTAACAATCGTTATGAACTTTTGTTCATGGACGACGATGTTGGCGAGCCATTAGATAATCTTGTCGTGCCCAAGAAGAAGCAGCAGCCAACAGCAACTGGCGCCTCAGCAGCATCGGCGGGCAACACAAAAGCGGCGCCAACGTCCAAAGCAGCAAAGCAATCAGGGGGCACAGCATCCGCCGCCGCGAACAAAAAGCCAAATCAAGCCGAAAAGGAAAACAAACCAGGTGCACTCAACAAAAATGATGGCAAGAAAACGGCACAGGGCAACAACAACAACAATGACAAACTGAACGGCAAGCAAGGTGGGGCTGGGGCTAGCTCGGCGGTTGCTGCGCGCAAAACACGTGAAACTGGTCAAGGGCAACAGCAGCAGCAACAACAGCAGCGCAATGTCAATTTTCGTCAACAGAATGGTGAGCGGGCCGGGGGTGAGGTAACGCGCGAGCAGCGCAACAATCGCCGCAACGTGCGCGAAAATGGCGCTCCAGGTGGCAACTCTGGCAATTCAACTGGCGCCGATGGCAATCCACGGCCATACCGCAGCGCCGGCGGCTTTGGCGGCGATCGACCACAGCGTCAGAATCGTAACTTTGAGGGCAACAATCGCAAGCGTGAATTTGATCGTCAATCGGGCTCTGATAGAACTGGTGAGCAATGTGCATATATAATATATATAATGTTATATATATTTAACTATATATATTTAACTATATGTATTTCTATTTATTTTATTATTATTTATTACAATTCCTAACCCCAAAAGGTTTACCTTTACTAATTACCTTCAAGCGCATTTCTCAATTTTTACTCATTCGGAATTCATATTTTAAAATTGTAAAAAAATAAATTTAGTGTTGCGCACATTTCTTTAGCCTCACAACACACGCTGTATAGAAATATGTTTAAAAATAGTTTGATTCTTCTACAGGCCCTCTTCCCCCGCAAAGCCCCACCAATTGTGTGCATGGCTATCTATCCCACACAAGTTTTCCACGCCATGGAACATTTCTTAGAAGGGGGGCAAGACGAAGAACACACTCACACACAGCTGTTGGGCAGGGGGGCGACTCTAGAGGTGTTCTAATGTTTTGTAGAATTTACTCAGAAACTAAAACCTTAAAATATATATAATAATTTTCATAATTATAAAAAACGAAATATCTTCCGAAAAAGAAACCAATTCCAAAACCTAGTTATATAGAGGTCAACACTTGCCGGCCTCAAGTTTCTTATCAAAGATTTTCCACTATAATCTAAAACCTGATAAGATTTATTTTTACACTAACCAAGTCGAATGGGTTGGATGTAAAAGTATATATATTTGTATTTAAATGCTTTATAAATATAAATATACACTTTATTAATATATATATTTCTTTTAATAAAACCAGGTGTCAAGTCAATTGATAAGCGCGATGGAGCTGGCGCTCACAACTGGGGTTCGGTTAAGGAAGCTATCGACGATGTGAACAAGAGCAATGAAGGCGGCAACAACAATGAGACAAATGCTAACAACAACGCTAACAATACCGAAGGCAAGGCCGATGAATCTGGCAATGAGCAATCGAACGAACAACAAACCCCGCCAGAGGAAGAGACCAAAGAGCTGACCCTAGACGAATGGAAGGCCCAACAGCAGCAGCGCATCAAGCCCAAGTTCAATATACGCAAGGCGGGCGAAGGTAGGTTCAATATAAATAAACGAATATCTATGTATCTATATATATTATATATAAGTATAATTATATTTTGCCTCAGTAAAAGGAGGGATATTGATATAGCCGAGAAGTTATTTAAAGGAATCTTTAAAGTTGGAAGAAAAGTTATCTAGAGATCTCTTTAAATAAGCAAAAGTAAATAGCTTATAAAAGATTCTATTATTTTTAGTTGAGCCTAGAACTAAACTCCATATGAAATACTTGAATTATTATTATTATATTCGAAATTAAAAAATAAAATAATAGATTTAGAATCAATTGAAATTATGTCAGGAACCATCTTCAAATATTTAATTAATTTAATATATTTAAATAATTCATTATAGAAGATATATATATATATATATATATATATCATCCCTCAAATTATCAAACTTTAAAACATTTTCATAATATTTACACATCTTATTTCTCCAGGTGAAGACACGTCGCAGTGGAAGAAAATGATTGTGCTGAACAATAACAAAAAGAAGGAGAACGAAAGCGAAGAGGAACTTGAATACGATCCTGCCATGTATCCGCAACGCGTGGGCCGCCAGCAGCGCGTCCTTGACATTCAATTCAATTTCAATGACGGTCGTCGCGGCGGCGGTGCCGGCAACTTCAATGGACGCGGACGCAACGGACCACGCGGCGGCGGACCACGCAACGAGGGCAATCGTGGTGGACCACAGCAGAGCGGCGGACAGCAAGGCGCCAACAATGCCGATGGCGGCAATGTGGGCGGCGGCGGCAGCGGTGGCAATGGTCCATCTGTTCGTACCGAAGGTGGCAATCGGCCGCCGATTGAGCGTCGCGGCTTGGGCGGCGGCATTGGCGGCGGACATGCTGGCAAGCGTTTTGGCAACGAGCGGCAACAGAATGCTGCACCCAAGGTCAACGATGAGCGTCAGTTCCCAACGCTTGCCTAAGCTGAATTTGGAGATTAAATGTTGGAAGAGGACAGCAGCGAAAAGAAGAAAAACTCTGAGGTGGGAGGCGCTAGCTTGAGGCGCCGAGGCGTGCATTCAATTTTTAAGAGTTGTTATCTGTATATTAGAAGCAGAAACAGATAACTAATACATATATCACACACACACTCATTCACATATACACCCACACACACATACACACATAAGCATACGAACTGTAAGCAAGATTTGAAAAATTAATTTCATTTTAGGCGGCCGCAGCGCAGCCAAAGCCAAAAGCAACAAAAACCAACAAACATAAATAAAGAAAGAAAACACACAATATTTGAGAAAACAATAACAAATGAGAGAAATTTAAATATATATACACATATATATATATATATTTACTTAAACATAAATATATATATATAATTAAAATATATATATGAGAAGAAAAACCAAACTGTAAATCTTAAGCAAAAGCAATTTAGAGAGCAAAAACTAAAGAGCAAAGTTTCTATTACTATGACACGCATTGTAAACTTGTTTTTATTTCAATTTTTTTTTTTCCTACTACTTTTTTATTCACGTTTCACAATTTCAAAATTTATTATAACACACAAGTACAGTTCGCTTTCCAGAGAGAAAATTGAGATGATTCAAAAATAATAATTGAAGCAGAATGTAAACATCACGAACTTAAATTTCTCATCGATGGAGGCAATTAATCATGCAAAAAAAAAAAAACACATTACATTTAATTTTGTTAAACATTAAAAAAAAAAAAAACATTTTTATATGCATACGCCCTCATATAAAAATGCATTTTCTTTTTTTTTCATAATTTTACTGTGTTAAAATTGTATTTTAAAAATTAATAAATGAACAAAAACGAAGAAAAAACGCAAAACTTTGTAGTCCTCAAAAATAGATGAGAAAAATTATATAAAAAAAAAAAAATGTTAAAAACTTGTAATTGTGTTTCTAAAAAAAAAACAATTAAAATACTATATATATACAATTATATATATATACGTATACCGCTATGATGTATGCTCTATTATATTAATTATAAATCAAATTAATGTGCATCATATATATACTAAATTTAATCAAAGCACCCACACACACACGCTGACAAACAACTTAAATTTAAGCATTATTAAAAAACAAAAATTTATATTAACTATTGGAGCAAATATATTTAAAAAAAAAAAAAAACCTTACTAAGTAGAGCTAAAAACACACACACACATGCGACTAATGATAAAATCAGTTGGGAAAATCGCTTACAAGGAAATCAAGAAGAAAAGAAAAGCAAAAGAGGAAAAAAAATGATTAAAAACTGAATAAAATAAACAGTAAAACAAAATCCTGTAAAACCTGTAAAATTTTATGCTTTTACAATTAGAAATTGTATAAAATTATCTTAAAAAATAAATATATATACAATGCATATATATATTTTAAGTTGATTATGAACAATACTTGAATGAAATGGCAACAACAATTTTACGACTAAAACCACAAATCCAAAATGAAAATACAAAATACATTTTTTGACTAATATTGTATTGTATTTTGAACCCAAAGAGAAAAAGAAAAACCCAATTCAACAAAAAAAAAAGTTGAGACAAACTCGTTTAAAAACCAGAAAAAAAATATAAAAATTATTTGATAAAAATAAAAAAAAAAAAAACTAAAACGTCAAGTTGTATTGAAATTATTATATTATAATAATAGATGGTGGATATAGTGGAAATTTATTTCATTTTCCATTAATCTCACTCAGGGAAGAAGGGTTTTCCGCAGATGTATTTATCAGGCAGAAAGTAGAGCCACTAAATAAATATTTATACATATATTGTTATGTATCTTCTCATGGGATACTTCTGACTTGAACACTCTTGTTTGTTAATTTTTTTTTAACAATAACAGAACAGGCATACTAGAACTGTCTCTAATGTTCAAGGAACATCTAAGGTTTTTTTCGCAAATGTAAATGTCACAAATTTTGTATACATATTTGGCAAATGATGGGACTCCACGCATTTAAGGTAAATTAAAGGGAACATTGGTTAATTTTGGTTTAGTTAAAAACTGATTAGAATGGAATAGAACATTTTTAGAACTGTAGCTCAACTGAGGGAGATGACATACAACAATATTATCTTTGTAATTCAAATATTTAATGAAAATTTAAATTATAAAAATTTCGAA
Organism: Drosophila stalkeri; assembly: GCA_035047405.1. Lineage (NCBI taxonomy): Eukaryota > Metazoa > Arthropoda > Insecta > Diptera > Drosophilidae > Drosophila > Drosophila stalkeri. The sequence goes on from JAWNPR010000039.1 coordinate 19,360,131, forward strand.
TGAAATTTAAGTTATTTAAGACTTTATTAATTGTTAATTATTGTCACATAACAATATTAGTTAATCTGCATTGCATTTTTTAATTGTCTTTCAAAATTGCCTTTCAAATTATGTTTGATTTAGTTAGCTTTTATGGTTATGTTCATCCATTTGCACAAATACCATTACAAATCAAGAAAACTCAACGAGCAATCAAGCGTCTACTTTATCCTCTTTGTACGCAGCCTGATGAAAATCAGCAAGGGCAAGAAGAAGACAGATATGATTGTTCCTCAATTTTCCATCGCCTTAAAGTTAATAGCAATCAAAGCAAAATTATACTAATACTAATATGAAATAAAGATAATGCGTATCAAATATATGCATTTCAGAAATTAGAATTTAAAATGTGAAAAACAAAAATCGAAATTAAAGTCACGAAATGCACAACTACAAATTAAACAAAATATCTTAATTACATATATAAATATACCCTATTAATTTAAATTATTGTATTTCAAACTCACCTGTAAATATCTAAGGATTTTTCTTTTGTTGTATGTTTGCAAATTTCAAAATTTTTACGCTACGTGCCGTTAAGGTCCAAGCAGAATGACTGTAAAAATATAATCAAACCATTAGACAGAGATCAAAAAGAGCAGATCCCTCTTTTTAACTCTATTATATCTAATCTAAATTATTTTTATTTATAACTCACCTTTTAGAATATCGACGATTTTTTCCTTTTTTTTCTAAAATCAAACTTTTTACACTACGTGCCGTTAACGTCCAAACAGGATGACTGTAAAAATGGCAATGAAATGTTGAAGTTAAAAACGAATGAACAGATCAGAGAGAAATCAAAGGCAGACATTTTAAAATTTGTCGTTCACTTCGAGTTTAGTGTTGTCAACGCTGCCGAGCAGAGCAAAATTGTTAGAACGTCAAATGGTACATAACTGAGGCGACGAGTGCTGGCAACTCTAAAATATAACGGTGAACGACATGGAAGAGACGAGAATTGACAATTGAAAAAGAAAAAAAAATGACTGGAAAAAATGTTCGACTGCTCTATTGTGAAATGTATTCATATTATGCATATGCATTCCTTTTTATGCATTATATTTTTAAATAAATATTGTATACATTCGCAGCATATTTAATAGAACAAACTGTTTTACAGATTGAAAATTGCGGAATCAAGAAGCAGAAAGTACGCCTTTGCAAATTCAATATAATTTTTTAATTATGTATATTATACCAAGCAATAAGTACTCACCGCTCGCTTTATTTAGAGCTCTTTTATTTAAAACACACACGAAAAGTTAATCATTAGTTTTTGCCGCGTCAGTTCGAAACGTTAACACTACAAAACAGCTTTTGGCACTTGGCAGAGGACCTGACAATGTGACCGTGGTATCGTCACCATAAAATAACAATTGCAAGCTATTAACATCTACTCAAACTGGCACTGTTACGTGTTCAGCATATGCGGCTGCGGCAGCGGCATTCGGAACTAGTTCCAGAATAGAATAGCTCTAAAGAATACATAAAAGAAAAATTAGTAAACAACAATTTATTGGAGGGAAATAATGTAATAGACCAATTGCGTCAAATTAAACTAAAGCAACACATTTAAAAGCAATAACTGAAACTAATTAAACCGCAATTAACCTAACCTCTGTTCTGTCAAACACTCTCATTTAACCAGATTTCAAACCCAGTCAAAAAATGAGCGTAGAGGACGAAGTGTTTCGGATTCAAAAGAAAATTGGCAAAATTTCAACATCCAGCGATGGAACCGTGAGTAAATGCAATTAAATCCTAGTTAGGGCTTACATATATAAATATATATTGTTTTATTTTGTTTTCGCAGGGCCAGGATCAGGCGCTCGACTTGCTGAAGGCGCTGCAAACGCTCAACATTAATCTAGAAATCCTAACCAAGACGCGCATCGGGATGACGGTGAATGAGCTGCGCAAGAGCAGCAAGGATGACGAAGTAATTGCCCTGGCAAAGACTTTAATTAAGAACTGGAAACGCTTTCTGGCCAGCCCGGCGCCACCTGCGGCCAGCGCCAACAGCAACGCAACGCCCAAAGAGGCCGGATCCGGAACCGGTAGCAATAAGGAGAGCAGCAGCAATAGCTCAACAAAATCATCATCGAACGCCAGCAAATCGAATTCGAGTAGCAAAGACAAGTCCAGCAGCAGCAGCAGCGGCGGTGGCGGCAGTTCTTCGACAAAGGATAAACGGGAGGATAAGAAACCAACGTCGGCGCAAACATCATTTCCAGCCGGCGGCATGACCGATGCAGTTCGTCTCAAATGCCGCGAGATGTTGACGAACGCATTGAAGATGGGCGAAGTGCCCGAGGGTTGTGCCGAGCCCGAGGAGATGGCCGCCGAGCTGGAGGATGCCATTTACGCTGAGTTTAAGAATACCGATATGAAGTACAAGAATCGCATCCGATCGAGAGTTGCGAATTTGAAGGATCCGAAGAATCCGGGACTGCGTGGCAATTTCATGTGCGGCGCCGTCTCTGCCAAGCAGCTGGCCAAAATGACACCCGAAGAGATGGCCAGCGACGAGATGAAGAAACTGCGCGAAAAGTTCGTCAAGGAAGCGATCAACGATGCCCAGCTGGCCACCGTGCAGGGCACCAAAACGGATCTGCTGAAGTGCGGCAAGTGCAAAAAGCGGAACTGCACCTACAATCAGCTCCAGACGCGATCCGCTGATGAGCCGATGACCACGTTTGTCATGTGCAACGAGTGCGGCAATCGCTGGAAATTCTGCTAAGTGCGTTAACCCCTTTTTTATAATTCATCACCCCGCCTCTGTCCTCGCCCATGTGCACTCCAGCTCCTTATTCAATTACATTACAAAAGCTATTCGCATGTAAACAAATTTGAATGCATTCACTGACCACCTAAAGAACTAAAAAGCAAAAAAATTCAATAATAAAATAAAAAAGTAAATAAATAAATACATACATATGTATATGTATGTATATCTGTATGAATGTACATATTCGTGTCGTTTCTTTATCAGTTTTTTTGCCCGCTTCTAGCTTTAAGGTACAGTATGCACGGCGGCCAGTGCTGCCAACTACATATTTTGTTTGCTGCCAGCCGGCTTTATACCTGCTAAAGTTGATGTGAAAATTCAAAAGTTATTTATATGTACATATTTTAATAATTATATCTAAAAAAAAAAAAATCATTTTAATTTAAAATAATACTAAATTTATACAACAAAAATTAAATATGTATATTATAAATATATGATTAAAATATAAATATGTCTTTAAAATATATGATTAAGAGTTATTCAATATTTGAGAATCTCAAATGCATTAAAAAATATAGCACGTTAATATATAAAAAATATATAAAAACATATTTCAATATTGAAATAATTCTTAACAGAAAACAAAAACAATTATTTGACATATTTTACAGTCCTTAAGCGACTTACGTAATTTGTTACGCATGCTTACATCTAATTTGGAGCATTCATTTTTCAAACGCACGTTATAGAATGCATAAGACGCGCTGCAGCAACTTTTGCTGTACATTCTGCATGCCGAAAATAGGGCTGTCAACTGTGTGTGTACTTTTAGTCACGGTACTGGCAAGGGCATCACCTTATTTTTTCCGAAGGGACACCGGCTTATTTTGGCAGTCAAAGATACTTAAAAAATTGCAGCCAGTTTTGGAAAATGTGACGTCACACTTACAAGTTAAAGGATTACTCTTAATTTAACAGACCGCTTCGTATAAACTGCTATAATTTAATACATTACATATTAAGATTTTATCTACTATCAACAACAGTATTGCTGCAGATTCAGATGAGAAATGTATTAACAAGTTGGCAGCACTAACAAAAGTTGATAAACAAAAAACAGCTTAGATGACGTCAGAAATTGTTTATTATATTTAACGACAACAACTGGGCATTTAGGTTGTTAACAGCTTGGTCACATTGGTACAATTGTTCGTCGGTTTTCTATGCTATCGCAGACAGGTCACATTACCGACAGTTCACAATTTTTGTTAGCAACGATCGGTTGTGTTCGGTTTTGTGCTCGGTTGGTTATTTTGGTTGTTGAGGTAACTACCGTTAAAAAAAAGCAGCACCTAGAAAGAAATAAAAAGAAGAAAGAAAATAATCACCCAAGCCAATAACAAAATTAGCTAAGCAAATGTGTAAACGCGTGTGTATTTAATGCTGGCAATTATTTTTCATTTAAGTTAAAGTCAAAGTTAAAGTCCAAGCGGCCATTGTTAACCTGTTGCGCGGCTGCACTCACTAGCACTCGATGGTGCGTGACCTATTTATGTAACCTGTTTTTAAAGAATATACCGCTTCAACTAAAATCTCCCAATGCTACGAGTTTCGCCCCGACTCTGACTCTGGATCTGGTCTGGGTCTGGAACTGGAACTTGTACCTAAACGGGGTTAAAAAGTGAACAAAGTGTTAATTATAGTATATACGCTAATAGCTGTTGCTGGCTAAAAGAACATGGGAAAAAATTCGTTTATTATCGAACGTTGTTTTAAACACTCAAATGCTCTCTTCTAACTCATTAATGTTGTTGAAAAAAAAATGAGTGCATTCACCCTGCAAAACATGTGTTAGTGTATGTGTGTAAAACTAGAAAAGTGCGCTGAAAAACTAATAAGAGTATCAGAACTAACCAAGGGCGTAGTAATTTGTGTTTTTTAAGGGTCACAAGTGAAAATTACACCCAACTTGTGTATGTGTATGCTTGTGTATTTGTATCAACAGATGAGCTGAGACGTGGCTGCATTATGGCTAAGCCTCTGACCAAATTATGGTTAGCTACGCTTCAGGTTTCGTTGACTAGAACGGTACTAATAAGCGCATACACACACATACACATATATATGGGTGCAGAGAGAAGGAAAGACAGAACAAGCGAGTGAGCGAAAGAGTTTAACAAATAACAACACATCAAGTCACACACATACACTCATACTTGGCCACCTGTTAAAGAGAGTGCCCTGTGTAAAGAGCGGCTCACATTGCACATTCGTATAAATGGGTGCCTCTGCACTGCGCTCTCTCTCTCTCTCTTAACTACTCTCTCCGCTTTTTTTGCTCACACATTCAATTCAATTCATAGAAAAGTTGGAAAGAAAAAAAGTGGATAACTTGCTCTCAAGCCTTGAGCTTGCGCTTGAGCCGGGGTTAGAATTCTATACAACAACAACAACAACAACAACAGCAGCAGCACTTGTTTGGCCGGTTTGTTGCACAACGGGATATTTTGTAGCTTGCAGCGCTGAGAACCCTTTTCAATAAAAACACCTAAAACGCCACAATTAATGTTTTTTTGTTTTTGTTTTTGCGTCGCTGCTAACATAGTTGTTGTTGTTGTTGCTGCTGTTGTTGGCTTTGCAGCTTTCGCGACTTTGCAGCCGCCACACGCAGCCAGCGACGGTAACGTTGACTGCGGCTGCGACTGCGACTTTCTGTTTGTTTGGTGAAACTTTTTTAAGGTCGGCATCGGCATAATAATAAAAAAAAAACACAAATGCACACACATACACACACGCATAGCAGTAATAACTAATACAAACGCGCTTTGTATATTTTGGGAAGACGTAAAAGAGAGCAGCGGTAAATGCTTCTTATACACCACTGCAGCCTTAACAGTTGAAGTGCTGTTAATGTCAAAGTGAAACAAAAAGAGCGATTTACTTTTTTTGTTTTTTTTTGTTTTCTTCTTCTGAAGTATGCGATATGTTAACATGCAGATAGACATTATACTTATAGTTAAAGCGTAATGTACGTGGCATCGCGATACGAACTTTCACTAATGACTCTTGGTGAACTCTGCACACATGCATTCGTTCACACACACACATACACACGCATGCATACGCACACGCACACACAGGCACGTGTTGCTTATCCCATACGTGCTAAAATGTAATATAGTCTAGTCAAATCAGATTTATTTAGATTTTACAACTGTTATCGCTGACATGCACTGTTACGGTTTTTTGCCAAATTCTAATTAGATAGTGTGTAGCAGAAATCGTGTCTCGCATCTAATAGGAAATTCACATGCTTTATATAAACGTGCTGATATATGCTAATTAGATAGAGTGTGACCGAAATCATTTGTCGAATCTAGTAAGAAATACATGCACTGCATTGTTGGATGCCAATCAGTATTACGTATACACTGTTTTACATTTATCAGCTTAGCCGAAATACCGAAATGGTTAAATTCCAATCAGATAGTGGTTCTTTTCAGTATCACAGAATAATTTTTTTAGCTGCCTTCACGCTTTCCGCTATTCCATCTAGAGTCTTACTTTAGAGATGCAAACTCTAATCAGACAATACATTGTTTTATAAGTATTAAAATCTTAGCAGAATATTATGCTCAGTCGTTCACTCTTTGAGCCATTGTGTGTGTTACCATTAAAATTGGAACGTGTTTAAACTTCAATTATAGTATTTATATTTTTATTTATTATTTGTTTATTTTTATGTTTAGCTCTTTTCAAGTTATTCCAACTCTATATGACATTAGAGACGCAAACTCCAATCAGAATGAATCTTCTTATTGATATCGCAAACCAAATACTCTGCTCTATGTATTCCAACTAGAACTTTTGTCTGCTCCCATCCAAATATGGAATTGGAACGTGCTTTTGCTTTAATCATCATATTTATATTTATTATTTGTTTATTTTTTTTTTTCTTTGGTCATGCCCAGTGTAACAGTCGTCAGAGCTTATCAGTTTGTGGCTTGTCTACTGATAACATTATTAGGCAATCCGTATTTGAATAATGTGGAGTGTAGAACACTTGAGCACTTACCTGTCTTTAGCTCTTCCGCACACTATCTCTCTCTTTTCCTCTCACTCCCCCACTCTTTCTCTCTCTCCCTTTCATGCTCTCTATGTCTTAATGTGGGGTGGATTGTATTTTGATCGTCAGAGCGTAACCAGACTATTTAACGTACTTTTGTGTATGTGTGTGAGTGTATGTGTGCGTGTGTGTGCCACAAAAAGTGGCTGTCTGCAATTACACACACATATACATATAGGCATGCATGTGTATGTATGTAATATATATAGCGACGCCTCCAACTGTGCAATTAGCTTATGACGCATATTTACCTGGCCCAAGACTTAGATTACCTGAACAATTTTTTTTAATCGAAAACTAATTTACTAAAAATACACATGTATACACAACTGATTTAGAATCAAACTATAATTTTTTTTGTATTTTTAGATAAGCTGAATTGAAGTGATTAAAAGCATAATACAAATATATATATGTATACAAATATATATATTTTTGTATACATACTTATAAAATTGCACATTAAAATGAGTAATACTTGTTTTTTTTTTTTTTTCAATCCAATTTAGTTTATTTTCATATAATGATCGCATATATATTTATGCTTTTTTCGGCTAAAATGTTTTCCTTGCTTTTTTCCAATCAGAATTATTATTATTATTTGTTGATTTTAAATTTATATATATATATATTTTTTTTCAATTCAGATATCGCATAAACAAATAAATGCATATATAATAATAATAGTATATTACTATTTAGACCCAACTAAGTGATGGTCTTCACCTTTCATTTGGCCCACATATTTGTATGGCCCAAAGCGCCGTATAAGCAATGAAAGTAAATTTTTTCAATGAAAACAAATCCAAAAATAAAGAGCGAACAACCCAAACTGAGCAAAACACATTTATTATTATTTGCATAACAAAACGCAATGTTCGTTCTGATTGGGAACTAAATACAACAACAACAGCAACAACAACAATAAATAAAATTGTTAAAAGTGAAATTGTGCCTTAGCCTTTTTTGCATATCTAAAGGTTTATTTTTTATATTTTGGATTTAGCTTTGGCTTTGTTGTCTTTCGATATAATTTTTTTTCTGCTTCTTCTTCTTCTTCTTTTGTTAAGGTTTTGACTTTTGGTTTCCCCTTTAAAAAAATAACAACAACAACAATAAAATTGTCGCCAAAAAAAAAAAGAAATGAGGAAATGAACAGAGAAGACGTTTCTACTCAAGAAGAAGAGGTAGAAGAGGAGGTAGAAGAAGAGGCAGAAGAAGCAGCAGACACAGACGACGAACACTGTGTAAATTCTTTCAATTTACCGTAAACTTCACCTTAATTTTCAACTCTTCTACTTGATTTTTTTTTTTTTTTTTCATTAAAGCCGGTTTTAAGCGCCTGCAGCAACAGCAACTTGTTGTTATTTTTCTTTTTATTGTTATTGCTCTTTTGTCTTCTGTCTTCTCTTATCTTATCTGATTTTCTCTTCTCTTCTCGCTTGCAGAGCTAAACGGGCTTTGCATTTGAATGCCAGAGAGCGCCAGGAGCAGTAAATGAAGGACGACGAACATGGTGATTGTAACACGTGTAAGTAAAGAGCGCAGATCGAAGAGCTGAGCGACTGAGTACGTGAGAGAGAGTGGATGAGTGAGTGTGTGAGAGTGCATACATCAACTCTCTTTATGGCCAAAGCAAACAGTAAACGGAAGTGCACACAAACACACGCACACACAAACATTAATACAGACATACACACATGCCAATAAGTGTATGCCCTGTAGAGCCATTAAAAGAAAAGTGTAAAACGGATTTGATGTTAGATATGCAAATGAAAATGTTGAAGTATATATAGAGATATGTGTATATAAAAACATTTACGTATATACATATATTTAAATAGAGATGTGTTTATGAAAATAGTAGTGCGACAAGTGTTGCGACAATACAATATAAAAAACAATATTTTAAATAAAAAATAATATAAAGCTTAATTAAAGAATATAATTTAAAGACTACTAAGATCACTATTTTATTTAATTTTTTTACTTTTCATTTATTTTTTAAATGTATTTCATTTTTTTATTATTATTAGTATTAACTTTTTTTTTTTTTAAATGCAATTTACCTGTGTATATATATTATTTTATTTTATTTATTTATTTATATTTTTTTAAATTGTTTTACATGCCAATAGAATTTATTCATATTACTCAGTCAGCGAAGAAAGTGTTATATTGTTACAATTTATGAGAGAGTGGTAAAGTTGTTGAAATTAATTAATTAATTAAGGTATATTCAACTGAGACTCAAACTTTCTGTTTGAGCTAGATGTTATGAGTGTTAGTCACACTTAAATAGAGTTTATACAGTTTTGACAGAGCATATGCTGCTTCAATAGCAGTTAGCAGTTAGGCAAAAAACATATTGAGCGAATTTTTCATACAATATGTAAAAATATATATATATTTATATAAATACATATATATCTTAATAATATTTACTATTTTTATAATATTTAATATTCATTATAACCTATTATAAATACAGGGTATTTAGCAGTTTCATACTTTCAATTATTGCCTTTCAACTTGTTTATTTGGCTTTGCAGTTGTAAATGTGAATAGCTCCCATGCCTCGTATATCTATCAAGTCTGTCCCTGACTACGTTTATTTAGCTTTTTTTATGTTACGCTCAAGTGATTCTTGTAAAAAAAAGAAGGTTTTATGTGGCAGCCCTCCCGACTGGAATTGTAAGCGCTTGATTTTTACATTATTTTCCTCTTTTTTATTTTACAGGGTGACTACATCTGGATAGAACCCGCATCGGGGCGGGAATTCGATGTGGCCATTGGAGCACGTGTCATCTCCGCGGAGGGTCGTCGCATTCAGGTGCGCGACGATGATGGCGATGAGGTGTGGCTGGCGCCGGAGCGTCGCATCAAGGCGATGCACGCTTCATCCGTACAGGGTGTCGAGGATATGATATCGCTCGGTGATCTGCACGAGGCGGGCATATTGCGTAATCTACTCATACGCTACAAAGAGAATCTAATATATGTATGCAGATCTTCTATATATATATGTAGTATATATTAATAAATTATATTCGCATTGCAGACATACACCGGCTCCATTCTGGTTGCCGTCAATCCATATCAGATATTGCCCATCTATACGGGCGATCAGATCAAGTTGTATAAAGAGCGCAAAATTGGCGAATTGCCGCCACACATTTTCGCCATTGGCGATAATGCGTATGCGCATATGAAACGCTATCGGCAGGATCAATGCATTGTCATATCGGGCGAATCGGGTGCCGGCAAAACGGAGAGCACAAAATTGATTTTGCAATATTTGGCTGCTATCAGTGGCAAGCACTCGTGGATCGAGCAGCAAATACTGGAGGCTAATCCCATTTTGGAGGCCTTTGGCAATGCCAAAACGATACGCAACGATAATTCCTCAAGGTAAGCCTCGGTGGCGTACTCAAAGCTATTTACTTAATTACCCTATATTTTTTTTTCTGTTTTATTTTACTTTGCTTTGCTCTAGGTTCGGAAAATACATAGACATCCATTTCAGCGCTAATGGGGTTATTGAGGGCGCCAAGATCGAGCAATATCTGTTGGAGAAGTCGCGCATTGTGTCGCAAAATCACAGTGAACGCAATTATCATGTCTTCTATTGCATCTTGGCGGGTCTCTCGGCGGATGAGAAGAGTCGTCTAGAGCTGGGCGCGGCAGCCGATTATAAGTGAGTCGAAACCTATGAAAGTCATCTGTATATGAAATGTATGGATATATAGACTAGCATATAGATTTATTTGAAATGAGAAAATATATATTTTATATAGTATTTTATGTCATTATCGACAGACTACTGACTAGCATATATACTTTAGACTTAAGCGAACCCAACCTTTATATAGTATTTTTCGATATTCTTAACTACTTAAGTCCGAAATACAATATATATAGCAGTGCTGTAGTAATGAAAATTTATACCATATATCAGAGATCATAGATCTTTCATATGCAAATCGATTAGTCTTGACTTGTCTATATATATAACTGTATTAATTTCCATTTTCTCTATTACTAGATATTTGACTGGTGGCAATAGCATTACGTGCGAGGGTCGCGATGATGCTGCCGAATTTTCGGACATACGATCAGCGATGAAAGTTCTGTTATTTTCGGATCAGGAAATATGGGAGATCATTAAGCTGTTGGCCGCCCTATTGCACTGCGGCAATATTAAGTATAAGGCAACCGTTGTCGATAATCTGGACGCAACGGAAATTCCCGAACATATCAATGTGGAACGAGTTGCCGGTCTATTGGGTCTGCCCATACAGCCACTGATTGATGCACTGACACGTCGCACATTGTTCGCCCATGGTGAAACAGTTGTGTCGACCCTCTCGCGTGACCAGTCGGTGGATGTGCGCGATGCGTTTGTCAAGGGCATCTATGGGCGTTTGTTTGTGCATATTGTGCGGAAAATAAATACGGCCATATTCAAGCCGAAGGCAACGTCACGCAATGCCATCGGCGTTCTGGATATATTTGGCTTCGAGAACTTTGATCAGAATAGCTTCGAGCAGTTCTGCATTAACTATGCCAACGAGAATCTGCAACAGTTCTTCGTGCAGCATATTTTCAAATTGGAACAGGAGGAATATAATCATGAGGCGATCAATTGGCAGCACATTGAATTTGTGGACAATCAGGATGCGCTCGATCTGATTGCCATTAAGCAATTGAACATTATGGCCTTGATTGACGAGGAGGCGCGTTTCCCCAAGGGCACCGATCAGACAATGCTCGCCAAGCTGCACAAAACGCATGGAGCGCACAAGAATTACTTAAAACCGAAATCGGATATCAATACGAGTTTCGGACTGAATCATTTCGCTGGCATTGTGTTTTATGATACTCGGGGCTTTCTGGACAAGAATCGGGATACCTTCAGTCCGGATCTGTTGCATTTGGTTAGCCAGAGCGCGAATAAGTTCTTGCGCCAGATCTTTGCCCAGGACATTGAGATGGGCGCTGAGACACGTAAACGCACACCCACACTGTCCACACAATTCCGTAAGAGTCTGGATGCTCTGATGAAGACGTTGAGCAGCTGTCAACCGTTCTTTATACGCTGCATCAAGCCAAATGAGCTGAAAAAGCCGATGATGTTTGATCGTGGCTTGTGCTGTCGCCAGTTGCGCTATTCGGGCATGATGGAAACGATAAGAATACGACGTGCTGGCTATCCCATACGGCACGGTTTCCGGGAATTCGTTGAACGCTATCGTTTTCTGATAGCCGGCGTACCGCCGGCGCATCGCACCGACTGCTTGGCGGCAACATCGAGAATTTGTGGCATGGTCTTGGGTAAATCCGATTATCAATTGGGACACACCAAGGTGTTCCTGAAGGATGCACACGATCTATTTCTGGAGCAGGAGCGGGATCGTGTGCTCACACGCAAAATACTGATATTGCAGCGCAGCATACGGGGCTGGGTCTACAGACGTCGCTTCCTGCGGCTGCGCGCCGCCGCGATCAGTGTGCAGCGTGTGTGGAAGGGCTATGCACAGCGCAAACGATATCGCAGCATGCGTGTGGGCTATATGCGTCTGCAGGCGCTGATTCGTTCGCGTGTCCTTTCGCATCGTTTCCGGCATCTGCGCGGACATATTGTCGGACTGCAGGCGCATGCGCGCGGCTATTTGGTGCGTCGGGAATATGGCAATAAGATGTGGGCGGTAATTAAGATACAATCACATGTGAGGCGTATGATTGCGGTACGGCGCTATCGTAAGCTGCAGCTGGAGCACAAGCAATTCGCTGAGGTGTTGCATCTGCGTAAATTGGAGGAGCAGGAGCTGTTGCATCGGGGCAACAAGAATGCCCGAGAGATAGCCGAACAGCATTATCGGGATCGTTTGCATGAGCTGGAGCGGCGTGAAATACAGGAGCAGCTGGAGGATCGTCGACGGGTGGAGGTCAAAATGAATATTATCAATGATGCGGCACGCAAGCAGGAGGAGCCCGTCGACGATAGCAAACTGGTTGAGGCTATGTTTGATTTTTTGCCCGATTCGAGCAGCGATGCGCCCACACCGCATGGCGGACGTGAGACGTCCGTATTCAATGATCTACCGCATGCACAGACCATCAATCAGGAGGACATCATCACACCAATGCACATCTCTGAGGACGAGGAGGATTTATCGGAATATAAATTTCAGAAATTTGCTGCTACCTACTTCCAGGGCAATGTGAATCATCAGTACGCGAAGAAGGCATTGAAGCATCCACTCTTGCCACTGCACACGCAGGGCGATCAATTGGCTGCGCAAGCGCTGTGGATAACCATTTTGCGTTTCACTGGCGATATGCAGGAGCCCAAATATCATACCATGGATCGCATGGACACCACATCGGTCATGTCCAAAGTGACGGCGACGCTCGGACGAAACTTTATACGTAGCAAGGTAAGTGGGGGATGATGGAAGCAGAGATTGGATATATATATATGTTAATATATTTGTTCCATAGGAATTCCAGGAGGCTCAGCTGATGGGCCTAGATCCGGAGGCATTCCTGAAGCAAAAACCGCGCTCGATACGCCACAAGCTCGTCTCGTTGACACTAAAGCGCAAGAATAAATTGGGCGAGGATGTGCGTCGACGGCTGCAGGATGATGAATATACGGCGGATAGCTATCAGTCGTGGCTGCAATCGCGTCCCACATCGAATCTGGAAAAGCTGCACTTCATCATCGGCCATGGCATATTGCGTGCAGAGTTGCGTGATGAAATCTATTGTCAGATATGCAAGCAATTGAGCAACAATCCATTGAAGTCGTCCCATGCACGTGGCTGGATATTGTTATCGTTGTGCGTTGGCTGCTTTGCGCCGTCTGAGAAGTTTGTCAACTATTTGCGGGCGTTCATTAGGGAGGGGCCGCCCGGCTATGCGCCGTATTGTGAGGAGCGATTGAAGCGCACCTTTAACAATGGCACCCGAAATCAGCCACCATCGTGGCTGGAGCTGCAGGCAACCAAATCGAAGAAGCCCATCATGCTGCCCATCACATTTATGGATGGCAATACGAAGACATTGCTGGCCGATTCGGCGACAACAGCACGAGAGCTGTGCAATCAGCTATCGGAGAAGATTACGCTCAAAGATCAATTCGGTTTCTCGCTCTATATTGCGCTATTCGATAAGGTTAGTTCGTTGGGCAGTGGCGGTGATCATGTGATGGACGCCATATCACAGTGTGAACAATATGCGAAGGAGCAGGGCGCCCAGGAGCGTAATGCACCATGGCGTCTATTCTTTCGCAAGGAAATCTTTGCACCGTGGCACGAGCCAACCAACGATCAGGTGGCCACAAATCTCATATATCAGCAGGTGGTGCGCGGTGTTAAATTTGGCGAATACCGTTGCGACAAGGAGGAGGATCTGGCCATGATAGCTGCCCAGCAATATTTCATTGAATATGGCACGGACATGTCCATGGAGCGACTATTCACACTGTTGCCCAATTTCATACCCGACTTTTGTCTCAGTGGCGTGGACAAGGCCATTGAGCGTTGGGCGGCGCTTGTGCTCCAGGCGTACAAGAAATCCTATTATGTCAAGGATAAGATAGCACCGCTCAAGATTAAGGAAGATATTGTTAGCTATGCTAAATATAAATGGCCTTTATTATTCTCACGCTTCTACGAAGCGTATCGCAATTCGGGACCAAATTTACCCAAAAATGATGTCATCATAGCGGTCAACTGGACGGGCGTTTATGTTGTCGACGATCAGGAGCAAGTGCTGCTTGAGTTGAGCTTCCCGGAGATCACAGCGGTGGCCAGTCAAAAGACCAACAAGGTGTTCACCCAGACATTTAGCCTGTCCACGGTACGGGGCGAGGAGTTCACATTCCAGAGTCCTAATGCTGAGGATATACGTGATCTTGTCGTCTACTTTTTGGATGGTCTCAAGAAGCGGTGCGTAGGGAGTCATGTCTATTAATTCCATTTTCTTTTGTAATTATTTATAAATTTCCCTTTCTTTTGCAGCTCGAAATATGTGATTGCGCTGCAGGATTACCGTGCACCCTCGGACAGTACCAGTTTCTTATCGTTCTTCAAGGGTGATTTGATCATTTTGGAGGATGAGTCGTGCGGTGAGTCGGTGCTAAACAATGGCTGGTGCATCGGACGTTGCGATCGCACACAGGAACGCGGCGATTTTCCAGCCGAAACGGTTTATGTGCTGCCAACGCTGAGTAAGCCGCCGCAGGATATATTGGCCTTGTTCAACATCGAGGAGGCGCATCATGGTCGACGCTTAAGCATGGTATCGAATGGTGGCGTTGTTGAGCCACGTGATCGTCCGCACACGCTCATGGAATATGCACTCGATCATTTCCGTTTGCCACCCAAGCGTACAATGTCGAAAACATTGACGCTCAGCTCGAAGCGCAGCGAGGAATTGTGGCGCTATTCAAGGGATCCGATTAAGGCGCCGCTGTTACGCAAGCTGCAGAGCAAGGAGGAGCTTGTCGAGGAGGCATGCTTCGCCTTTGCTGCCATACTCAAATACATGGGTGATTTGCCATCGAAGCGGCCGCGCATGGGCAACGAAATCACCGATCACATATTCGATGGTCCGCTCAAGCATGAGATATTGAGAGATGAAATCTATTGTCAGCTGATGAAGCAGCTGACGGATAATCGCAATCGTATGTCCGAGGAGCGTGGTTGGGAGTTGATGTGGCTGGCAACGGGTCTATTTGCATGCTCACAGGGTTTGCTCAAAGAGCTGTTGCTATTTTTGCGCACACGCCGTCATCCCATCTCACAGGACTCGATGCATCGATTGCAGAAGACCATACGTCACGGACAACGCAAATATCCGCCGCATCAGGTGGAAGTGGAGGCCATACAGCATAAGACAACGCAAATCTTTCACAAGGTCTATTTCCCGGATGACACCGATGAGGCGTTCGAAGTGGACTCATCCACACGCGCCAAGGACTTTTGCAATAATATCTCGCAACGTTTATCGTTGCGCACCAGCGAAGGCTTCTCGCTGTTCGTGAAAATTGCCGACAAGGTAATTTCGGTGCCAGAGGGTGATTTCTTCTTTGATTTTGTACGCCATCTGACCGACTGGATAAAGAAGGCGCGACCGATACGCGATGGCGCCAATCCACAGTTCACCTATCAGGTGTTCTTCATGAAGAAATTGTGGACGAACACGGTGCCAGGCAAGGATCGCAATGCAGATCTAATCTTTCACTATCATCAGGAGCTACCGAAACTCTTGCGTGGCTATCATAAATGCTCACGTGAGGAGGCCTCCAAGCTGGCCGCACTTGTCTTTCGTGTTCGTTTTGGTGAAAACAAACAGGAGCTGCAGGCCATACCGTGAGTGCATTATCCGTTATCCATTATCCATTAGCAATTAAAAAAAAAACGCTCATTCCAGGCAAATGCTACGCGAATTGATACCCTCTGATATTATGAAGATGCAAAGCACTAGTGAATGGAAACGGTCCATTGTTGCCTCCTATAATCAGGATGGGGGCATGAGCTCCGAGGATGCCAAAGTTGCCTTCCTTAAGATTGTATACAGGTAAGTAACCGAATGAGCTCATGTGTGCCTTGAACTATATATTATCATATATATTTAGATGGCCCACCTTCGGCTCCGCATTCTTTGAGGTAAAGCAAACCACCGAGCCAAACTATCCCGAAATGTTGCTCATTGCCATTAACAAGCACGGCGTGAGTCTCATACATCCAGTAACGAAGGTAAGAACAGATAACAGATTAATTACGATTAGATTGATGGCTTAAAATAAAATTTATAATAATAATATTACCATAATAGAATTCATAATAATTGTAATATCAATTCTTGTGAAATAAATAATATATTTTTGTATACTTTTGCAGGATATACTGGTCACCCATCCATTTACACGCATCTCGAACTGGTCATCGGGCAATACGTATTTCCATATGACAATTGGGAATTTGGTTCGTGGCTCGAAACTGCTTTGCGAGACATCTCTAGGTTATAAGATGGACGATCTGTTAACGTCGTATATATCGTTGATGCTGACCAATATGAACAAAAATCGAACTATACGAGCCAACTAGTAAAGATATCTTAAAAGAAAAAAACCACACACACACACATTCACATACATATATTTATAATAATTATAAATTATAAATGCAATAATTGATATAACTAGAAATTATAGTTAATTACCTATTGTTCATTCCCACTCCCTAATACCCATTCTATTTTCTCTTTTAGCTACTTTAGCTAAACAATTTTATACCAAACTCTGTTTCATATTAATATTATGCATTTCTTTTGTAAAAATATGCAAACTGTTGTTTTTAGTATCCTATGCAACCACATTCCGTTTACTTAAATTATTAATTAAACATATCAAATAGACGGTTTTACATATTCTTTATATAGATAAGCTATTGTATCTAAACATTTTGCACTATATCAAACTTTATGTACATCTTAATTGCATATCTGTACTGATGACGTTTTGTATCAAATACATAGAAATGTTCAATTATTTAATAAATTATATAAATATATATATATACATATAAATATAAAAGAAATATAACGAATTTTGTTTTAATATTAAACATTCATATTATGAACCACATTTTTTTTTTCAAAGCTACGTTTATTATCGTTTAAATAAAATACAATTACATTAAATTCTGTTAAATCTATGAAATGTTATCGATATATCACTGTGAAAGCGTCTGAATCCTGCAGCAGTGTAAAAACAAAAATGAACAATCGATATCGTGCCTATCCTGTTAAACTTATGTTATGGCACTGTTTGCAATAAGTCCCGTTATATGTGAAAATTTGTTCGAAATTGTGTGTGCACAGTGAAAAATGGTGAAGAAAAATGAAGTAAAAACAACTAAAAACTAATGTAATTGTGATGAAAAGTGAGTTAGGTAAGTTTGCGTTAAAAACGCAGAAGATATCATTTAAATTAATGTTACAAAAAATTAGAATCAATTGGAATGAATTTAAATCGTATAATTAGATTAGATATATAATTAGACCTATATTTATATATAAATACATATTTATGTACTATATATATGTATGTATTGCACATAAACATAATATACGACTTACTGTAGCTTAACGCCTGCGTCGTTGTCTGCGCCGGCGTCTATCGACTGCGCAGCTCGTCTGCCTTAACTGCTGCATCGCGTAGCGCGACGCGTTGTAGCGAATTTTTCTACCACCAGTGTGCAAGGTCTGCGTAAAAGCTGAGTAGGTTTGTGTCTTCGATGAATTTATGCAAACGGAAAAACTAGAAATTTGTATATATTAATAGTTTTCTAGTTTTTTTTCTGTTAATATTCTAAATAACATTGTCAAACGAAAATTGGATTCAGTATGAAAATCAAAAACTATGTTAATAAATAATACTGTGATCTAACATTTTTACTGTTGAAGGGAATACATATACAAATATTAAATGCTAGCTTTGCTCTTTTCCATGAAATAGATTTCAAATTCTATAAAACTTCGGTATTGAGCATATATCGCACGAACATTTAAGAACATTTCGTTTTATATATTTAATTGTTTTTTATTTAATATACATCTAATGAATATAATGATTATCTTAGGAGTAGATTGAAATATCAACACATGGAATATTTGTAAGTTGAATTTGTTTGACTGCGGGCCGCATCTCCGGATCCTTATGCCAACAATTTACAATGAGAATTCGTAATTCTTCGCAACTCGGTATTAAGTCATTTAATGATGGTCGTTCACCATTAACCGTTTTAAGCATTATCGCAGGTGCATTTGGATTATCCAAGTGATGAAATGGCTTCATGCGCGCCATCACCTCCCAGAGAACAATTCCAAAGCTGTAAATGTCGCACTTCTCCGTATATTTATTTCCCTTCAGAACCTGTGTTTGTTATTAAGTTATTAATATTTGATTTTTATGCAAGACTTTGATTACGACAACCTCTGGGGCTATATAAGCGGCTGTGCCACGCTCACTTGTCATTATTGATCTCAGATCCGTCGCAGTGCCGAAATCTCCAATTTTCAATTGCTTGTAATTTTTAGTTAATAATAGGTTTTGAGTCTTTATGTCACGATGAATAAGCGGTTTTGGTTTCATGGAATGCAAATGGTTAATACCCTATAAATGAAAGTCAAGATGAAAGTTAAAGGTTATGGTATTTGTTATTGTATTAAAATGAACCTCAATACACTGAGTCATCCAGTCCATAGCCATCGCCATGGTATACTCCTTTTGTTCGTTTCCGTGCAAGTATCTATAGAGGGATCCACACTCGGCGTAAGACATGACTAAGTATGCGGTGTCCTCGTGAAAACAACTCCCATATAGTTTTATAATATTCTCATGATTTGTGCGAGATAGCTGCTTGACTTCCTGTTGGAAATTTGTCGTATCTAGTTTTTTACATTTTTTGACAGCGACGATACTTAAATGCCATTTTGATTTGTAGACTATGCCATAGCTGCCGCTTCCAATGATCTGAAGAATTAAGTTTAATTAACTTTGTTTCTAGATGAATTTTCTTAATAATAATTTTAGGCGTAATAATAATATTAATATGTGGTATATTTGCTAAACCTCAAATCTCTAGTATTTGAAATTATGATTATAATTATTTTTTTTTTCACATTAAAAGAATATAAACACTAAAGTGTCTTAATAATAATAAGAAAGTAAGATGATAGATAAAATGTTACCTCAATTAATTTAATATCCTTATAGTTTACGTCTTCGTGAAATCTTATGAACATATTATTAGTACATGAGCTATATGAAAAATATTATATCAAATGATTTGAAATATATTTAAGGATAAAACAAGCACCAATCTCACCTGTAGGTTTCAAGATCGATTAACCAAAAATATGGATCTGGTCGTTCTCGTCGATCCCAATGCCAACAAGCTTCGATAAATTCTTCAATAGACTCCAGTTCCAAGTATCTAATATCACTCAAAGCCGGTCGCATGCCTGTAACTGTTAAAATATTATAATGCTTTCTAATCCATTGATAATTGAATACCTTTAATTATTTTCAACAAATTATGTGGAGGAACACTGACTAACTCATAGTAGGGCTTTTTCCGCGCGAGGACCTCCCATAAGATAATTCCCAGGCTATAAATGTCACTTTGGTAAATAGTTTTTTTTTTACCAAAAACCTGTACATATAGAAGTTCATACATATGATTATGATTATGAAATATACTATATATATATAATATATAATCAATTCTAACCTCTGGTGCTATATAGGCTATTTCTGAAGTGGAGTTCAACATAGTTGAAACGTCGAAAGGGCAACAATAATCGCATATCTTCAATCTTGTGTAATTGTTAAACAAAATCATATTTTGAGGAGTTAAAATGTAGTTCATGAATATATTATTTAAGTGAAAATTTCTGTTAAGAAAAGCAACACCCTATAAGTAAATATGGAAACAAAAAACATTACAAAGTATACAACGAATATAGAGGATTGTGTGAATATACCTTGGCAGCATCCATCATCCATAAAAAAGCGTCATATACTGAATATATCCTCTGCTCCTCGCCATACAAATAATCGTTTAAGGACCCACAATCTGAATATTCTGATATTAAATATGTTGATCCTTTATATATTGAGACACCATAGATATTTACTAAGACATCAAAATTTAGCTTAATATTCTTTCTAATTTCCTCTAGAAAGGATTTATGCTGAGTCCATTGCTCAGGAATATTTTTGAATTTTGTTACCGATATTTGAGCATCCAGCCACAATGCTTTGTAGGAAACACTAAAGTGACTATTTCGGATTGACTATTGATTGAAAGAATACATTATATATTAAACTTATATATGGAGTTTATAGAAAATGTATGTACTTCGGATGATCTTATGAGTTAAATAATATAGATCGTGTACACCACCTCGTATAGCTCAATATCAGCAAAGTCTATTAGTGCTCCAACATTAGCCTTCAGTACTTGATTAAGTTCCGTATCTTCCTTCTGAGTGCTGTAATTAAATAGTTAATTTCATTGATCATTGTATTGTTCATAAACTTCAGTTTCAAATATTCCACTTACAGGATAGCGTTGAGTGTAGCTATAACATCTTGAATAGAAGGTCTCTCTTCTGGATATGAGTGCCAACAGCTTACTATTAAACTCTTTAATATGTTATCAATTGATATTTTGATATCATTTATTGACGGGAACTCTCCTAAGTAAATAATAATAATTGTAGCATGGTGTTATTCTTAATCAATTTATGTACCTCTCGAGAATGCTTCAACTATTTCATTCGACTTATAGTTAGTGTGATAAAAGGGCTTTTTACGTGTTAATAATTCCCAAATAGTAATTCCGATATCGTATATATCTTTGCTTTCTCTAAAATGTAAATGTTCAAAACTTGTTTTCCTTTCGTGTAATACAAATCTTTGACGTTTTGCAGGAAGCACAATAATTTTTAAGTAGCGATAGTTATTCGTTAACAACAAAAAATCAGCATTCAAACTGTAATACGTCGTTGTAATAATCCATATCTTTTCAAAAGGTCGTGAATGTAAATACTCAAGGCCCTAAAAAAAACGTGGACTAATAAATGAGTTAGATGAGTAGGTTAATTATGAAATACCTTTGCTGCCTGATACATCCATTCGAGGGCATTTCGAAAAGAATATTCTCTTTGCTCATCGCCATGCAGTAATTGCTTCAGTGATCCACAATCTGTGTATTCCAGTAGTATATGATCATCGACAATTGCAACATATTTTAATACATTTTCATGATTGAGACTAAGTAATAATCGAATATCACTTAAATCAAAAACAAAATCATTGTGAACATCTATGCGTACATTGGGACTCCATGTGTATTTAATGCCTTCTCCAAAAGCACCGCAGTCGACAAACTGCTAAATTTCATATTTTAAATTCAAGACGTATTTTCTGGTCAATTGAAACGTACCTCTACGATGTCGTCCATCTAGTTTCTTTTTGCGTAATCTAATAATATATGAATAAACACGACAAGCTAAAAGTCAACTTTCCCACACGAAAAACTGCACTGGACTGGAAGCAATTGTCCATTTTTTTTTGAGTTGTTACAGGTATCACAATCTTATCAGTTTATTGCATTCGTAAAAAGCAGTGAAAAGTAAGGAGAACTACTTTATACCCATGATTTACTTTAAGTTATGTCCACAGATAATCTAATTATACATTTAGTAAAGATAAAAAAAAAAGAAATATATTAAAAAAAAAAAACAAATGATTGAATAAAAAAAATAAGAAAATAAATGCTCGACTGGTTCAAACATTGCAATATATAATTTTCATTTGCTGCCATTCGACTATCATTGCGGATTTTGAGTCTTTATGTCACGATGCAAATGGCTAATACCATAAAGAGAATGAAAAGGCCATAGTATTTATTATAAAAATAAAACTCAATAAACTGAGTCTATAGCAACTCCCATATAATTTTATAATATTCCTGTTGGAAATTTGTCGTGTCTATTTTTTTTTTTTTTCGACAGCGACCACATTTGAATGCAATTTTGCTTTATAGACTATGTCGAAGATCTGTAGAATAAAATAATTACAATTCTATTTTTATAATAAAAATATTAAAAGAATTTAAATACTAAAGTGTTTTCGATCTAATGGATATTTTCCATTTCAGCAATCAAATTCCATTTCACGTAATCCCATAATAATTTGTCAATTTTTTGATGACTTGTACGAGGTATCACAATCTTATCAGTCTATTGCATTCATAAACAATATACCCTAACTTCCTTTTTTTATTGGGTCCGTGTATAAAAAGCAGCTCAAACTATTTTAAGTAATGGAAAAATTTATACTCCTGATTTGTTTTAAGTTATGTGAACAAGATTCGTCTCAGGCTGAGGTTATAGTGAAATTCTTTATACTTTTTAATAAGACATTAGAATGTGCTGTGAGTCCATAATGAATCATATTAAAAAAAAAAAACGTCGGTATCTAGTACATAATATAAAGATATTAACTGACTTAAGAAACAATTGTTAAACAAAATCATATAATTGTTTGAATTGAAATTCATTTCAATGGAATTTCCGACCATCCTCAACATCGATAATCGAGTGTTAGGTGATAAGAAGTACACTTGAACCCAGTGCGCCATTACTAGACATATGAAGATAAGGTAAATTTAAAAAAGTATATAAAATAAAACTATATATACACAAATATAGTAATATTGTAATAAGAAAATATATATTTATATAAATATATTTCAGTCTCAACAGCTTTTATTGAAGCTCTTTAAATTGTTGTCGATTGATATATGAAGTATATAAAGTATTGGCGACTAATTTTCTGAGCAGATTATAATGATTGTAATGTAGTTTATTTGTTCTTTTTAACTATTAAATACATTTTGTTTAAAATAATCACTTTGCTCCTCGTCATGGAAAAGTTTTCGTAAAGATTAAATAATTTCAATAAAGCCAATAATATACTTATTATTAATTTGAATTTCATTGTTCCCTTTGTAGAATGAATGAAAACTACAATTTTTATAGCATTTTGATTTATGCAAAATAATTTAATTTTTATTTTTAATTTTAATTTTCAAATGTTTTTGCTTTATCAACAAGAAATTGTTTGGAATCTTTGATAGCTTTCTCATCAGAATTTGTGAACTGTTCTAGTAAGCTAATAGTAGTAACGAAATTGAATTATATAAATATATACTATCTGTTAGTATGTGTATTTATTTATTTATTTCTCCATTTTTTTTTATTACTATGATTGCATGCAACCCCATTTTGTCTCCCACACAACCGGCTGGCAATTCCCACGCATTGTATGTTTAGAATTTTCACAGCGTGTGAAAACCGGCAGCCGGCTTTAAAGTCAAGACTCTGATTTTCCAAGATAATTAGTGCAGTGGAAGCTCCTGGGAACTTTTTTGAAGACGCAATCTCCAGCACCTGTCCCCAGCACCTGCCCCTCCAGTGTCTCGACCGCAAGCCAACGACGTATTCAAATGTCCAACTAGACACAGGGGCCGAGGGAGAGCAAAAATTATGCACTCAAAATGTGAATGTTCATTAAAAATTCAACTAATTTCGTATTCAGCTTCTTATAAGATGCCGTGCACGGCGTTGGCCTTAAGAAGTTGCAGTTCCAATTACACAACCTGGTGGTGGTTTTTAGTCTCTTCTCCAACTTGACCCCTTCGGCCGCTTTTCTCTCTCTCCCTCTCTCTCTCTCTATCGGTCGCATTTCTCACTCATCTCGCACGCAACGACGCGTCGTCAAGTTTGTCGTTTAAGTCTTTCGTTTGCCATCTACAACGAAAAATTTCCCACCAAACTGGGGGTGAGTTGCATTTGCTGACTGCTTCGCTGATTCTGATAAGAATAATAATTCTAATTAAAACCTAGTAAGAGTGCCTGAGTTAGGTGTTTCTCAGCATTAAATTGCTTAAACACAATATTTTCTTGAGAATTACAGAGCTGATGCATTAGAATGATTCCGTGATATTTTTATATCTCATTTATAGAGCAAAGAAAATAATTTATGTATATAAATATCATTCATATACAAAATTAGTGGAGCCAAAAATAAATTCATTTTATATATCTCTGAGAGCCAGGGGAATAGAAACTAAATAAGAGAAATAGAAACTAAACTAAAAAAAAAATAATATTGCTAAGATTTATGCAAATATTTAGCAATAACTGCCGTTTTCAATACACATTCAAACAACTTTTTGTTGGCCAATTAAGGCTAGCTCTGTTCTGTAGGGTATTCAATGAAAGCTTCTCAAGTTCGATTCTGTGATTAGTTTGGCAATCCAAAACGGAAGCGCGATAATTAATGCAAAACGACGATTGTTAATTTGTAAATCTGTAAAATAACAATAACAGGTAGTCGGGCAAATAATGCATAAATATTAAGCAAAGATAGTTAAAATCATGAAGAAAAAAAAAAACGAAACTAAAACAAAAACAAAAAAAAAAAAAAAATGTTCTCAGCTTATTGTCAACGCCTTTTGGGGCTGTGTGAATATTCTGTTCCTTAAACTTTCAAAGCTAACAATGCGGCCATATATATGCAGAGACGAAACACAGACAAACAGATATATATATATATATATGTACATATATAGTATATACCTATATATATTTCTTGACTTTGCGTTTTTCGTAATGGCCGCTAAAAATTCAAATCGACCAACCAACTGTAATTAAAGTTGAAGAGGCAGCCCACCGTGGGAAGTGCTGCACTTGTTTTGTTTAAGTCACACACAAAGAAATGTTCACACGACATGGCAACATTTTCCCAAGCCGATTTAAATCGACTATTCGCCTAACCAAGTGTAGAGGGCGGGCGCCTTCAAGGGAGTAAATTCTTCTAACTCTTTTGCTTTTTCATCATTTTTTAGCGTCTGAGGTGAAGAATAATGTTAAATCATGGCGAATTTTGAACTGTTTTTTTTTTTTTTGACTGACATTGTTTGTTTATTATTATTTTTTTATTTAAATGTAGGGTTTCTCTTAGGCTTACAACTTTCATCATTCAATTATCTTACAAAATTATATGCTTTGTATATAAATCTATATATATATATATATATATATATATATATATATATATATATATATATATATATATATATATATATATATATATATATATATATATATATATATATATATATATATATATATATATATATGTCTGGTCTAGAGCTGGGCTTGTGTTGAGCTTAGCTTAAGTGAATTAAGCGTGAACAATTCTTAAGTGTTTGTCATATCTATAAATTAAAATGTCGCAAACATTTGACAAAAACAATTAATCAGGCACAGCGCATAGGCCCAGCATATACATACATCAATCTTCTATATACTATTTATATATGTATATATAAATGTATATTTAACTAGAGTTACAGTTCATGTCAGTGAGCTCTTTCGAGTTATGTACAATTATGTGTTCGTTATTGTTGTTTTTTGTTTTTTAGTTTTAGCATTTATACATACATCTATTGGTACCGGCTAGCACTATAAAAAAATGTAAATATTGGTCAACTTGAAATTGATTTTCATTCGGTTTGTTCGTTTTGCATACGGGGGCTATCGCTTTCTGAGCATGAAAGAAAAGAGCAATAGAAATAAATGATAGAGTGAAGTTTTGGGTGTGTGTTTGTTGCTTAAAAACTAGGCATAAATGTGTGCTAGAAGAGCTTTAAATAACTTGGCATAAATAAATGTATATGGAATTGCAAATAATAGAAATACTGCCGCACTCAAGACAAGCCGCTCCCATGGCTATTCCACTGCACTGCCGAGATCGAGGGCAGTGTTTGGTGCGTTTGCTGTTGTTGCTGCTGCTGCATGCTCTGCTGTAAGCTGGAACCGCCGGCTGGTGAATTGCTGCTGCTGTTGTTATTGTTGTTATTATTATTGCTGTTGCTATTATTATTATTGTTATTATTATTATTGTTGCTGATGCCTGTGATGTTATTGTTATTGTGACGCGTACGCATAACATCCTCAGCCTGATTACAATGCGAACGCGGTCCCGGCTCCGGCGTATAGGTGAACGTCAGGCCCGTGGCATAAATGATGCCATCATTACGCACTAGCGATATAGGCACCTGTGTCGGTTGTCTCACCTGCCAAAATAATAATATATATATATATATATATATAGTATATATACAAGATTAGCATACAATTGCAATTTTACTCACCCAAAGCCATTCGCCGCGAAATTGTGAGATTTCAGGCACTACACAGAGCAACGTTTCAGTGCAGCGATACATGGTCTCCGCTTCGACATCCCCGAACCAGACCTGCAAATGCGGCGTAAAATTATCGCCACTCAGTTCCAACATTGCCACATCGCCGCCACCATTTAAATTCAGTGAATTAACAATTGGAACTGGCGTAACCGGAGATCTAAACAGATATTTGTAATATTTATATTGGAATTTATGAGATATATTCAATATGTAAAATACATACGCCACTGGACCCATGCCCTCGTAGAATTGATATTCAGCTTTGTCGGTGGATATGATGGTCCAGCAGGCGCCATCGTTGATCATCTCCTTGTTGGGCTCCTTGGGACACGGCGTGGCCTGAAACTGTATGATCTTCTCCTGGGACAGACATAGATACATTCGATCCGTATCCTTCATATAGAAGGCACACTTATGCAACTGCGACACCGGATCATCGGCCTCCAGCAACGCCATCTGTTTATCCACTTTGCGTATGATTAGACGTGGCAATGCCATGCCCGTCACCGAGCACACCAGCTTAACTGTCGCACCATAGTGGATATAGCCGTCACGCACCTGAAACTCCTCCGACTCGGACTCATTGTCGTCGAGCAGATGTATCGTAAAGGCGCCCCATTGCGTTGACGAGGCATGAAAATGTCCATTCTCCACGTGCAGATAGCGTGTGGAGACAGTTTGGGAGCGCAGGCGATTGAATAGGGCGACATTGGTGCCGCTGGCTATGCACAGATCGGCATTTTTCAGCGATTGCTTCTTTTTGGACGGCTTCGAGATGACCTTGATGCGTTTCGAATTGAACACACCAATGTCGTGGCCATTGCCATAGAACATTTTAACCGATAACATAAAGTGTTTGCGCTTATCCGAATCGGATATGAACAGCGTCTTGGCCGCACAATACTGTTTGCCATTGAGATCCAGCTGCTGCATATCCTGATCACTACTACCAATGCCAATGAATGCGCATAGCTGTGCCCCCTGCTCGCCCTCGCCCTGCTGCAGCATCTCCTCGTAGCGCCGACGCCAGCCGCTGCCAAACAGATAAATGCAAGGCGGGGGGCAAAAGAAACGCTTCTCATTGCCATAGGATTTTTGTGCGACCTGTGCGAAATAAAAAAAAGAACAAAGTTATATTACATTAATTAATTACATTAAATAATAAGAAAGAAAAAAAAGAATAGTAATTATCATTATAATAATCAGCGCTTCGATTATCGACAGAGACAAATCGTAACAAATTGTAACCGCAGCAATGCAGCTGTTAAATTTGTCGTATAATTAATTTCAATTATTTTATTGTGGCCGCCGTTTGCTTAATTTGGATGCAGTCAACTGTGAAGGATGCGATGCCTGGACGGCGGACGCTGGCGATGTCGACGCCGACGCCGCTTGAAGATAGCCGCGCTAAACCGCAAAAAAATGCCCAGACTGGAGCACTAATTCGCTGTGGAATGGCAAGTGGAGCTCACGTCAAATATATAGACGTAGAGATATATATATATATATATACATATTTTTATATTCTATATAAAGCTGCTCTCAATCTGTTGTCTAATCTGTGCATGACTTAATTACATAAAAGATATATATATAAATAAAAAAAAAAATTACTATACATTTTAATAATGAATTCAATTACAGCTAATTCCAAAAATATTTTAAGCATTTATTAATTCTTAAGAATATTTTATAAATTTAAATTTAATTAATTGTTTAATAATATAATTCTAACTCGCTCGTCACTCAAATCTTTTGAACATTTTTAGATTGTAATATTAATTATAATTGACTATTAATTAGATTACTATGAATAATAATAATAGAAAATAATAGTAATTAATGAATTTAATTAAAAACCTTTAAACCTTATTTATTATTTGTATATTCCAATATAAGTTAATTTTGTCAATATTTAAATATTCATTAGAAAATAATTTAATTTTGTCAATTGTATTTTTTTTTTAATTTTAATCATTTTATTTATTGTCAAAGAATATTTTTCCCTTTTATATTCATTATAATTAGCTGCTTTAATATTTTTTTTAACTTAAAAATGTATTTTTGGTATAGGTTTCGCCAAGTTTATTGAATGTTTGTATGTATGTATGTATGTTTATTAATTTTGTAAAGTAGTATAGTTTAATTTTACTATCTATATTTTACTATCTATATTTTCAAGTAACAAAATTCTTCTTCATTTATCAAATTAATTATAATAAATTTATTTATTATGATAAATAATTAGTTGTCAAATGTTTAGTAGTAAGTTTATTCCTTTTATTTATTATTTATTTATAAAACTACAGGATTATTCCCATAATTTTTATTTTAAATATTTATATTAAAAATTGATTTAAGTTGAACAAATTATACTCATATTAATCATGTATGTATATCATGTGCATATTTTCACTGTTCTAAATTGTTTACACTTGTGACGTCACGCACTCGTGTTTTATCCTCTCGTAAAACGCAACCTATCAAAGCTATGCTTCTATTTTGTTTATTTTTTGTATGTTTCTGTTTTGAACCCACCTTGGCGTGCAATATGACGATGACCATGTCGTTGCGCTCGCGCATATATTTCTCCATGGCATCGCGCGTCAGCTTCTTTTCCTCAATGTGCGACCGGTATGGACCTGGCACAGAAACCGGCAGCATGGATAGTTGCATCTGTTGTTGTTGTTGTTGTTGCTGCTGCTGTTGTTGTTGTTGTTGTTGCTGCTGCTGTTGTTGTTGTTGATGATGCACTTGTAGCTGCTGCTGTTGCGGCGGCGGCGCACTGCCCAGTCCAAAGTGCGGCATATCCTGGCTGTGGCTGTGCAGCTGACTGTGGTCCACGGAATTGCTATTGCTGCCGGCTACTGCTGCGGCTGCGTTCTCGTAGACGATGGCGGGCGGTGCGGCGGCAACGGCGTTTAAATTAAATTGGCTGTAGCTCTTCATTTAAGCACATGCTGTTTAAATAGTCTTCAATTTATTTATATTTCTCTTCGATTATTTTGTATATTATTATTATTATTTTTATTTTGGCAACTTGTTTAACAGTTTGGCACTACTCGCACTTGCACTTGTACTTTGTTTGTGTTCTTCCTATTTTTATTTTTTCTTCGACAAGCTGTTGTATCCTGGCACACAGTACACGCAGCAAGCAGCAGCTGTCGTTTCTCACGGTTTCGCTTTCGATGTTGTTGTTGTGGTTTGTTATTTTTTGTTTTTTTTTTTTTGTACTTTAGAATGCCCGCCTGGCCATAATTAACATGTGTTGGGTTAAGAGCGCGAGTGCGACTACGACTGAAGCTTGTTGCGGCTGGCGGCTGTTTAAACGTGCAACTAAACTTTGGTAACTGATTTATAATAAATAAAAACGAAACCAAACCCCACTAGAAGCAGCTACCAAACAAACTAGGGTTGTTGTTATCGTATCGATATCTTTAGCAATGCATTTATCGATAGCTGAAAGCGGCACATGCGATATTTTTGCAGAATGAGCTATCGATATGTTTGTGACGTCAATTTATTCGTCATTATTATGAGATATATATAAGTAGTGCCATTAAATTTTATATTTACTTTATATATAAATTAAATATGATACTTGCATACAATTTGCTTTAAATTAGTATAAGTAAGGGCATTAAAATCATTATATATTAAATTTCATTCAAATATTAACTTCATAACTTACCTCATTGAGTTATTTTGCGTCCGTTTCGTTGTGACTGTTAACATACTGTTTCGAACCAGTTGGCATTCCTCAAGCTGTCAGCAAGGCAGTTGGCAGTCTAAGTTCGTTGTGTGCGCTTAAAAATTATATTTGTATAAAAAATCTAGAGCAGACTACATAACAATGGAACAATTTAAAGGACTACAAAAAGCCCTCTACATATGGACGGATAGCGGGGAGCTGGACAAACGCGTACAAACACTGAAAGAGGCCACGGGCGGCGAGGTGGCTGTAGAGAATGTGCATCGCTTGTCGTTTTGTAAGTGTTAACAATTTTGAGTGTGAGTCAGCATGTTTATAGCCAATTGCATGCATTTTAGCCTCCTACGCCAATTCGAGTTTCGATCTGATTGTAATTGAATGCGCTCAATTGACCGACAATTACGTAAAACTACTGCACATGCTCAAGCCGAGCGGCAAACTGCATTTGTTCGCTTACATCGGACCGGCCGCCAGTCTGTTGCAAGAAATCAAGCTGTCTGGCTTCATAAATTGCAGCGAGGATGCGTCGGCCAATACGCTGACAGCCGAAAAGCCTGGCTATGAGACCGGCTCATCGGCTCGCCTATCGTTTGCCAAGAAATCACCCAGCATGAATGTATGGAAGATAAGCGGCGATGATGAGGAGCTAATCGATGAGGAGGAACTGCTGGATGAGGAGGACAAACAAAAGCCAGATCCAGCTGGATTGCGTGTCTGCAGCACCACAGGCAAACGCAAAGCATGTAAAAATTGTTCCTGCGGCCTTGCCGAAGAGCTGGAGGATGAGAAGAAAACAAAAGCAGCAACCGAGAATGCAAAATCCAGCTGTGGAAATGTACGTAAAGTGTCTGTGTTTATGTTCGTGAGAAAAAGAAAACCTAAAATTGCATTGTCGCTTGAAAATTATAATTTATGAGAAATCAGCAGCGTTGGCCGAGGGACCTATATTGTTATTAGGTTACATTTGCTATAGAAAATTTAACAAATTATTTTTTTTTTTTCGCTTCATTAGTCTGTTTTGATTTGTGGTCTCATTTTCAAGCTTATATAACAAAAAGTTTTGCATTTGCTTTTAATACTTTATTTATACTTTTTTACTATGTTAAGAATGTTCTAGAAAGTCTGAACGGGGAAAATTTTTGCTATTCCCATTATTTTTTGTTATTGCTTTCATGCTCTTATCTTTAATCTCTCATCTTTTTTTTTATTGTTTATAATTAAATTTTTATTTATACGCTATGGCAGTGCTGGTAGAGGCTATTTAAGTTATTTCATAAATTCATTGTTCATTATTTGCTATTATAATTTTTAAAAAATCTATTCAACTCTTTGATATTGTTATTAACAATACACAATTTTAGTTAATTAACTAGATTCTAAATAGAGCGGAACATGCACAGTGGTTCATGTTTGAATGATTTCTCTTGAAAGTTGAAAGCCAAATCGATTATATCTTTAGATTTTGAAAGGTTTTTGTTTTTGTTTATGTACATTACAAGTGAGGCCAGCATATTTTTATATCTTTATATTTAGTTAAACCTGTTATAAATTTATATCAATGCATATGCATATATAATAATATCAACATTTATTAAAGCTGCTCACATTATGTAATAAATTTAATAATGCTATAATAATACTGTAAAATTGATAACAAATCAAGCTGCTGTCACTCTACAAGCTAAGTTACAAACATATATTATTCTTATCTGTGTTTTATCTATTTTTATATTGAAGCCTTTCACTGTTCATTGCTACAGATAACATTTGTTTAAATCAAATGTATTATATATTTTGTTGTCTGAGTGCTTGTCAAGTCTTTAGCTCATATAGTTTATAAACATTTTAAAATATTGTGTATATTTTATATTATTCTTATAACATTTATTTATTTATATATATTTTAAAATCTTCAATTGATATGCCTGTAATCAAAATAATCTAATCTAACTTTGTTCTATTTTATTTTGCAGTGTTACCTGGGCGATGCGTTTAGATGCTCCACTTGCCCCTACCTGGGCATGCCAGCCTTTAAGCCTGGCGAGAAGGTGCAGCTGGCTGATAATTTGCTGAAATCTGATATTTAGGCTTAGGACACAGTGCATTCAGATAGACTTGGACACTTTATTAAGTGAAATTATATATTTTAAAAATACATTTCATAAAAAAAAAGAAACATAAAAAATGTATATATTATACATGTGTGTATGTATGTAAATTAATATTAGAGTTCACATGGTGTACCCTTGATAAGATCAGTAGTCTTGCCGGTCAATATACGATAATTGACGGCATTGTGATCCAGTTCCTTGTACAGATAGGTGGGCATGCGATCGGATAGCACCCAGAGTGAGCCAGTATTATCCACCTTCAGATCGTTGGGAAACACCAAAGTATGCGAATCGGATTCGATGAGTCCCTGAGTGTCGGCCGTATATGGACGCTTGATATTCCAACAAGCGATGGCATCTTTGTTCACCTGCGTATAGAAGAGTACGCCGGTCTCCTTGTCATACGATTCGGCAGTCGATTGTCCGTTCATGCCACGATCACCGATCAGCTTGAAGTCGTAATACGAATCACCACCATTGACATGGGTCTCGTTTTGAAGCACTCGATTGGAGACCTTGAACTCCTTGGTGCTGGCCAGGGCATGGAAGTACACATCCTTGGTATGATCAGGATTCATGGGGCCTACAGCCATGCCGAAAACGCCATCGGTCCACTGGAAATTGACGCCGCCCACATTGAAATCGCCCTGCAGCGGATCAAAGTGGAAGTAATTGTGCTTCACGCGATACGATCGATCATCCCTAAGCGAGTAGACAATGACACCATAAGCGCCCAAATCTGGCACATAGGCATACGCATCCTCACACTGCTCGCGGTCCACATCGACAATCTGAAGCAAAGAATTATTTAGATTTATTACAATTTAAGTACATCAAACATGTAGCCTGAGTTTGCTTACAATATTGGCAAAGAATGTGTCCTCCTTGCTCTGATCGGCGGGTATGGCAAAGCGACGTAGCAGCTGATCCGTTTTCAGATCGAATACCAATATCGAGCTTGGTGTAATTTGCTTGGGATTGCCCAAGATGTCAGCGAGTCCAGTGTCAAGCACCCAGAGACGATCACAGACATCAACGGAAATGCGGAATGTGGAAATTATTGTTGCATTGTCCTGCAATTGGACGCCAGCATCCTGTGCTTTGTCCGCATCCAAACGGCCGCCAGAGGGCGTCTTCTGCTCCTGTGGCTTCACATCGATGGGCAGCTTATTGGCCTGCCAGCTGGGATAGGGACGTAACTTTGGAGATTTCTCAGCAGTCGAGAGATCAATGTAGTTCAAGGTGGCTGCAACTCCAGCCTTCCATCTGTGAAGCAAAGTAGAAAGAGAGAGAGAGAGAGAATGAGAAGGGGCATTGATATTATGAATAAGTAAGTAAGTAAGTTTAAGTGGTTCGATAAATAAATGACAATCTTTCTAAGAATCATAGCTATATTATAATATAAAATATAGCTATATTTGTATTATAATAATAATCGATTTTCTAATTTTAGCTTTAAGAATTTTCGTGCGTGCGATTTTAGAAAATTTTGATATATTCATTAATCGATAATAATCGATTTTTAAATTGAGGCAAAACGTTTGAAATATATAATTTGTAAAATATAATGTATACAATATTCTACTAGAAGAACACTTTCTTTTCAATAGCCATTAATGCACCTGATCGATAACAATCGATTATTGACTTTAGTTTTAACTACTGTGGAAGGTCAAAACTGTGCTTAAACAATTAACTTCATTAATTATAATCTTTATATTCTCAACTACTAGAAGAAGCTAATTAGTAAAAGGCATCCATATCAAATCGATAATAATAGAATTCTGATTTTAGAAGGTTTATAATGCAATTAATAAAGATATATATTTAAAGGATATCTTTAAGTTAGGTTTTTATTTAGCTAATTTTTAAAGCTTCATTGTTTCTTAATGAATATGATTAATTATGCTGTTATTATTCTGATTATGATATTTTGATTTCTATAGAAATCATCAATTAATTTTTGTTTGTTTGTTTTGATCTACTAAATAGAACTAGGTAAAGCACCGAGCTGCGATGACGTCATAAACATCTAGATGAGCAATTTCGGATAGACAAAGATTAAATGTGTACTCAGGTATATACATATATGTTACCTATATGTCCAGCTGCTTCAATTAAAACATTTAGCTTAGACATTAATCAAGTTATTGTCATATTTGCATAACAGTAATCTAAAATGCAAATAGTTGTAAACTAAAAAAAAAGAGCTAAAGACAAAATCGACAGCAACAAATAACCGGTTTTTGAGTCAATCTCAATTGGTTTTTCGCAATCCCCCGCTTTCAAAATAAAAATACATACATATATGTATGTATGTATGTATATAAATAAAAAAGTACACAGTGTGGCCAATTCGGTCGCAAATTTGTTTGGTCACCTACCTTGGCACAGTGACAAAGATTTTGTTTTCCCAGCGCTCCACGCCAAGTGGCAAATTGTTCTCTGCAATATAATGGCCGCTCTGCTTGGCCTCCGCCTCGGCCTCGGCGCTGGGCCAATCGAAGGTCAGCTGTTTCCACGAGAATCGTTCCTCCAGCTTGGCATTGACGCCCAGGCAGCTGATAAAGCACAGAGCCAGCAGCTTAACTGTAAACATGGCTTGTTTTTGTTTTTATTTCACTATGTTTAAATTTTCGAAAATTTTCGATTTCGATTTTGTGAATCTTTATTTTCGTATCGTTAAAACGTTGAGCCACCGTAACGTTCGAGCTGAGCACGCTTACTGCATTGCTTGAGCGCTGTTCAGAGCTTAATATGCTAAAAAAGCTTTCGGGAAAGCTCTCGCACACACGACATAAATAGCTTGCAAGCTTAACAACAGCTGCCACTGTCTTCAGTGGGTGGGCCAGCCAAATTAGCATTGGCGGAAGGGAATAAAGGTAAGGGTAAAAATAAATGTAATGGAGCGATTAAAAAAGAAAGAAAGAAATATCTGTAAGCCGACTGAGCTGATTTGTAATGCAACTGGTTGTTAATTCATATCGGGTCAGAGAGGCTATTGTGCACTGAATTCAATAGCAAACTAGTTTTCAGTCCAAAACAAGTTCTCAGAGAATTGTCACAATCTAGCTGAACATCTGGAAAACTACGGCTAAAAGTTAACGAATAGCCGGTTGCGTTATATCGGCAGCATCAGAGCTAGTTTAGCTGTATTTATAATTTCATGCTAGAGCCAAGAAAAGGT
The DNA here is from genome assembly GCA_035047405.1 of Drosophila stalkeri. NCBI lineage: Eukaryota > Metazoa > Arthropoda > Insecta > Diptera > Drosophilidae > Drosophila > Drosophila stalkeri. The sequence continues at coordinate 19,395,899 of JAWNPR010000039.1, forward strand.
ATAAGAAGAATCTCAGTGATATTGTAGCTAGTTATAGAAGTGCAAGCATTTCAGACTATTCTAGCTATATTTGAAATAGCTTTAGCTAGAAGCTTTAGAATTCTAGCTAAGCTGTAAATTGTGCTTTTTAGCTATTAATGTATGCAAGCTGAACATATTCAAGCTATATTGTATTTTTAGATTTCAAGCCAAAGATTGATAATCAACTAAAATTGCTACCTAAACTGCATATATTAATATATTCTAGTTTTTTAGCTATAAAATACGTTAGCTAAGTTGAAAAGAAAAATTTTTATAGCTCAGCTTCTTCTCAGAAATTCTAGCTATATATTAATATATCGAAATTTATCATTTTATATTTATATATATATTAATCTATTCTTCTAGTTCAACCTCAATTTAGAAATGTTAGCTATATTTTACGATTATTGAAATTTACGTTTATTAAAAATTTTGAATGACATTTATTTTTTCTAATTTAGACTGTAAATCGCCAGTTTTAGCTTGAGTTATAGCTATAGAAAGCCAAATGATTTATTGTAAAGCTTTTCTCAAAAGGTTTAACTGGTAGCTAAGAAGTTTAAAAATAATCGCTTATTATGTTGGCAGATTAAGCACAGCAAAATATTAGCTAAAAGAAGTAAAAACGTTGCAATTTAAAATAGACAAATATTAAATGCCAAATTAATTGAAATATGAATTTTTTCGAATGTAACTAGCTATATATTCTTTAAATGTTTTACAGACTTTTAGCTTTAAATATGTTTAGCTATAGCTAAAACAAAGCTAACTTTATCTGGCATATATTAACTTGAATGGCACTTGCTTCCTCCCGGCTACATAAATAATTAAAGCGTATTTAAATTATATTTTGAAAATAAATGCTTATAATATTTCTTCAAACACGATAAGTTATAAATAAATAAAACAAATAATTATCATACCTGTTGGCACGGGTGCAGATTGCATAAATCAATAAATAAACAGAAAGAATTAATGCAAGTTCAAAGTAAATATAAATTGTACATAAATTGAATTTGATATACAATTTTTTTAATGAACAAATTAAGAATACAAAAAATAAATAATAAATCAAAATAAAATGAGAATTCTTTGATAGATTATGCAATTTTTTTAGACAATTGAAATTAGTTTTTTTTTTCATTCTGTTTTTTTTTTATTTTTTTTTTTTTTTTTTTTTTTTTTTTTGTTTATTCAGTAAAATTCTCATATTCCGTTAATAAGACTTTAAATTAATTCGTTAATGTTACTTTCATAAGAACATACCGAGTTTTCTTTGCTTCATATTGCTACAATTGTAATTGTTTTTTTTTTCATATTTTTTTCTCTTATTTTTTTTTTGTTTTCTTTTTTTTTTTTTTGTTCTTTGGGAAATTAATTTGAATTTTGGATTATTTTTGGTTTTTCTTTTTTTCTTTCTTTCTTACAACAATTAGCTTTGCTAAAGTTAGTTATTAACTTTTTTTTTAATCTGTGTGTGTTTTAAGACGGAAAAGCAAAGAACTGAAAATGAAATTTTTAACATTTGAGATTCTTTTTCTTGTTGTTGAGTAAAACTTGCAATTGTCGCTTAGTTTTTTCATTGTGTTTCTGTTTAGCTTAATACGCTATATACAATATACATGCTTTCTTTTCATTTTTTTTTTAATTACGACTACCCTAACAGCATTCCCTATATATATATGTATATGAATTACAATCCAATTAAACTACAAATTCCAACGATCCTTAACAATTATTAAATGTCGTTTTTTTTGTTTTTTATTTTCGCTTTTTTTCACTAAAGACGATGTCATTTGTTGCAAGGTGAAAATTACTCGTATTCATAATATATCATGAATGTTTGCATTAGTATATATACTCTATATAGATATATGTGTATGTGTGTGTGTATAGTTTTATTTCATTTAACGGCTTAGATTTTAAAGTCTTTCATTTCGTAGGAATTTGATGTTGTCTATGTGATGTTTTTTTTTTGTTTTTTTTTTATTTTTTATAGCACTTTTCGTGATGGAGTAGAGTGATTGAATTTAAAAAAGGTTCCATTTCGTTTTTTTTTTAAATTTATATGTATATATTAAATATTTAATTTTTTGAGAATTTTCTTCAATAGTTTTCAGTTTTCGTTTGTTTTACGCTTTTATATAATGTCAATTCCTATTTAAATAACGACGCACTCATTTATTTACCAATTTACTTTCTTTCTGCATATGTGTATATATATATATATATATATATATATATATATATATATATATTTATATACATATATATTCAATATATATATATAATTTATATAAATGCAATTTTAGAACTTACAGTATGTTCGAAAATTTTCCTTATTTGCTTTTATTTTTATTTTTAGATTGCCCCAATCGTAATTTCTCTATGTATATAACACTAAATACAAATTAAAATGTTGCTTGAGCACATAAACCCACCCCAAAGTATATATATATATGCAGATACTACACTAGATTAGGCTATATTATTAATTATCTAAGATTTGCTATGCTGAATTTTTTTTTTTTTACTTTGTGCTACTTACGACTCAGACAGAAAATTTAAACTATTTTAAAAACATTTTATATCGCGTGCAATAATAATTATAAGTACGAGAATTCTTTTGGACAGGCCCCCAGAAAATAATGGAAACAAAGGAAACTATTTATACACACACGTACACATGAGCTCTATACAATCAAGACACTAACACTAACTTAGGGCTACGAGTTTAATAGGCCAAAACTTTGTGAAAGTTGTTGGTTACTGGAGTCTATAGGAGTCAAGGACTGCAAGTCCTTCACACGAACATAAAACGATGAAATATGGGAAAAGGCCGCCTTGGGAAAAACAAATGCATGTGCTATGCATATGTGTGTGAGAGAGTGTGTGTGTGTGTGTGTGCATGGATGTCAGTGTGTGTGCATGTGTGTTTGTTGCTCTAGGAGACAGCGCACTGAGCAAAGAAGGTTCATGGGGTAAATTACTCGTTATACAAGAAACATATGTACTAACACAACAATTTGTTTTCATTTAAAAACTACATTAACTTTAACATGATTTCGTTTAGAATTATATTTCATTTGTTTTGTTTTTAATTTTGTAGTTAAATGACTTGACTATGTTTTGTGGTTTGTGTTCAACTTTAAAGCCTAACAATTTTGCTTAGTTCACATTCTAATGTCGTTAATTAATTGTTGTAATTTAGAAGTATATTTCGATTTAAGTACTTGCTAAACACGTTTAAGGTACGATACATATTTCAGTTAATCTACAAAATTGCTGCTACCAATTCTCTCAATATATATTTATGTATATATATATATATATATATATATTTAGCTCAGCTTAAAGTTGATACAAAGTTCATTAAGTTACATACACATATATTAAGTTATCATTTAGCTTCTTCAATTTTGCATTTGTATAATTCACCTATCACGCAAAGGAAATTGACAAGTTTTTTCATGTACGGTGCTCATGAGTATCTGTAAGAGAGAGAAAGAAATATAAATATATTTTAAATATATGTTCGTTACATTTACAATTGACACTTTTTAAATAATAACGTTTGCAATAGAGAGCGATGTTACACAGCGATATATCGATAGGTTTTACAGCGATAGCTTTTAACAGTGCACAGTGAGCGACAGAGAGACGATCATTGGCAATTTAACAGTGTCAGTTGGCGCTCTGTTAACAACACACAAGCACCGTTATTTGTGAAAAGTGTGCTTTTTAGTGTTTCTCCAATAATAAAAGTGAAATTATATGTAGTGGAAATGCTGTAAATTACAAACATTGAAATGCAATATGCCCAGTTGGGCGAGTTCGTGTTTAATACAAATAAATAAATAAATTAGAAATAACCTGTAAACTCCAATTGGAAAATATTCAATCGATTTTCTCAATGCCCGCAAAAATGGCCAAAATTTCTAATGTAAAAAAAAGTAATGAAAACATATTTAAAGCAACTACTGCTAAAGGCAGGCTTGTAGCTAATTAGATTACTAATTGTTTACACTCACCTTGTGTGATTGCGAGTGTGGCTGCGGGCGTGGGATGCGCTGAGGCAGCTGTGCTGATGATGTTTCCAGCCAGTGGTTGGATTGCCAGCGAGGTTGTGGCTGTGCCGCCATTGCCATTACCATTACCGTTACCATTGGCACCGCCGGCACCCGATGCCCCATTCAGTTCTGTGCCCTTCACGTCCCGCTCGACAAGCCGTTGCCGTAATACTCGTATCTTTTCCTCTTTCTGTTCAAAGAAAATAAATAAAGAATATTAGAAATTATTTTTTTGGCTAGGTATAGGTATTCTTAATTTACCTGTGTTATCAATCGTTGTAGTTCCTCGTTTTCGGTTACCAGTTTTTGATAGCGTTCCTCATCCTCCTTCGATATGGCCGAATCTGGATTATATTTCGATTCGGCTTTATCTTTTGGATGTCGTATGACCTCAATGACCTGAAAATGAAATTATTAACAATTAAAAATGCATTTCTAATAATTCTAATAAATTATGCGCATTACCTTTGGCACAAATATCAGCAGCATGCTTAGGAAACAACAGAATATCACAGCTAGTGCAACAAAGGCAAATGATGCGTCCTGCTGCGATGCAATGACCATGCCAACTGGCGCTGTAATCAGGCAGAGGACAACCACATTATATATGCTCATGCCCACATAGCGTGAATCATTAATCTGTTTCACTTTGATCGAACGTGTCTCATAGGCCAAGAACAAACCAAATACCAATATAAGACCCTTAACGCCATAAACAAGTCCTGCAAAAAGAAAACAATTGAAATTAAAATTGAAATTGAAATTAAAATTGAAATTGAAATTGAAATTCAATTACTTACCTAACCACATAGAATTGCGTTCACTTTCGCAATGCTCAAGCTCTGGACGTATTTTAATATCATCAGTTGTAGATACTGGATCTTCGAGTGGGAATGTTTCGAGTATACGCTGTAGCGGATCAAAGATCTGCCAACACAATAATATCACTAAATCTATTGATAAGAGCCCCGAAACCATGGTGTATAGCTTCCAAGGTTCCACTTTTTTCTAAAGAAATTACAAAAATATAATATAAATAATTATCAGAGTTATATTGTATTTATAGCTTTACCTTTGGGTCAGTTTTCGCTTTTGTTGTAAATCGATGCACACGCCAGACTTTGCTGAACATAGCACCATATGCTAATGTAAAACCGGTGGATAATAGCCAAGCTCGTGCTTGACAGATCTAAATAGAAATAATTATATAGTTCGAAATTCCATAATAAGGATGTATTATTATATTGTAACATTACCTTTGGATATTCTTCTGGACTGACAAAGCGTCCGTCCATGCCCAGTAATATGACTGATATAAGGCAGATGATAACGCCAAATAGCATGATCGTATTGCAAACTGGATGCGAGGATTGTATTACTCTGAAAAGTCAGTAGGGTATTTTATAGAATACTATTGAATGACGGATTTTAGAGCTATGTAAATACCTTCTATGCTTATTCCATATATTAAAGATGATCAGAGCAAAGGCCACAAAGATACCGCAACAAGAGATGGTGCACATACAAACAAATAACGGCAAAGAGACCGTTCTCAGCACATGGGTAACAATTGTACGATCCTGAGGGACCTATAGAAATAAGAAAGTAACAATAATATGCTATGTCTTGAGAAAGTAAAGTTTGTCTCGGAATTCATTTGAATTTCCATATACTATTAGATGTTATAGCATATATTTCATATTTCTTTCTATAATGCTTCATGTTTATGTTTTGTTTTCGGTGTGCTCGGATTGCTCGGATTGCTCGGAAGCACACGAAACATGACTTGTCCCAAATCGGGTCGATTATTCTTTATATTAGTTGCCCAGATTCTAAAAGTAAACTTATGCTTTAGACCCAATTTCAAGTTATTTAATCTGACTGCCACCAATCGATTCATATCAATTTTACTATTGAACTGAAGATTCCTGTCTTTTGTTTTGATAAATTGAAATCTTTCCACATCCACATATTTGGAATTAAATGCAGGTTTCGGAAAGAATTCGATTTCTATGTACGGCTCAGAATCGCATGTTAACCAAATATAATTTATACGCAATTGTTTTTCGGTTGCATTAAAAATAAAATTCATAATATTGTCATGATGTATCATATCGAAAGAGGCTATATTGAGGTTTTTTTGTCTCTTATATGATTGCGTTTTAAATCCAAGCAAACGATTTATTTTGATAAAAATACACGGACTCCGGCTGTCGTAGCCAAAGTTATTCTCGATCTGGCAGGGACCAAAACGTTTGATTACACCATCAATACGACCATGCCTTTCCAAAAATCTGGTCAACTTATAGCGCATATGATTGACTTCTGAACGATTTGTCATATCATATTTGATGAGACGGTAATTGGATTTATCTCCGATCGGTGCAAAGCTCAAATATGGCTGTTTCATTTTAATTTTTGGCGAAGCCATACTAAAATCAAGCACAAAACGATGAAAAACAATTTGACCAAAATAGATCATAAAATATACAAATGCGATCAAAAAAAATGTCGAATAGAGCCAACTTTTCGGCCTACGCGAAAGGCACGTATTTTTCTCCCTGTCGTAAAAGAACTTTCGTGCCACGCGCTTGGAGCGTGGAAAGTGATATTCACATGTTGGATATTCCTTGCGATGAGTTCCATCGATTTTATATGATTCGCGCTCTATTGGTAAACGGACTATGCCGTGATGCGGTACGAACTGTTCGTTGGATTCATCTATTGCCAACGGCACCGTGGCACCGGTATTAATAGATTGCCTTATCAAACTCTTTGTGCTGATATTGCTGAAAATGGTGGTGTCACTATCCGTCATATGTGTGGATGCAAATACCATTCTTAAGTTGTCATTTTTGTCGGTTTCTATCGAAATATTTTGAAGAGCCACATTACTTTCTAATACATCACTGTTTGTAAGACTCCGTTGCTCAGAGCTGAAATTTTCTGAATAGTATTCTTCGGCTTCAAAATTGATTGATTTCGTGTATTCAGAAGCTGATGTGTCTATTAAATAGTCTTCATCTTCATCTTCGGCTTCACCTTCTTCTTCATCTTCACCTGTATAATTTTCTTGATCTTCGTATTCATCATAATCTTTAGCTTTATCTTTATCAATATTTTTGCCTTTCTTATCCATTATTAAAGTGTTTTAATTTTTTTTTTTTTGTTTATTTGTATTCTAGTTGTGGTTGATTGAATCATAGCCTATTTAGTTTACCTTGCCGCCTATCCATTGCTCCGTATTTAGCCAAGTTAGATTGTCCAGCTGTGTATCGTAGTAGCCTAGCTTTTCGTATTTTCCATTCACCATCTGCTCAATTTGTGTGAGCGCAATTCGATCGCCCTGAGAGCTGAATGCCACTACGCCCTAAGGAAATTCATTTATTTAAATATATTTTTTTTCGAAAATAATAAATATAAAATCGCTTACAGATACGCCCAAGAACTGTGTCGAATTCATTGCCGAATATATATCATCGGCAATTTCCTTGTCTGTATACGTAAAATCTCGCAATGATTTCTTTCTAGTTGTTAAACGTTCCATTGTCTTGTTGAAGGCCAACGCCACACTCCAGACGGCATCATAGGCCAGCGGTGCCTCCTGATAGCCCTCCGGGTAGCGATCGTGATTTATATCGTAGCCCTCTTCGATTAGCGCATGATTCAGTCGATGTCTATTTATTATAAATATATATATATATATATATATAACATATTTGAATATATAATTTCTTTTTATTTCTCTAAATATTTCAATAGAATTTACCGAAACTCTTCAGCGGTCATCCCCGATATTGTTGTCTGATTGTTTTGATTCCACATTAAAGCCTCGGTTGTTAGATGTCCCTCGGCAGCAATGCGCATTTGTTCCACGGTGCATGTTATGCCCTCATTCTCCAGATTTGCCTCATACCAATTGTCCTCATACCAGCCTATGTATATCGAATGTATATTTGTTAATTAGTTATCGAATTGTTTATTCACATGTAGCTGCCAAACTTAACAACAACTCATCAAAAGTACTTTGACTTGTTCTAATTAATTATTAAAGCTGTTTTCGGCTATGTTGATTGAATTACTTGAGTGTTGGTTTAGCACTATTATAGATATGTGGAATTATCTATTGAATTTGATTGTTATGTTTTTAAAGATTTGGCAATCTATGCATGTTAACATTATGTTAAAAGCAAAATGTTAAATGACAAGAATATTAATATTTTTCATTGTGAGTATAATTTGACTATATTTTAAATAAATTTGTGAATTTAATTTAACAGAAGTTTAAGAGTTAACAAATGCTCTTAGAAAAGAGATTAAATACTCTTTAAAATAAGATAACTCTATAATTAATATAAGTACTTTTCTTAACATGGTTTCTTCACATAGTTGAGAATATCAACTAACCTTTTTTATTTTATAAATAAAGACTCTAAGATATTAGTGACATGCACTTGATAGGAAATATTACAGAAATCTTTGATTCGACAATGACTCTCTGTGAAAACCCTCTCCTATAGCTAATAAATTGTTATTTAAGATATCATCAAAAGTCTGATAAATTTGACAATAGCTTATCAAGAGACATGACCTAGCCCAAGCTCTCTATGCATATATGTATATTCCCTTACCTATAAAGAACCAGACATGAGCACGCCCGTAGAGCTGCTGTTTGTACATCTCGCAGAGAACACGTCTTGCTGCTACCACATAGAAGAGACCCACAATGATGCGGGCATCCTGGCGTCTTAAATTACGTACGGCGTCTGTTGGATCGGATAGAAATGATTGTCTAGTTACGATTTCGACGCCAGCTTCCATGCAGCGATTCTCAAGATCCTCCACGGTCTATCAAAATACAAATCAGTTATTAAGTATTTTAAATTTAAATTATATATGGAATTTACTTACCGATATGAATACCTCTTCGGCTTGCTGTAGAATGGCAACGCGTGACCAGCCGAACTTTTTCATTAGTTTGATGCGCGTTGGATTGTGCACCGTGGCCGAGGGATGGGTGCGAAATAGTGTTGGAAAACGTTTGCGATCGGATAGAGCGGGACTTGAAGCGCCATAACAGAGCTATAGTATAAGCAAATATAAATATAAATATACATATACATATACATATACATATATAGTATAAATGGTATTCATATATATTCTATTCAATTGGCTTACCACAATTAGATTCCACATTTTGGCCGCCTCCGCAACGGTGGTGCAGACAGTGCTGCAGCCCGCCAAGAGCATTAGCTTTTGTGGCTTATTATATAATAGATTGTACATCACACTGGCGCCCAAACCCGGTTCGCACTGTACAAATAAGATAGATAGAGCGAGAGAGAAAGCGGGAGAGAAAGAGGGAGAGAGGAAGAGTTAGAGTTAGACATAGAGGGAGAGTGAGCGAGTCAATTACACATGTCTACAAATGGCATTTGGCAAAGGGCATGACCCAGTTTGTCAGCTGCCAACAAACGAGTCAGGCTTCAATGCAAGTTTACATAATGCACAAAATCAAATAAATAAATTTAAAAGTAAAGAATATTCGATGCAGTCCATAGAATATACTACCTCAAGCACTGCTGGCAGGCTCTATGCTAAATTAAATAGAATTGATTGATGTTTCTCTTCTATTCTTCTCGTTCTGTTTCTCTTTAACTTGGTTAAATATTTAATATTGTGGCGAAATGTAACTCTATAGCTTTCTTTTGCTGCAAACTTGGTAATTCAATTCTTAACATATTTATTTATTATATATTCATATGCAATTAGGCTCAACAAGAATTTATTCTTCAAAGCAAAATTATGTATGTCTTGATTTTAAAATAATTTGTTTATAATTGTGTATAATATTTCTAAATAGAGTTTTTTTTTTCTTTTTTAAAAGCAAATATACGTATATGTAATCTGTTAAGCCATCTCATTATCATATTTTGCGTAATGTTAAAATTTAGAATTTTTTATTTATTTATTATCTTTAAAAATATTTATTTATTATCTTTAAAAATATTTATTTATTATCTTTAAAAATAGTCTTCCTAATATCTATGATATTTATTAAAAGTGTGTACTTTTAAAAGCGCACAATTTATAAACACCTTTGCATTAAATAATTATAAATAATGAATTTATTTTGTGAGACCATTTTATTTACTTAAGTAATCATACTTCTATATTATAATCTTTTTAATGCGAAAATCTATTTCACTGATTTTTACTTAGAAAAGAATTATTTACAGAATATTTCTTGCTTTTCGAGAAATATATAAAATATTTAAATTGTTTTAAGCTGTTATATATAGAACAGTGATCGTACAAAAGAGTTATGAATTTATAGAAATATTGGCGCACAAAAAATCCCAGGAAGAGTGGGGAAAAAGACATGTTATTTTTTTTTCTTCGAATTCAAGTAAAGGTTAAACTTTTATTTGCAATTTTTTATTTAATAACATTTTTTTTTAATTATTAAAATTGATTTGTATAAATAAAATCAAAAATAATAATTACAAATAATATTTTTTTTTTTAAATCAAATAGCTTTCATTTTCAATGTTTAATATAAACATTTAAAATATTTTTTATTTTTATTTTTATTTTTTAATTAAAAATAAAAATTGAATTGAAATATCTTCTTTTGATGATATGAAGTTGCCAAGGCCTTCTATACAGCGAGGCACAAAAGAGATATATTAAAATATATCTGAATAGCTCTCATATTGCATACAACTTAAATGAATACCTGAACTTAAATGCAAATTCCCTTTTCATCTGCATGCATGGCACTTATAAAGTACTAGATGTGGAGCATGGATATTAAATCTTCATAATAAATTGATAATTATGCTAATTGTTCTATTCCAAGCAAAGGCTATTTTAACTTTTATGAATTTCAGTTTCTTCCCATTTGCATGATTTCTAATCAACAATTGTTTTTTATTTCGTTAATTTGTTGCTGTTCATATTTGGAATTGAAGCGTGTTTATTTATCTATTTAATAGATAAAATGAATAATTCATGTATTTAGTTGAATGTCCAAATGTTAGAGGTACTCATAAAGCATGCATTCATTTGCATTTGTTGCACGATGACCACCACGATGATGATTATGATGATGATGATAATGATGATGATAATCTTCATGATGATTCATTAAATTCATGCCTTTAATGAAAAAGTCATTTACGCTTTGTTTAACTTGACTTTGCGTGTAAACAACCTTTGTAATTGGTTTGGCTTCGTGTCCAGTCGCATTGTGTTACTTGCCTTTCCCTTTCTTGTTTTTTTTTATTATTATCCTGTACGTGGCATAGTGAGCGCATATACCAGCGGAGGTATATGTTATATACATTTATATAAGTATGTATGTATGTATGTATGTGCATACATATAAATCCGGAGGGCTCACCGCATTATGAGCGCACTTGTTTAATCATTTCGGTGTGCGAGTGAGCGCGCGCGTTCCTCGGGACAATTCACACATCAAAGTAGGTCAAGCAAAAGGCATAGGCAAAGGCAATGCGTGCGACCTTTGCTGCTTGTCGCCTACGGATGCTAAAGATGATCATCATAATGATGATAATAATGTTGATGCTGCTGCTGGTGATGGCACGTAGATGGTGCAGAGATGCGAACTAATTATGCAGCATTTAACGGAAGCTGTTTGCCAAAGCCGCTGTGACACACAGTCGCAAAGGGAGCACATATACATATATATATATATATAATATATATATGTATTATATATATATATATATATATATGTATAGTAAAAGCCCTTTCAGTAGCAATGCCCAGCGAAGCGAAACCAAACTGAACTCAATTCAAGCAGCACTTAACATACTCCCATATACAAATACATATATATATACAGAATTATATATATATATATATATATGTATATATAGTCTACATTATATAGTCAGGTTTGTGTCTGTCAGCCTTGAATAAAAATAAAAATAAACTGAAACTGAAACTGAAACAGCAATGATGAGACGAGCGCGCCAAAGTGACCTCATTCAAAACTCAAAACAAGTTTTCGGTAAGCTTTCGCTCACTTAAAACTAATGAGCTACGCCTATAAATAGGCATCCTATGTAGTACGGCCGCCAACTGTAACTGTACAGCTATATAGATGTTTAACTGTAACTGTACAAAACTGTATTGTGTGTCCTTTCCTCGTTTTTTTTTTTTTACGTCCACTTTCACTATCCTTTCCCATTGCCGCCATTCATAAGCATAAATGCTCGCATTGATAACATTTCGTGCTAGCCTGCGCGACAACAACTAGCCATTAATTATGACACATGACAGTTATGCGAGTAAATATATTTAACTATACTAATATATATACATACGCATATATTCAAGTATTTTTACAGTGTTCTTTAAATCATTTTCGACAAAGGTTTTGATTTGTTTTTAGAATATTATAGGAACTTTATTTTATTTATTTTTTTTTGCCCACTTGGTAATTATGGCTTAGATCTATATGCGCTATAGAAACTCTTTGACTGCAACAAAAAAATAATAAATTAAAAACTTTTTTTTTCGTTAAAACTAAAATAACAAAAATATTTTAATATGAATTTTTTCATTTTAGGATTTTTAATTAGTTTAAAATTTTATTTTTATCCCTGTGAACATTGTAAAGAATTTGTGGAAATTAAAAATAAATTTCCTAATATATTAAATAAATATATTAAATAATATTTAAAAAAAAAAAGATTCATTTATATATGTAAATATATAATGTAGACATATATTTTTTTTAATTTAATATTTGTTAGTCTTTATTAATTTGGACTAGTGTATATAAAACATCAATAACATTTTTTTTCTATATAAATAGTAAAAAAGCAAAAGACTGAAAAATAGACAAAAGTATAAAATGTTAATTTTGATTTTGAATAAACTTAAAAAAGTTAGCCAAAAATAAAATTATAAATCTTTATACAAATATACATATATTAATTAATGAATATAAATAATAATATATTAATTAATGAATAAAAAATGCTTCGAAATGATTTTTCGTTCACTTCTAGCAATCACAAAAATTCCACCAAGCAAAAACCATGTAAACAATCATTTATAATAGTTTCTAGAAAAAACGAAGGAATTAATTTTTTCATATCTTACAAAATGAAACATAGAATAAATCACGTATATTTATTATAAACAAAGGTATATTTAATTAAATTAAATCTAAACCCAAGCTAACCAAAGCTTAAATGATTTCGAGAGCTTCACAAAGCCACTATACCAAATAGTACATATGCATATATCAAATGGATTTGATTAGATAGCCCAAAATAGTTGATTGAATGAATGACAATAAAAGTTGTACGAAATTGAGTTGAAATTGATTTGAAGAACACTTACGTCAAATACCCTTTATACGCAATATAACAAAAGCATAATAAAATGCTATACTCTGTGTGTGCGTGGCCCCCTAGAGAAATATGCTAATGAATGCCACTACTATCCGACCAAACCCCTCCCGCCAGCCCCTCCCTGGACAAGCGTTACAGCTCAACCCCTGGCAACGACAATGCGAGGCAAAACGGTCGCAAAAACAAAACGCAAAAAACGAAACAAAATAAGTGAGACCCAAGGGGTCGACTCTAGACTCTAGCTACACATGGTAGAGAGTATTGGTTGCCAACTTATCATAGTAAATAGTATATACTATATATAAATGTGTATATATTTGTGTGTGTGTTTGTGTGTGTGTGTGTGTGTTTGTTTGTTTGAACTCACCTCGCTGTCATTGCTATGCAGAATGAGCTTGAAGCCGGGCAGAAGATTTGGCTCCTTATTGACATCATCCAATGCCAGTCTTGCGGCCGGCATGCATGCCTGCCCACCCTGCCATCCTCCTTTGCCGGCAATTGGAAATATGCCGCCAATATGCAGCTCATCCGGTCTGCCCGCTTCGCTGCCCTCCAGCTGCGGTGTTCCGATCAAACAAAGCAAAAATATCCAAAACGTAACAGCACCATCACTTGTCATATCCTGCAAAAGCCAAACAAATGAATGAAATGTCCACAATCTGATTACAAATCACAAATTCACAAATACAAAATCAAACACAATGGACAATGGCACGCGAAATATCAGAATGCGAAAAGTGAGCAGCGAAATGGACAAACGGAAAATGGGAAAATGGGAAATACGAAATGGGAAACCGAAACGTGCCTCAAGCGACATTTTATGTGTCCAGCACTTTTGTTTTTTTTTTTTTGTGTTTCTCTCTCTCCTCTCGCTCTCTCTCTCTCACGATTTTTTTATGACTCGCCTCGGTTATGTTTACAGCTAACGCAAGCAATTTCTCGTTGTTGGCACACACACACACACACACACACACACACACACACACACATACACACAACCTCTATATAAGGTGTGGGCATCTCATATTTTTCGACTATTTCATATTTTTCGTTTTGTGCTTAACAGATTTCTTGTCAATTTTAGGGGTGCGCATCACGCGTACAACTCAGAGTATGACATTGTTATTCGAGTTTCTGTTTTTCTCGTTAAAGCTATACGAAATGTATAATAGATAGAGATATTAGATTTTATTATTATTATTATTATTACTATTATTATATATTATTGAACATATATTGATATTATATATATTAGTTATATAGTTTTAGTATATTTTATTTAAATATATTTATTATAAAAGCCGAAGGTCTCAGTAAATAAATAATACATTTTATAATTTTAATGTTTAATATATTTTTATTTATATAAAAATAAGCATATAACTAAATCTATGCACTGACTTTATATCTCAGCTAAGAGTGTCACATAAGAGAGATTGGTTTCGTTGCTTGGTTCGTTGACCTCTCTGCAATCCTATGATATTACATATTATAAAATCAATTGTACTTATATTATTGAAAAGAGTTTATTTCTTCAACTTCTTAGGCAATACACAATAATGTCCAGACTCAAGTAGTAAAAGTTGCTTTTTATAAACGAAAACTATAACAAAAAGTGTTTTTTATATGCCATTTCACTCCAAGTGAAGGTCCTTAAAGAGAAATAGCCAAGAGCAACAAAGACATGGCAAGAGCTGTGGCGTATGTCATGAAGGTTTATTGACAAGCTCTGGCAAGTAAATATATATAGAATTGTATTTTTCTAGCTAAATATAATGCAATCAGACTGTTACGTTTGTATGCCTTTGCTTATAACTATTTTTGTGCGCACTTTTAGCAAAATGCTTTAACGCGCTTGTCAACTGTAATCAAGGCTATCATTTAATATATTTATATATAGATAGTTGGCAAATGACAGCTGTGAAAGTCGTTGATTACTTTTTTAGTAAATGACCCTGTATTTCAATAGACTTTTAGCAATCTTTATAAAATGGTAATTTTTTGTTAATATTGCAGTTTCAATTCGTACTATTTATATATAACAATTATTAAGGTGGAACACGTATAAATAAGTGAGTGTCAATAACAGTCCAGTTTCTATCTATGCCAGACTTCTCTAGCGTCTGGCTAGGCAAAGGAATCAGCTATAACTAGTTGAGAATTATATGATTGCAAGAGGTCCAAGCGTATAAAGTTACCTTCATGTTATATTATATATATACATACGTATCATATGATTTCTCTTACTTAAATTTTTTAGCTCATTTATTTAAATTTTAATTGAATTATATTTAGCTGTTCCATTTCTATTAATTCGCTGCATAATATATGAAAATAAAGTATGAATAAAATGGTTGGAGAAATAAGTGAGTGTCGAGAACATTCCAGTTCTATCCATGCCAGACTTCCCTATCGACTACGCCGCCTTCAACACTTGGCTAGACAGAGCAATCGCTATTAGTTGAGAATTATATGATTCAAGGAGGTAAAATCGTATAAAGTCACCTTTCATTTAGCATGCATATACGTATTTTGATATATGTTATATTATATATACCTATCATGTGATTAGCTCATTTATTTAAATTATTGATTGTATTATATTTAGCTGTTCTACTTGTAGTAATTCATTGCATAATATTTGAAAATAAAGTATGAACGAAATGAAAGAAGCTAGGAGAAATATTTCTTTGTTTCTAAAATTTAAACTACATAACTATATCATATATGTTTCCAAAGTTCCTATTTGTTTTATATACATATGTAATATACTCGTAAAAATCTCGTATCATAGTATAGTAGAGAATATTGTTATTTTATATATTCGCTACTAAACTACTATAATATACCTATTTAATATATATATTCTACTATCCCATTCTGCCCATTAGCCAATTCTCTTCTTAGTTTCTCTTTTAGTTTGCTCTTATCATCTTTTTTTTATGTTTAAGCAAATATCCACAATTTGTCTATCATACAAATATGATCTATGTACACACATATTATTATTTTTAGTTAGTATATATTCTCTTCCATTATCTTTGAGTCCATTTAGTATTTTGCATTAAAATTCGATAAAACGAAATTGATATACTGTGTTCTTTTCTTTTACTTTTTGTATTTTTGTATTTTTTTTTGGCTGCTTTCATGTCGCTGTTGTCTGCTTGTCATGTCGTTCTATTTTATCCTAAGGTCAACCGTTGCCTGAGACCAATTTCATTTTATCCTTAAATAGTTCTGATTTGATTGCCAGTTTTCTATTTTAGTGTTGATTTGGAAGCTTTTAAGCTTTAGTTCAACTGACATTTGTGGCAACAAATAAATAAATAATTAGATTCTATTTCTTCTACACGTATTTGTTTTTGCCTTCCTTTTTTCGTGTATCTTCATTTCTATCTCTATTCCTCACTCTCTCTCTCTCTCTGTTGTTTTCTCTCTCTTGCTCTCGCTTAGCAAGGTCATTTTGTTTGACGTTTCGTTTTATAGCTTAACCTCCCTCTACACAAACACACACACACACACACACACACACACACATACACGCAAACACACACCGCAATCGTCTTGTTATAAACTTCAGCAAGCGATTGCTTATGAAAAATAAAGAAAGGGAAAAAAAAGAAAATGTTTTTCCACAGCCTCATGAGGCGGCGGCTGTCGAATCAGTTGCGTAGCTACACGCTCATTGCGCGCTCGTGTGCGTCTGTATGTGTGTGTGTATGTATGTGTGCGCGGGGTAGATACAGATGGGCACATAAACAGACACACACACACACACACATACACACAGAGAGACCCTTCCAAAAGGCACGCACGTGTAGCAGCCGTGTAAGCAATACAGTAAAAGCTCAATAATTGAAACATTTAATGATGCCAATTTGCACTAAGTTCCATTGGACTTAAATAATTAAATGCACTTGAAAATTCAAGTTTTTTTTTTAAATATTTAAATTGTGTTGGACTAAAAGGCAGCTGATAATTGTATTGATATCTTTGTAGTATTAAAAAAATGTGCACAAAATGTTAAATATATTAAATTATAAATATTTTCTACTGCAGTTTATTAAATGTTAATATTTTTTAAAAGTTTCTTTAGAAATGCTGTTGGCTAATTAGCTTTTTAAACTGTAAAATTTTTATATAAAAAATTCTCTTTTAAAAAATTATATTACATGAAGTTATTTATTATATGTTAATAAATAAAAACTATTTTAAAATAGTATAACCTATCATCTAAAAAAATGTATATACTTAAAAAGATAAAAATGAATATTAATACAACATAATAATTAATATAATGTAATAATTAATAATAATACATAAAACAAAATTAATAATAAAAGCAAATGAACACAATATTTAAATATCTAAAAATCGTATAATTTTTTATATGTTAAAAAACATACTTTACAAAAATAAATTGCATAATAACATATAAAATTAAAAAAATAAGCAAAGCAAAAGAACACAATATAAAAATATTTAAAAATCGTATATATATTTTTTAAAACAATTTTTCAGCTAAACCTATTTTCCCTTTGTTTTTAACTGTTTTTAACCGAACCCATTAAAAATGAGCAATCAGTGCATAATTACTATATTATGAATAATTAACAAATTATAATTTAAGCAGAGAAAATCAGAAATGCTGTTATGAATGCTTATTTTAATCTTTGTTAATTAGCAAACAAATAAAAATTCTATAAAATATTTTGATAATGCAAAAAGTTCAGTCTCTTTTCATATTCACTGTACAGCTGGCATTTTGTATTTTTAATATTTAAATTTGTGCATTAAATATTTACCAAATAATTTTTATGAAAATTGCAAATGCACTTAATTTTTATTAAAATATCATATATGTGTGTGTGTTTACTGTACAGGTGGGCATTGCGTGCGTACGCTACTGTCAGTGACAATGTGTGTGCTCAAAGGTAGATGACATTATTTTGCAATGGCCGCCCTGCCGATGTGGGCAAAAAAAAAAAAATAAATATATGATTTGGTTGGTCGCTGGGCATGCGAAACGCGCGCCCCCAAATGTAGGCAATATATATATAAATTTTTTTCTTTTGATGCGCGCAGCGCACAGCATACGACGCGTGTGCCCCGATAGGTAGGCAACATTATTTTGTGCGGCGATTATCGGCAAAAGTGCGCGCTGGTTGAATGGCTGACTGAGGCGTTAATCAGCAAATGCGGCAGACGCATTGCTTTGACACCTTTATAAGTGAGTTGCTGTTGTTGTGCCTGCTGGTTGCGGCTGCTGGTGGGCCACTTCCGCTGACCTAGTTTCAGCATACACACACACACACACACACACACACAGAGAGCAACTCCCGCACATACGTTGAATAATTACGCGAGCAGTGCGATTGTGACTGAGACCGCGTTTTTGCCACTTAAACACTTGAGTGCACGAAGCACACAATTGCTGTCCGTCCCCGCTGCTGCTGCCACACCTGCTTATATACTACCTGATCCCCGCACACACTCCCACTCTTTGTCTCTCTCTCTCTCTCTCTCTCTCTCTCTCTTTCACTCGTTTGCACGCCCTGAAACGTCTCGCTTCACATCAGTTCACACTTAACTTGATTCAATTTCACTTACTTTTGCGTATGCCGTTCAAAAATGTGATGCGATTTTCTTGCTGCTGTTGATTGTTGTTGTTGCTGTTGCTGATAGTATTGTTGATGTTGCTGCTGCTGCTGTTGCTGCTTTTGTTGTTGTCTTGGCCCGGCGTTTCAATTGTTTCATAAGACACACAAAAACTCAACTTTTCTGCTTTTCTTTGCAATTCTTTTTGTTTGATTTGTTGTTGTTGCTGCTGCTTTGTCGGCTAGGCCAAAACTCAATGTTTGTTGTTGTTGTTGTTACTGTTGCGGCGGCTTTGCTGTTTTTGTTGTTGTTGTTGTTGTATTGTTTGATGACTGCGCATTACAATCGATAATCCCATGCACAAATGCAGCTCAGCGCAACGGCATTGGCGTAAATCCATTTTAATGAAATGCCGTAAGCCTCATAGATTATCCATTTAAATGATGTTTATTAGTTGATGCTGTATTGCAATTTGTTGTAATGTCTCTTACTTTTGTTGTTGTTGTTGCTATTGCTGTTCTCGTTGTTGTTGTGCTTGTTGTTGTTGTTATGTTTGTTGTTGTTGTTGTTGTTGTTGTTATATCTGCTGCATTGTCAGCAAACAACAACAACACGAGCATCGACAGCCGACGGGGCGTGGAGCTTTAGCCAAAAAGGTAAAACAAAAAAAAAATAAAAGAAAAAAAAAAACAACGCAGCATAAAAAGCTTCAAATTGAATTTTAAATTTCTCGCAGTAAAATTTGTTTCCTTTTCTTTTTTCTGGTATTTGCTTTTTATATATTTTTCTAATTTAATATCGTTAAGTTTTTGTATACTTTGAATGATATTTTAAAGCGAAATTTCGTATGCAAATTTTTCTTCTTTATATTATTTTGCACGTGCTTGGCATAAATTTGATTTACATATATATATATATAGATATATATTTATATATTTTATTTATTTAATTTAATTTTGAACAATTTACACACACACACACATGCACACACACGTCGTATTGGCTTGGCTTGGTATTGTGCTTGTGTTTGTTTTATACACAGTTTTTGTAAAAAACTTTTTCGCATCGTATTTGGGGGCGAGGCGCACGTCGTTTTATTCGCTGCGTTCCACATGTATCCGACGACTGGAACTCCATGACTGATATTCCATACACAGTCGACATTTGGCCTGAGCCACGCGCAAAACAGACAGCGGCCAGCAGCAGCAGCAGCAGCAGCAGCAGCAGAGGCAGTAGCAGAGGCAGCAGCACCAGCAGCTGAAGCTTTGCTAAAGCTTTCTGGAAGGCGTCGCTGCTTTTGTTTGCTGTTTGCTGCTTGCTGCCATATTCCAGCTAGGCAAGTGCGTGAGTGTTGGTAAAGTTTGATTTTTAGTGGGCGCGAAGTTGATAACTGTCAATTCGGCCAGTGTGTGTGAGTGTGTGTGTGTGAGTGTGCTTGTGTGTGTGTGCCGTAATTATGACTGCGAAGGTCCACTTGGCCAGCGGGCATTGAGTTGCTTTTGTGGCTGTGTGACCGGCATTTTAGTTGATGTTTTTTTGTTGTGTTCCTGTTGTTGTTGTTGTTTTTGTTGTTGCTGTTGCTGCAAGTTGTCAAATGGCCGCTAAAATTGAAGAACATAGAGCGCTTTATGGCCAAGGACGATTGGCTTTAACTTATGGCCAATGTCAGGCGGCGTTTGTTTTGAAAGCGAAAGCCATTATTATTGGCCTGGCCGGGGCTGTTTTGGGGCTGGCTGATGCCTGTGTTTCTGGCATTGCATGCCAAAGTTTTTGGGGTCGTAATACAGTCAAACATGCAAACACGCACAGGCAACAACGTTGCCGCTGCCAGGCACGCGGGCGGTCATACACACACACACACAGACACATACACACACACACACTCACATGTACATACTCACTCACGTGTACCCCGTGCATGGACATGGACAAGGTGAGGTCCTTGTCATTTAACTCACTTGCCAAGTTGACCTTTTGCCGTATGTGTGTGTGTGTGCACTTCACAACAACAACGACAACATCAACTTTATGGCTAATACCCAAATGCCACGCCTTGAGCGCAAAAAAAAAAAAAAAAACAACAACAACAACAACAACAACTACAAGAAAATTAAGTACGCAAAGAAAATGTACCCCGGCACGTGCATGCTTGATGAGCTTATCAAGGCTCAAACTTATTGAATTTTAAATCGATACATTTCCGGTGTAGCCAATTAGTTTTGCTAATTGCATTGAATTAACCATGAGCTGAGCAATGTAATTACATTTCATCTACATACACACACACACAGACACACACACACACACACCCGTCTGTCACATTACGTATACGCATCGTGGAAATGACAACGAAGAGAACTCTGAGGCTCTTCAGATTTTGCACATTTGCACAAAAGCAAAACGAGCTCGTATGCCAAATCAATGCAATCGTTGCGCATATCTAATGCAAGTGTATAATTCTTATGCATTATTTAGCTTATGGCTGTGCGTGTCGTATGCAATTCAGCTGAGAAGATATTCATATCTAAGTGTATTGCTGTTATTTTATGCAGCAACAAGGTGTGCCAAGACAAGGGCATCAGCTAAATATTCAGTCAATGTCTATGTCGCACAAGGCTTTCATGCCAAGGCATTTCAGGCTGGCAATTCTAACCCACAATCGCTATCATTGTTTTTTTCCCCCTCTGGTAAGAGAAAATGTTTTCTCTATATGAATAAATTTGATAATTGTTCGAAAAGTTCTTTGACATTGGTATTAGCATTAAATATTAATAAACAAATCCTGGTTTAGACGGGATTGCTAGGCTACTATTAGAGATAAACTGAGCTAGCTTTTGTGCTGCTCCTGTTCAACATTTATGGTCGTTCACGAAATGTATAGAGTATATTCATCTTGCTGCTCGTATGAGCTCAAAGCATTTTACAGTCATTGAAATGAGAGACTTGAAATTTAAAACATATACTTGTTGGTATTTTCACTGATATGTACTGTTCCCTGTGGGCGTATACACTCCATGGGCGTGGCTAATTGAGCAAGACTATAGCTGTTGAAATGGTGCTATTGAAGCTAAATTAAAACGTGGAATGTATGCTTGTATATAGAAGCCTTGGCTAAAAATATATAGCTATATATATATATATATATATATATATATATATATGTATGTATGTGGTAGATATGTCTCTAGATACGACTCACACTGTGGGTCGTGGCATATTGGAAAATGTATAATATCTTACATAGTTTTGTAGCTAGGAGCTACTTAATTTGACAATTAAATTTAAATTGAATAAGTTTTTCATTTCCAGCTCTAAAACTTTGGTACTTATAGAATTTTTTCTATGTGCCTCGCCCTCTCATGAGACTACATATATATTTATATATAAGAGTATTTTTGTGGGTGGTTTGTGTATCAAATTTCATTTCTCTAACTTCAATAAGTGAGCCCAAAGAGGCAGCGGGAATGGACATGGCTCAAATAGATTCTTTTGACTTCGTGAGCTGTTATCAAAATTGATATTAAAATTTTTAGTATTAATATATTCATTCATTTTGTAAATTATATATTAAATAATTTAATTTTAATTTTGTTTAGTAAAATATTTTGTATTCAAATAAATATATATTTGAATTTAAAATAAATAAAAATAATATATGAAATAATTTAATTTTAATTTTTTGTAAGTAAAATATGTTGGTATTCAAATATAAATTTTAATTTAAAATATAGTTATATTTATAATAATATATTTACTACAAATATGATAAAGTTAGAAACATAAATTTATAACTTAATTTATTTTTATTTGTATATTTTATTTATTTCAGATTTATTTTTTTGACAATAAATAAACAACATGGAAAATTTAATCAATAACAATTTTGATTATTATGGTAATTTAAAACTTGTATAATTATTAATTTGACATATTTATATGTTTATCAATTTATCATTTTTTTTTTATTTTATTCAAATCAATATTTTTTATAGTGTTTTTTTTTTTGTTTTAATTTTTTTTTTTAACGTAATTATATTAAACCCATTCAACTTTTTGTATATAATTGATTAGTTTATTTAGAATTTTGCTATATTATTTTTATTTTGTTCAAATAAATATGCTTATAGTTTTTTTTTTTTTTTTATATTTATGTGAATTGTGAAAATTTCAAGCTTAATGATAATTGCTACGCCCTAAGCTCAGGCAAAATATTATAAAAACAAACAAAAATTTCGATGTTTGTTTTTTCTCAATAAAGAAAACAAAAACTTTTAAACAGTTTTGCAATAGAAACTAATTTGAAGGCATTTAAAGTTGAATTTGGTATGAAAGTTAATCTAACTATAATGTATAAAAGCATTTGGTTTGACTTAAGACATCATAAGCCACTCAGATAACTGATTGTTTTCTTAAAACTTTGTGAAACTTTTGTTGTTGTTGTTGCTTTTTTTTCGTTCTATTGGTTCTACTTCGTTTTCTTCTACTTGGTCTTTTGTGAATGTCTCTTTTTATTATTCATATCAATCATGAATGGAATGAATCATTCTTTCATTGGATGGCAAAGTTCAAGTTTGCTTTTTTGGACAGGAACCACAAAAGATTAACATGCGCTCAGCCCGGATCGGCTCATACTTTAAGTCTTTCTTTGTGTGCATATACACACACACACACACACACACTCATAGACGTAGAGGCACTCTCACACTAACACACACACACACACACACACACATACTGTGACACACATTCACATCTTTTTAAATTGTTGCACGCCTCATCCTAAGCAGCGGGCCCCTTGAGCCTCACCCTGGGGCCAATCCTTGTGAAAGTTTAGCATAGCGCACAAGAGGCGACAGAGGCGTCCAAGAAGCGGCACAGAGGGGGCTAATGGGGGTTGGGTTGTTGCTTACAACAAAGGCAAATGCCTGGCATGCGTTTTTCACATTGTTCCATGCGGTTGAATAAACACAAGCCGTTACAAACGCACACACACACACGCACACTTATGCACATATACACTTATGCATTTTATGAGCTGCACATACACACATTGACACACAGACACTTATTCGCTCGCTTGCCTCGACAGGCTTACAAAATAAACATTGTGGTATGTATTTTGTTTGTACACACTGCGTATACGTAATGTAAGGCCACTCATTTTGCCTACCCACCTGGCTGACTGTCAGTGGCCAACGACACACAAAAGATATACACACACACACACACATATATATATATATTACACATCACGTATACACATTGCAGCAGAGCTCAGCAGCCCGGCAAACCATTGTGGCAAAATGATTTAACCCATATCTCAGTTTCAGTGCCAGCGTTGAATTCCAAGAAAAAAAAATATGTAAATTTATTTGTTTAGAACTTGGCTTCAACGTATCATAGTTGGAAAAATACTTTTGTTATATATAGCGAAACCAAAAATAAATATAAAAGTTTTTATTTATTAATCAGAATTCAATTTGAATATAATTTTTGCCGGCATGATTTTCCACTAAAAGTGAATGTTGAATAAATAAACAATAATTTTCTAGCTCTTGGTTTTTTATTTTATTAAAAAAATCGAATGTTCTAGTTATTTCGAATATATAACATATATACCAGGGTGGATTAACAAATTTTTGATATAAAAATTCAAGTATAAGAACATTATGATACTAAAATAAAATTAAAAAAAAAAAAAAAAACATTATATTTATAGAATAGGTATAGAAAAGTAAATTTAAAAAAAATTCAAAATTCGTTTTAAATGTAAATAGAATTATTTAAGAACTAAAAAAACGTTTTTTTTTTAATTTTCCTTTCAAATTTTTTTTTATTATTTATAATTAAAAAAAGTACTTTTATTTTATTATTATTTTTGTTTTTGCTTTTTAACATTTTATCGTGACAAGTGAATTTTTTATACTTCAAGAAATTTATTTTTAATTCTTTCTCTTTCTCATTTGAATTTTACATTTGACATTTTTATTTTGATTAAATCACATTATTATTCCGTTCTTAAAACAAATTCTTTAGAAACTCATTAAAATTTATAAGAAAATGTATTCCTTAATAGATTCGCTAAAATAGTATTTATAAATTTGTTTTATCATTTTAAATTGATTTGATGACTTCTTTTAGACATATATATATTTTTAAAGCCTTCATGGGTGGTTTAAGAAATTTATTTTTATTTTTATTATACATTAAAAAAAATTTAAATTAGCTAAACAGGGATTGTCCACAATGTTAGCTCTAAATTGAGTCCCTTTGGAGTCAACTCAACTGTAATTAAAATTCTTAATTTTTTCGTTTACATATTTAATGAAATGCTAGCAAGTTTTATTATCAACTATTTGGCAGTAAATGAAATCTGGTAAACACACATGCTCAAATGCAAGTCCTGGGCGTTTTGATGGGTTAAAAGTGAACTAATTTGCATAGACCGCATGGAACAATGCGCAGGCGGCTGCATGAGGAGGTAACAAAAAGATTCATTAGGGCCAATCAGTGCAAAGCGCGTAAGGCCGAGGGGTAGCAGGTGCTAAAGGGTAAGAGCAAAAGCAAAGGGGACGGGCCAAGAGGGAAGGCAATATTGTGCCACGAGTCGACCGAGTCCTCGCTCTCTCTCTCTGTGTGTGTGTGTGCAAGTGTGTATGTATGTGTATGTAAACAGTTTTGTTGTTTGCCTTCTAAATACGCACGTTCTACTTTAAACAAAGCGTAGCGGACGCATACACACACACATACGTACATACATGCTGCTCTGTTGTAAACAACATGCATGTATGTGAATATATAGATGTGAGTGTGTGTGAGTGTTGTGTGTATGTGTGTATGTATGGCTGCATGTGTGTGCAAAACAAATTTAAACTTTACGCCCAAAGTTTATTTTTATGAGCAAAACTTTAAATAATGAAATTATCTGACAAGAACTTGAAGATGGGCAAAGCAGTACACAAAGATAGATGAGAGCGAGATTGAGATGAGAGAGGCAAAGGACAGTGGGCAAGAGAGAGAGAGAGAGAGAGAGAGAGAGACAGAGAGAGCTATAGAGGGAGAGTGCAAAAAAATGAACAGAACAAGAGCGTAAGCAGAGTGAGTGTGTGTGTGCATGAGTGCGCTTGAGATCTTAGTCTCTCTCATACACACAACTCACACACACACACACATGTATATACACATATATAGTACAAGAGCTAACGCTTATCCTCTTCTGTTGCCATCATCAAGCAATCAATGGGCGTAATTTATGCCGTTATTTGGCCCAAACTTCGTTTCATACCTTCTCGTTTGTGTTATCAAATATTTATTTACACTTGAGCTATAATAATTCATTGATGCATTGAATGCCAGGCACAGGCTCGTACCCATACATACGCACACACGCACATGCACATATACGCACACACACACACACACACACACACACACACACTAGGTAATCGGTCTCGGGCACGACCCGGCAACGTAAACGTCAGGACTAACCTTTGCCCGTTGTCCTTCAATGGCGCCGTCGCTGTGAAAGCAACAGCTGTGCGCGTTCTCTTTACTCTCACTCTCTCGACTGAGCTCGCTCGCTCTCTCTCTCTCTCTCTTTCTGTCGCTCTTCTAGCTCTCAATACATATTCCCTGTGCATTCCATAAAGCTTTTCGGCTATTGCCAAGCGCGCTTCCAGTTTCGAATTAGTTGGTTGGGCAAAGCTTCGTTATCAAAGCTTGTCAAATGTATAGAGAGGCTCGCTCAGGTATTGTCTAAGTGACGAGGGTTGTATGTTAAGTTGGCTAGAATTAATGTTGATATTGGAAAAATGTTAACTAGTAAAATATATTTGAATATTACGTTGAACTATTATATTTGTATAACAAAATTAAGGTTTCATAAAATTATGTTTATCTTTTAACATATTATTTAATAGAAGCTAAACAAAGATATCATTTAAATTGTATATGTATATGATTATAAATATGTGCCTTTAAATCTGTTATATTGGTCAAATATTAAAATATACGTACATATAAAATCAAATAAATATGCCGAGTCTCAGAGGTCTTTTTTAATTTTAATAATTCAATTATTTAAATTTTTTTTGTTCATATGTATACATAAATGTATATAAAACGCATTTATTTTCCATTCCCAAAGCATATCCCATATATATATATTTTATTTTTTTCTATATATTTCAACACTTCCAATTTTTTTCTTCAACTTTTGAATACAGTCTGTTGAAATGTGTATATATTTTATATAGTTGCCATATATAACATTTTCATTTCTTGAATGAAAAAGCTGTTCTTTTCAAAATAGCTTAACTAAAATCAGCAAATATAGTATTTATTAAATTGTTGTACATATAAGATGAATTTCTAACTATAGAACACATTCTTTAAATCTTATATGTCTATTATACGAATTCAAAAACATTTTCTCACTTAAACTAGTCATACGGAAAACCCTTGAAAAATTCATAAATTGAAATTTTATCTTTCTTTCAACTGTAATATTTGTAAATTAATATTAAGAGTTTTCAAATACACTTTTCAATTTAAATTATATGCTCTGATCATGCTGAGTATGTTGTAACTATTTAAAAATGAAAAAAGAAAAAAAAAACTTCGAACATTGATGCAATTAGAGATATATAAAGACTTTGGAGTGCGCCCTTTGGGGTACACAATTCAGTCATCGAACTCGAATACGGGCTTGCCATTGGCATCCCAGCTGTTTTTGCACTTCTTGAAGGCACAGACCAGATAAAGCGCTGAAAACGAAAGAGAGAGAGAGAGATGAGAATATGAGAGATGTATATAATATGTAGATAAACTCACTTATTGCTTCCCATTCAGATTTGGAAAGTGTGCCCAAAGGTCGGCCACGCTGTGTACCCACAATGCGACACACGTGCTCGAACTGATCATCGGTGCTGCAGCGATGCGGCTGAATCGTTTCCAAGCCCGACATGCGCTGCAGGAGCTGTCGGCCCTGGGGCAGTGTCTCCTTGTAATATTCGGCGAAGGTGCTACGCCTGACCAGCTGCAAGCCGTGACGGCGACCCAGCTTAACGAGCGTGGGGAAATGTACCAAGAATTCGGGGCAATCAACAACACCCTCCAGATGAAATTGATATTTGGCACCGAATAGTGGGATTTCCTCAGTGTCGCACTCAAACTCAATGCTGTAGATATCATTGCCAAAGCTGCGTGCGTTCGGTCCAGCTGTTTTTAATCTCTTGATAATCTCGTAAGCATCCGGTATGGTGGCAATGAAATAGCCACCTGGCTGTAGGCACTCGGCTGCATTGCGGACCATGCAATCGGCTTGCTGCAGTGACTCGAAGCAGTAGTGGAACGCAAACTGACAAGAGACCAAATTCAATTGCAAAGATGCATCCTTATAGCGTTCCCTCAGTCGCACCATTGTCGAGTCGCATGCAAAGAATTCGGCTGTGAATTTATGTCCGAATTTCGATTTTTCTGCTCGCTGCAAAATGTCCTGATAGCGACGTTGGCATTGCTCCACAGACACCTCAGCGATGTCGGTGCATATCAGATGGGATATGGCTGCCTTGTCCCATTTGAGCAGATCGCCGCCCTTGCCGCAGCACATGTCCAGCACGCGCAGGGCATCGCCCACCCGTTTCTGCTGCTTGATTAGGGCCATATATTCGTTGATTAACTGACTCTTGATCCAGTTGTTGAAGTTGCGCATAAAATAGATTTTCGACTTGTGTCGTTCCTTGCGTCCGGCCTCCTTTAACTCATTGTAATGATGTGCCACAACGTGTGTGTTGGCTACTTCACTTGCTTCGCCATCAGCATCAGCCTCGGTTTCGGCTTCGGCATCCGGATCAGCCTCAACATTTGCCTCATCATTCTCCAATCTGTTTTGTTTGGCAGTTGACAGCTCGATTGTTGTTTTTATATTGTTATCTTCGCTTTCCTCATCGTCTGATAGTTTGACTGGCGCAAATTGTTCATTTGTCGCATTTTGTTCATAATTTATACTCATTTCTATATGAACACGCTGAATGCAAATAAATATACAGCCGCCGCTTAATAATGGAAATTGTGGCTGCAATAATTTTCCAACAGCTGTTAAAAATTTAAGGTTGCCTATCGATAGTTATCGTCAGCGACAAATCGCAGTGTGCTGTGAAATGTGTATAAACGAAAATAAAAGAGGTTCTCAAATACAAGTACATGAATGCATATAAGTTAAATTGAGATGTTACTATATTTGCAATTATTATATTATATATAAATTATATATATAATTATATATTAATACGTTATATGCTTATATGTAGTGAGTGTAATAATGTATTTGTGACGACACTAAAATAAGAAGCTTTTGCTTAACCCTGCGTTATCTTGCGCATTTTAAATATCTTTGTTTAACATGCGGTAAAAAAAACAAATATTGTTTTAATGCATTTCCGTGCACTAAACGCTGTCGTTAGCAAATTTTTGTTTATAAATAAAAGCGCAACAGCGCTATACACACGCAGCATGGCCTGCAGTAGGTACGAATACGTTAAATCGTACGAACAGGATGATAAAATATTGCCAAATGTTTGGATTGTGATACGCATCGATGGCAAAAAGTTTCACAAATTCGCCAACGCGCACAAATTTGAAAAGCCCAACGATGAAAATGGTGAGAAATGTGAAATGCAAAAATAATTGAACAAAAATGAATACAAGAATTTATTGAAAATGACGTGTGTAGCTTTAAATGTGATGAATGCAGCTGGCATTGCTGTCATGGAGGAGTTTCGGGACATCGTTCTCGGTTACGGCCAAAGCGATGAGTATTCCTTTGTCTTTCGCAAGGATACGACGGCATTCAAGCGACGCGCTGCCAAGCTGCTGAGCTATGTGACGAGCATGTTCACCAGCAGCTACGTATTGAGTTGGCCTCAATGGATGCAACGGCCTCTGAGCTATGCGCCCTGCTTCGATGGCCGCATTGTGCTCTATCCCTCGGACGAGAATCTTCGAGATTATTTGAGTTGGCGGCAGGCCGATGTACATGTGAATAATCTCTATAATACGGCATTTTGGAAGCTGGTATTGGAGTCGGGTTTAACCAATCAACAAGCTGAGGAGCGGTTGCGCGGTACATTTTCCTCCGACAAGAATGAGTTGCTCTTCCAGGAGTTTGGCATCAACTACAACACGTTGCCGGCGATGTATCGAAAGGGCACGATCTTGCTCCGTAAGCGTGTGGTACTAGACACGCAGAGCGAAGACGAGAAGGGTAGGCAGGCCATAGTGCCCATACACGAAGATTTAATTGGCAACGAGTTTTGGAAGCACCATTCCGAAATTTTGGGCAAATATGTGCCAGGCAAACATGTGTTAAGCAGCTTAAATGGACATCTGGAGAAGCAGCTGGCAAAACAGCTGGATAAGCAGGCAACGATATCGGAGATTTGACTTATGACAATAGTTTAATTACAATTATTACAAATTACATTAAGCGCAAAGCAAATAAACTCGTTCGTTTAGTAATCATCGTCGTCATCATCATCATCATCCTCACTGGGTTTGCTCACAAAACTGCTATTTCCCCCGCTCCCTCCTCCACCACTTGCGTCTTTATCCATTTGCGCGGGTCGCTGAATCAGTGCATTGCTTTGTTGTACGGCTGCCGCCTGCATGCTCATCCATTGCTGTTGCTCTTCGCGTGCCTGCTCTTCACGCGCCTTGGCGAACAGCTCCTGTTGTTGGCGCAGCAGCTCCTCTTCGGGTATGCCTAGATTCTCTAGCCGTGTGCTCTGCCTTCGTCGTTTGGCGGCCACCTCTTTGCAGTCGTGTAGAACAGCCTCGGCCTCCTGTTTGTAGTCTCGAAATCCGAGACGATCGAGTGCCTCGAGCACATGTTCGGCATTGATGGTTTTCTTGCTGCGCTGATTACACACCTCGTTCGCCTCTGAGCTAATCAGATGGATGAATTCGGAGCAACAATTGAGAATCAGTTCACGACTTTCATTGGCGACTCGTACCGTGGGCACCAGCTCTTTGATTATTTTATTAATGCTCGCCCGTGGCAATGTTAGCTCATCGTCTTCGGCATTGGGCGGCAAAAGCTCCTCCTGTGGGTTGGACATGGCGTGCACGTAAAAAACGTAAACAAAACCGCGCTGAACGAAAAATAAATAACAACGATGCTTCTGCTTCTTTTTGCTACATTTATAGTGCTGTAAAACGAAATACATACACGCGCTAGCTTATCGATAGTTTGATATTCTGGAAACATCGATAGAGGAACATATGTTCAAAAATTAGGATTTTTTAATTGCAAAAAATAAGAAAGCAGTGTCAGTATTTGAAAAAAATAAAATGGGCGAATATGATTCAGATGATGAAAAATCACAAGTGGAAAAGTTGCGCTATGCCAAAGTGCCGCGCGGCATGTTTGTGAGCGGCTGGGATGATGATACCGACGATCTCATTGAAGAGGATAAAAATCCACAAGGTAAAAATTTTTAAGCAAAATAATGATTAAATATAACTAAATTAATTCAATGAGCAGCCAGCATTGAACGCATGATATTGTGGGCTGTGAGTGAGAATCGCCTAAGCGAGGTACGTGAAATTCTCAAACTGGATGCGGACACCGTCAATGCCAGGGACAACGATGGGTACACTCCGCTGCATCGCGCTTGCTATAACAATTTCTTAGACATTGCAAGACTCTTGCTACAGTATCAGGCCAATCCCAATGCACGTACCGAGCTGGGCTGGACCCCATTACACTCGGCCTGCAAATGGAGTCATCCGGATAGTGTGCAGCTTCTGCTGCAATTTGGGGCAGATGTGAATGCCGAATCGGATGGACAACAAACGCCGTTGCATGTAACGGCCACTGTATCCAATTGCAGGAATGCGGCAACAATTCTACTCATGGATCGTAATATACAACCGCGCAAGGAGAACAATACCGAGGAGACCGCAGCTGTCATAGCACGTCGAACGGGCATGAGCTACTTCATCTTTGAGATCGCCGAAGAGGCCTACGATTGCAGCACCGGGCTTATTGACTAAAATGTCATTTGTGTTTTTATTAAATTTACTTAATATTACTTAATGTTAGTTCATAAATTATAAATTATGAGTTATTTATTTAGCTAGCGGGAGCTGGAGTGCGCACAAAGTGCTCGTAGAATGATTTCGTATAGTTGACCATTTCGTCTTGCATGGCAGCGGGCACAAAGTAGGGATTACCCTGGCCGCCCTCAATGGTGCCTTTGGCTGTGTAGCGCATGTAGCTGGAGACGGTTGTCTCTGGTGGCAGCACAGCGCCATCTTCAATCACACAGCAATCCTTGAGCGTGCAGCGGCGGCCCTGAAATCAAATCAAATTCAATAAAAATATGTTGAATATATAATTGATTGTCTGACTCACAATGATGGCATCTTTGCCAATATACACAAATGAACCAACGTTAGCCGCTGATACGACAGCGCCTTCACCTATGTAAACATGATCTCCAATGTGCATGGGAAAGAAGGCGATGCCTTTGCTGAATTGTTTGTAGGGCGGTCGAATCACAGAGTTTTTACTAATCACACAATAACGTCCAGTACGCACATTGGCCAAATCGCCGCGTATGATGGCACCACTCTGCACAATCACCTTGCCATTGAGCACAATATTCTGGGAGCCGCAGAGCACCGTGTGGCGGCTCACCTTGTTTCCGGATGCCTGAGATGAGGTCATCAAAAGAAAGTTATAATTTACCATAATACTTTATATATTAAGCATACTACTACTTACCGTTTCCACATATTCATCTTTACTGTAATATGTATCCGGTATTTCCATGATTGTAAATAATATAATAAATCTTTTTTCTTTTCAATTATTTGTTTTGCGTTTGCAGTCAGTGCAGCTCAGCTGTTAACTCTATCGATATATGGACTATCGATTGAACAAATGCTTTGTATCTACAGCGTTGCCAACTATAGTTCTATAGTACCGGCTGCTAACAGATTATTTTTAAATAAATAAAGAAAATTTTCTCAAATATCTATATTTATAAAACTTAGAAATATATAATTTTTTTTATTTTTATTTGGCATTTTAATTAATTCAGTCATATTAGTTCACTTCTTTAGTTCTCATTAACATTAAGCTATTTGTGCAGCTGCAACTGACAACGTTGCTGCCAATTACTGCTAGCATGCTGTTAATTACCCCAAACTGTTAAGCACTTTAAATATTTTGTTTTGTGCATACATATTAATATATTTACATTTTAAAATAATTCTTATTATTTATATTTTTTTTAATCAGGCGTATGCCAATGGTTGCTTATATGCAATTAGTGAATGCGGGTGCATGCCAATTGCAGGTGTTTAGCCCATGTTTAACCCTGAACTTTGCATGCAGTTGGCAACAATTATTCTATTTACTGTTGTTGTTTTTGTTGTTAGATCGTCTGCTAATAATATGAAACAAAAACTATGCACATCGATTTCTAGATAAATAATTGCAACTGACAGCTGGTGGAAGTGACCTCAGGCATGGCAAAAGTTTTAGTTGTTCAGCTTTGTTTTTGCTTCAATGATGTTCCAATTAAATTGGTCTGTTTTTTTATTTATTTATTTATAATCAGGTCTGCCCGGCCCCTCCAACGGCCTTCGGTGCAGACAGCACACGCTTGAATGCCCAATACCCAATAACCAGTACCCAATGCCCAAGTGCCCTCCAGCTAGCGTCAGCTCGGCCACATTCGCTAATTGGCAAGCAAAGAGTTTTAATGCCTGGTTCTGCATGCAGAGAACATTCATAGCCATATTTATGGTAATCCATTATGATATGGCCCACCTCTACAAATAATAATAGTAATAGTAATAATAATACGTCGTATTGTCTTGTGCATGTAAATGAATTTGCTTTGCCATTTCGGTATGGGGCTTTACTTTGAAAGCCATTAGAGACATTCAACGGCTGCTCGACTGCTCAGCTGCTTGGCTCGACCTTACCAATAATTTATTTTATTTTTTGGCCAGTTGACCATTTGAACTTTTTGGCTAATTTATTTACACCACAACCAACAACACCAACAGCAATAATGAATAGAGAGGCAATTACCTGCAAACAAAAATTGAAACTGAATCTTGTGCGATCTTTGTAGATCCGCCGCCAGTTGAAGGCTTTGAGGCTTGCGCCTTTGGCCCCAAGGGTCAATAAACTTCAACTTGAAACCTGCTAAAGGTTAGAAACAGCATTTTATGTTAAACATTTAATTGAAAGCCAAATGCAAGCACAAACAAACAAACAAGCAAACAATTGTACAAATGATTAAACAAATAATAAAATAATTCGAATTTGTTTGGCTCTTGTCTTTATTCCCAAGAGTATTAGGAATTACAGATAGCTATCAATGAGTCTTTCGAAGAACACCGAGCAGACTTTATTATATTAATATATAGAGA
Source organism: Drosophila stalkeri (assembly GCA_035047405.1). Classification (NCBI taxonomy): domain Eukaryota; kingdom Metazoa; phylum Arthropoda; class Insecta; order Diptera; family Drosophilidae; genus Drosophila; species Drosophila stalkeri. Next base: position 19,430,433 of record JAWNPR010000039.1, read on the forward strand.
ATTTTAAAATTATAATAAAAGCTTATAAAACATAGTAAATATAAATAAATATAATATAAATAATTAAATATAAATAAATATATATAGATAATAGATAAACATATTTAAAGCAATACAAAATAAAATAAAAAATATATAGTCAAATAAATAAGTAAAACCAAAGTGGACCAAATATAATTTTCTTCTGACTTTTTATTAACTCTGTCTTTGTAGGTAGATATTGCGAAATTGAAATTCAAAGGAAGAATAAAGCCTATAGAATGGGGAATAGAGAGAAAGAATGAAAGAGGGAGATATACACAAGAAAAGGAGCGGATTAAAAAGAAATAGAGAGAGACTTGACTAGTTCAAGAATAAAGATAGAAGGAAAAGGCCGAAATAAAAGCTAAATATGTAATAAATAATAGTTTTGTCAGAAAATTACAGAGAAAATATCCAAAGCTAAAAAACTGAAATCGCTGCACATTGATCAATCAAACTGATTAAACAGTTTCGTATACGGTACGCTTGAGTTAATTAAGTATTTATGTAGTATGCACTGTTAAATTTTGAGTTATTCTCAGGCGCATCTTTAGATTGTTGAAATTCAACACCAAAAACAACAACAACGACAACAAGAAGAAATAAGCAAATATTACATTGATAGCTGCCACAATACGACCTTGACCATGCCGCAGCCAAGCATTGAATGCTGCCAATCTCTCTGGTGGCATCTATGTAAATATTTACAAAAGCCAGCGAAGCGATGGCCTTGATGATAGCCATTGTTGTTGCCATTGCTGCTGTTGTTACCATTGTTGTAGTCGTTCTTCTTGTTGTTGTTGTTGTTGCCATCCATATTATTAAATTCCGAAAAGAGCTAATCAAGATTTAGATACACGCACTGCACATCCGCCTAGGCCGCTATCCAAACCAATTCTACCAATCGCACGATCTATTTGCTATTAAAGTTGATTTTTATTATTATTATCTTTTTTTTATCTATTATTGTTGTTGCTGTTGTAGCGAGCGTGTGCACAACTTTAGAGTGTTTGTTTGTTGTTATTGTTTTAGTTGTTGATTTTGAGCGTTTTAATCGATTTTTTTTTCAAGTTGCTTCGAGGCAAAAACTCAAGTGCGCCCAGAGGCAGAGGCAAAGGCAAAGACAATAAAAAAGGAAGAAAAGAAGAACAAATAAAATATCATAAATAAGCGCATAATTAAAAAATGTATAATAATAATTTATAAATTTATGAGATTGATAAGCATACTTTTTTTTTTTAAGAAATTAAACTAAATTTCTTTAATATATTTATTGCTTTTAATATTAAAAAAAAAAAAAAACATTTTTTAAAATGAAAATTTTTGTAATTTAGTTAACCAAATTTTGTTTTTAAATTATTTAAATTTAATTTAAAGAAAAATATGAAAAACATATTATTTATCACCTCTAGCCTACAAACTACCTTACAAAATTGTGCATTTAAAATAATGCTAAAAAAGTAATATTAAGAATAAATATAGTATACAATTCGAATTAGCTAATTAGTAATAGTAATTAAAAATTATGAAAATTGCTTCATTGAATTCTAATGCACACAAGGTGAAGCGTCATAAGCTGAGGGCAGGCAACAATTGCATTTGATATTTTCAATTTTTTGCTAGAACAAGCAACAAGTTTGTTGCTTAGGTCTTTTCTTTTTGATACAGTAATAGAAATAAATTAATTGTTACTATTGTAATTTGACAGGCACAGGCACAGGCTCCTACTCACCCTCTGCCTCAGCTTCTCAGACCTTGTGCCTGTGCCTTTGCTTCTGATTCTGATTCTGCTTGGGCTCAGTCTTCTTATAGCCTCTGCTTCTGCTTGTAAATCTGTTATTGGCTCTGGCTAGAGCTCAGACTCTGCTTGTGCCTGTACCTCTGCTTCTGCTTCTGATTCTCCCTCTGCTTCTGATTCTGCTCAGTCTTGGACTCAGACTTAGATATATATAGCCTCTGCTCAGCTTGTAAATCTGTGATTGGCTCCGCCTTGAGCTCAGACTCAGCATATGCCTCTGCTGATTCCTCTGCAGCTGCTTCAGAATCTGATATTGGCTCTGCCTTGAGCTCAGACTCAAACGATTCCTCTGCTGCTGCCTCAGAATCTGCTATTGGCTCTGCCTTGAGCTCAGACTTTTTATATACCTCTGCTGATTCCTCTGCTGCTGTTTCAGAATCTGCTATTGGCTCTGCCTTGATCTCAGACTCAGACGATTCCTCTGCTGCTGCCTCAGAATCTGCTATTGGCTCTGCCTTGAGCTCAGACTTTTTATATACCTCTGCTGATTCCTCTGCTGCTGCCTCAGAATCTGCTATTGGCTCTGCGTTGAGCTCAGACTTTTTATATACCTCTGCTGATTCCTCTGCTGCTGTTTCAGAATCTGCTATTGGCTCTGCCTTGAGCACAGACTCAGACGATTCCTCTTCTGCTGCCTCAGAATCTGCTATTGGCTCTGCCTTGAGCTCAGTCTCAAACGATTCCTCTGCTGCTGCCTCAGAATCTGCTATTGGCTCTGCCTTAAGCTCAGACTTTTTATATACCTCTGCTGATTCCTCTGCTGCTGTTTCAGAATCTGCTATTGGCTCTGCCTTGAGCTCAGACTCAGACGATTCCTCTGCGGCTGCCTCAGAATCTGCTATTGGCTCTGCCTTGAGCTCAGAGTCAAACGATTCCTCTGCTGCTGCCTCAGAATCTGCTATTGGCTCTGCCTTGAGCTCAGACTTTTTATATACCTCTGCTGATTCCTCTGCTGCTGCCTCAGAATCTGCTATTGGCTCTGCCTTGAGCTCAGACTCAGACGATTCCTCTGCTGCTGCCTCAGAATCTGCTATTGGCTCTGCCTTGAGCTCAGACTCAAACGATTCCTCTGCTGCTGCCTCAGAATCTGCTATTGGCTCTGCCTTGAGCTCAGACTTTTTATATACCTCTGCTGATTCCTCTGCTGCTGCCTCAGAATCTGCTATTGGCTCTGCCTTGAGCTCAGACTCAGCATATGCCTCTGCTGCTTCCTCTGCTGCTGCCTCAGAATCTGCTATTGGCTCTGCCTTGAGCTCAGAGTCAAACGATTCCTCTGCAACTGCCTCAGAATCTGCTATTGGCTCTGCCTTGATCTCAGACTCAGACGATTCCTCTGCTGCTGCCTCAGAATCTGCTATTGGCTCTGCCTTGAGCTCAGACTCAGCATATGCCTCTGCTGCTTCCTCTGCTGCTGCCTCAGAATCTGCTATTGGCTCTGCCTTGAGCTCAGAGTCAAACGATTCCTCTGCAACTGCCTCAGAATCTGCTATTGGCTCTGCCTTGATCTCAGACTCAGACGATTCCTCTGCTGCTGCCTCAGAATCTGCTATTGGCTCTGCCTTGAGCTCAGACTCAGCATATGCCTCTGCTGCTTCCTCTGCTGCTGCCTCAGAATCTGCTATTGGCTCTGCCTTGAGCTCAGAGTCAAACGATTCCTCTGCTGCTGCCTCAGAATCTGCTATTGGCTCTGCCTTGAGCTCAGACTTTTTATATACCTCTGCTGATTCCTCTGCTGCTGTTTCAGAATCTGCTATTGGCTCTGCCTTGAGCTCAGACTTTTTATATACCTCTGCTGATTCCTCTGCTGCTGTTTCAGAATCTGCTATTGGCTCTGCCTTGATCTCAGACTCAGACGATTCCTCTGCTGCTGCCTCAGAATCTGCTATTGGCTCTGCCTTGAGCTCAGACTCAGACGATTCCTCTGCAACTGCCTCAGAATCTGCTATTGGCTCTGCCTTGAGCTCAGACTTTTTATATACCTCTGCTGATTCCTCTGCTGCTGCCTCAGAATCTGCTATTGGCTCTGCCTTGATCTCAGACTCAGACGATTCCTCTGCTGCTGCCTCAGAATCTGCTATTGGCTCTGCCTTGAGCTCAGACTCAGACGATTCCTCTGCAACTGCCTCAGAATCTGCTATTGGCTCTGCCTTGAGCTCAGACTTTTTATATACCTCTGCTGATTCATCTGCTGCTGTTTCAGAATCTGCTATTGGCTCTGCCTTGAGCTCAGACTCAGATGATTCCTCTGCTGCTGTTTCAGAATATGCTATTGGCTTTGCCTTGAGCTCAGACTCAAACGATTCCTCTGCTGCTGCCTCAGAATCTGCTATTGGCTCTGCCTTGAGCTCAGACTTTTTATATACCTCTGCTGATTTCTCTGCAGCTGCTCCAGAATCTGCTATTGGCTCTGCCTTGAGCTCAGAGTCAAACGATTCCTCTGCTGCTGCCTCAGAATCTGCTATTGGCTCTGCCTTGAGCTCAGACTCAGCATATGCCTCTGCTGCTTCCTCTGCTGCTGCTTCAGAATCTGCTATTGGCTCTGCCTTGAGCTCAGACTCAGATGATTCCTCTGCTGCTGTTTCAGAATCTGCTATTGGCTCTGCCTTGATCTCAGACTTTTTATATACCTCTGCTGATTCCTCTGCTGCTGTTTCAGAATCTGCTATTGGCTCTGCCTTTATCTCAGACTTTTTATATACCTCTGCTGATTCCTCTGCAGCTGCTTCAGAATCTGCTATTGGCTCTGCCTTGAGCTCAGACTCAAACGATTCCTCTGCTGCTGCCTCAGAATCTGCTATTGGCTCTGCCTTGAGCTCAGACTCAGATGATTCCTCTGCTGCTGTTTCAGAATCTGCTATTGGCTCTGCCTTGAGCTCAGACTTTTTATATACCTCTGCTGATTCCTCTGCTGCTGTTTCAGAATCTGCTACTGGCTCTGCCTTGATCTCAGACTCAGACGATTCCTCTGCTGCTGTTTCAGAATCTGCTATTGGCTCTGCCTTTATCTCAGACTTTTTATATACCTCTGCTGATTCCTCTGCAGCTGCTTCAGAATCTGCTATTGGCTCTGCCTTGAGCTCAGACTCAAACGATTCCTCTGCTGCTGCCTCAGAATCTGCTATTGGCTCTGCCTTGAGCTCAGACTCAAACGATTCCTCTGCTGCTGCCTCAGAATCTGCTATTGGCTCTGCCTTGAGCTCAGACTCAAACGATTCCTCTGCAGCTGCTTCAGAATCTGCTATTGGCTCTGCCTTGATCTCAGACTTTTTATATACCTCTGCTGATTCCTTTGCTGCTGTTTCAGAATCTGCTATTGGCTCTGCCTTGATCTCAGACTCAGACGATTCCTCTGCTGCTGTTTCAGAATCTGCTATTGGCTCTGCCTTGATCTCAGACTCAGACGATTCCTCTGCTGCTGCCTCAGAATCTGCTATTGGCTCTGCCTTGAGCTCAGACTTTTTATATACCTCTGCTTATTCCTCTGCTGCTGTTTCAGAATCTGCTATTGGCTCTGCCTTGATCTCAGACTCAGACGATTCCTCTGCTGCTGCCTCAGAATCTGCTATTGGCTCTGCCTTGAGCTCAGAATTTTTATATACCTCTGCTGATTCCTCTGCTGCTGTTTCAGAATCTGCTATTGGCTCTGCCTTGATCTCAGACTCAGACGATTCCTCTGCTGCTGCCTCAGAATCTGCTAATGGCTCTGCCTTGAGCTCAGACTTTTTATATACCTCTGCTGATTCCTCTGCTGCTGTTTCAGAATCTGTCATTGCATCTGCCTTGATCTCAGACTCAAACGATTCCTCTGCTGCTGCCTCAGAATCTGCTATTGGCTCTGCCTTGAGCTCAGACTCAGCATATGCCTCTGCTGCTTCCTCTGCTGCTGCTTCAGAATCTGCTATTTGCTCTGCCTTGATCTCAGACTTTTTATATACCTCTGCTGATTCCTCTGCTGCTGCTTCAGAATCTGCTATTGGCTCTGCCTTGATCTCAGACTTTTTATATACCTCTGCTGATTCCTCTGCAGCTGCTTCAGAGTCTGCTATTGGCTCTGCCTTGAGCTCAGACTCAAACGATTCCTCTGCTGCTGCCTCAGAATCTGCTATTGGCTCTGCCTTGAGCTCAGACTCAAACGATTCCTCTGCTGCTGCCTCAGAATCTGCTATTGGCTCTGCCTTGAGCTCAGACTCAGCATATGGCTCTGCTGCTTCCTCTGCTGCTGCTTCAGAATCTGCTATTTGCTCTGCCTTGATCTCAGACTTTTTATATACCTCTGCTGATTCCTCTGCTGCTGCTTCAGAATCTGCTATTGGCTATGCCTTGATCTCAGACTTTTTATATACCTCTGCTGCTTCCTCTGCTGCTGCTTCAGAATCTGCTATTGGCTCTGCCTTGATCTCAGACTTTTTATATACCTCTGCTGATTCCTCTGCTGCTGCCTCAGAATCTGCTATTGGCTCTGCCTTGAGCTCAGACTCAAACGATTCCTCTGCTGCTGCCTCAGAATCTGCTATTGGCTCTGCCTTGAGCTCAGACTCAGCATATGGCTCTGCTGCTTCCTCTGCTGCTGCTTCAGAATCTGCTATTTGCTCTGCCTTGATCTCAGACTTTTTATATACCTCTGCTGATTCCTCTGCTGCTGCTTCAGAATCTGCTATTTGCTCTGCCTTGATCTCAGACTTTTTATATACCTCTGCTGATTCCTCTGCTGCTGCTTCAGAATCTGCTATTGGCTCTGCCTTGATCTCAGACTTTTTATATACCTCTGCTGATTCCTCTGCAGCTGCTTCAGAGTCTGCTATTGGCTCTGCCTTGAGCTCAGACTCAAACGATTCCTCTGCTGCTGCCTCAGAATCTGCTATTGGCTCTGCCTTGAGCTCAGACTCAAACGATTCCTCTGCTGCTGCCTCAGAATCTGCTATTGGCTCTGCCTTGAGCTCAGACTCAGCATATGGCTCTGCTGCTTCCTCTGCTGCTGCTTCAGAATCTGCTATTTGCTCTGCCTTGATCTCAGACTTTTTATATACCTCTGCTGATTCCTCTGCTGCTGCTTCAGAATCTGCTATTGGCTATGCCTTGATCTCAGACTTTTTATATACCTCTGCTGCTTCCTCTGCTGCTGCTTCAGAATCTGCTATTGGCTCTGCCTTGATCTCAGACTTTTTATATACCTCTGCTGATTCCTCTGCTGCTGCCTCAGAATCTGCTATTGGCTCTGCCTTGAGCTCAGACTCAAACGATTCCTCTGCTGCTGCCTCAGAATCTGCTATTGGCTCTGCCTTGAGCTCAGACTTTTTATATACCTCTGCTGATTCCTCTGCAGCTGCTTCAGAGTCTGCTATTGGCTCTGCCTTGAGCTCAGACTCAAACGATTCCTCTGCTGCTGCCTCAGAATCTGCTATTGGCTCTGCCTTGAGCTCAGACTCAGCATATGCCTCTGCTGCTTCCTCTGCTGCTGCTTCAGAATCTGCTATTTGCTCTGCCTTGATCTCAGACTTTTTATATACCTCTGCTGCTTCCTCTGCTGCTGCTTCAGAATCTGCTATTGGCTCTGCCTTGATCTCAGACTTTTTATATACCTCTGCTGATTCCTCTGCAGCTGCTTCAGAGTCTGCTATTGGCTCTGCCTTGAGCTCAGACTCAAACGATTCCTCTGCTGCTGCCTCAGAATCTGCTATTGGCTCTGCCTTGAGCTCAGACTCAGCATATGCCTCTGCTGCTTCCTCTGCTGCTGCTTCAGAGTCTGCTATTGGCTCTGCCTTGAGCTCAGACTCAAACGATTCCTCTGCTGCTGCCTCAGAATCTGCTATTGGCTCTGCCTTGAGCTCAGACTCAGCATATGCCTCTGCTGCTTCCTCTGCTGCTGCTTCAGAATCTGCTATTTGCTCTGCCTTGATCTCAGACTTTTTATATACCTCTGCTGCTTCCTCTGCTGCTGCTTCAGAATCTGCTATTGGCTCTGCCTTGAGCTCAGACTTTTTATATACCTCTGCTGATTCCTCTGCTGCTGTTTCAGAATCTGCTATTGGCTCTGCCTTGAGCTCAAACTCTGTCTGTGCCCCTGCTTCGGCCTCTATCTCTGCTTCTGTTTCTGCTCAGGCTTGAGCTCGGACTCAGATATAGCCTCTGCCTCTGCTTAAAAATCTGTGATTGGCTCCAGCTTGGACTGAGACTCTGCATGTGCTTCTGCTTCGCCTCTACTTCGGATTCTACACAGGCTTGGGCTCAGTCGTTAATATAGCCTATGCTTCTGGTTATAGATCTGTAATTGGCTCTAGCTTGAGCTCAGACTCAGATATAGCCTTGTTTCTGTTTATAAATCCGCCGTTGGCTCTAGCTTAATCTCAGGCTCAGATATAGCCTCTGCTTCTGTGTGTAAATCTGGGATTGGCTCTAGGTTAAGCTCAGATTCTGACTGGGACTTAGTTTCTGCTCCTGATTCAGCTCAGGCTTGAGCTCAGGCTGAGATTTATCCTCTGCTCCTGCTTATAAATCTGCCATTGCTTTCCAAGTTAATTTTTGTTTGTTTCATTCTAAAATACAATAAAAAATAAGTTTTACATTTTGAAGTAAGTTCAAAACAAATCATTCAAAGTCTTAGCTAGTTAATTTTCTTCCCGCATCGATTCATAAGACTCAACACCTGACTCAATACATTTTCTGGCATAAATTTTCATTTTCCACGCACTTGAGTTGGATAATGTACGAAACTTGTGTTATTCAGGGCCGTTAGTATAAAAACTAGGAAGTAATCACTGTGAATGTCAATTACACGCAATGTGGAAACGTCATAAATAAGCGAGGGAATGCGTATACGCCATGTAAGCGCTGTCATATCAGTTTGCCTTGGTTTCTGAGCTCGTAAAAAAACTGTCGACTGTGCGCGCAAATTAGATTCATGAACTTCAAATACAGACTTTTAAATCGAAATCGAAATCAAATTCGAAAAAAAGTCTACTGCAAACTATTGCCAGCGTATGACGCGGCAAGCATGCGACGAGGACAGGCCTCTACGCACCTCGCCTCTCACATGGCACAGTGGCTACCCCCCATTAGACTGCACGCCCCTAAAAACTTGTGCTATTCCATATGTTTCTAGTAGAGAGTATATTAGCTATAAGATATAAGATATAAGATATAAGATATAAGATATAAGATATAAGATATAAGATATAAGATATAAGATATAAGATATAAGATATAAGATATAAGATATAAGATATAAGATATAAGATATAATATATAAGATATAAGATATAAGATATAATATATAAGATATAAGATATAAGATATAAGATATAAGATATAAGATATAAGATATAAGATATAAGATATAAGATATAAGATATAAGATATAAGATATAAGATATAAGATATAAGATATAAGATATAAGATATAAGATATAAGATATAAGATATAAGATATAAGATATAAGATATAAGATATAAGATATAAGATATAAGTTATAAGATATAAGATATAAGATATAAGATATAAGATATAAAATATAAGATATAAGATATAAGATATAAGATATAAGATATAAGATATAAGATATAAGATATAAGATATAAGATATAAGATATAAGATATAAGATATAAGATATAAGATATAAGATATAAGATATAAGATATAAGATATAAGATATAAGATATAAGATATAAGATATAAGATATAAGATATAAGATATAAGATATAAGATATAAGATATAAGATATAAGATATAAGATATAAGATATAAGATATAAGATATAAGATATAAGATATAAGATATAAGATATAAGATATAAGATATAAGATATAAGATATAAGATATAAGATATAAGATATAAGATATAAGATATAAGATATAAGATATAAGATATAAGATATAAGATATAAGATATAAGATATAAGATATAAGATATAAGATATAAGATATAAGATATAAGATATAAGATATAAGATATAAGATATAAGATATAAGATATAAGATATAAGATATAAGATATAAGATATAAGATATAAGATATAAGATATAAGATATAAGATATAAGAGATTGCTTTGGTTAGTGTATGCCGCATTCGTTTTGCCTTCGCTTGACTTTCCCTTTTGCGTTTTGATTTTGTTTTTGGCTTAGACCGCGCGTCGCTCACTGCTCGCTGCCCACCGCCCGACCAAGGTCAAGTGCACGACGATAAATGTATTTTATATTGTTTCTAACATTAGTAGCAAAGTTTTTTGTTTAATTAATTTTTAATATTTTCGCCTTACAAGCGACTGCGTTGCTCTGTGCCTGATGTATGTGACAAGCGGCACGCAACATGGGCGTTGCTCGCTGCTAAATGGTTCGCCTGCCACCTTTGGTTGCTTTATGGGCTGCTTTGCCTGAGAGCTGTCTGAAATTTGACCATGATGAAATTACCAGGTGAGTAATCTAATTTACAATGTTATTTCGTAAGATAAAATGTATTATAAAGCTATGCAAGCATGCAGAGCATATGATGGAGAGGTAATTGAGCTATGCTGCTTCTTCAGTTGCTTCTTCTGCATGAATTGGCTTGAATTGAATTTTGTTAGACACAGACAATTCCTAGTAGACATTCATAACTGTTAAACATCGCATAAACTATATTTTTTTAAAAATATGTTCAGGTAATATAAACGATGATTCATGTTAGATAATCTCTGTTATACCACATTATTTATTTAGAAATATTTTATGATTTATAAAAACTCTCTGTTGTTTTCTGTTGCTCAACCTTCATATTGAACATTTGTTGCCCTTGTTGCTTATGGCTAAAGAAATTCCCATGATCGTACAACATTTGCTACTCGTCTTATCCGAATATCCAAACACGCGTCGAATTGCAAAATACAATAAAAAAATAAAAATAAAAAATTTAATGAAAAAAAAAAATGAGAGAGATAGAAAAAAAAAATTGTTTTCCAATTAGGCACCCACAATGAAAAATCAGCTAACAACTTCCTAGCCAAATATGTTTTTGAGACAACCTTCGCGCCGGTTGGCCATAATAAGCCGGGCCAATGCTCCACATAAATGGTAGCTATTTTACCAGCAGCTAACAGCATGAAGCGTAAAGCGTGTTTGCAACAATCTATAACACCTGAGACCTGACACATACGCAACTTAATTGTCAATCATTGTCAATCAGCGTTCGGGCCACCCAGGCAACAAACATTTCGACAATGACACTGAGAGCGACAGAGAAACCTTTTAAAGTTCACTCAACTTCAAAGCTGAAGAGATTTAATTGGTAGCAGACAATGCTTAAATAATTTATATATATATATATTTGATTATATGTCTTTGATTTATATGTATATGTATATGTATGTATATGCTGCTGTTAATTGTGTTTTGTATACCCTGTAAATGTGTGTCTTGACTTCACTTAGAAGTGTTTACTGGAGAGAGAGATAGAGGTAGAGAGAAAGAGAGGGAGAGACAGCGCAAGAGAGAGAGAGAGAGGGTTTATTTTCCCAATATAGTCGTATATAGCGCCAACAGCTGGAATTTATATACCCTGAGAGTATACTTCAAATATATCTTACGTCTTTTATATTGCTCAAATGATTTCTTGGATCATAACGATTTGCCTCTAGCTGAGCTTCAAACGCTTAGAACAAGCTCATATATTTAATTTACATTCATGTATTTATAAGTTTTTTAAAATTTAAATATAAAATATAATTTTATAAAATATTATATAATTTTAAATCTGGAAATAGTTCTTATATTCATTTATGGCCTTTATTAACCTCTAGCTGAAGAATTTAGAGCATAGAGAAGATATCTGTTTATCCATATCTATGGTACTTAAATTCTGATTATATATACACTCATTATTTATAAATATTCTATGTTTATATTTTAAATATAAATAGTAAACATAATAATTCAAATATATATTATTTATTATATTATATATTATAATTAAATATATTATTTAAAATCGATCTTCTAATATATAAGGCCTAGATCCATTAGGCTTCCAAAATAAAAATACTTTAGTCTTAATATTTACAAAAACTAAAAATAAAAAAAAAATCTCAACAGCTTAGTCACAATATTTGATTTTGCAATATCTAACCTATATTTAATCTAGAACAATTTAAAGTCACCAAAAATAACACAGGGTAACTGTTAATTAATAATTGTTATGCAAGCAATGCTGATTTTTTAATTAACGCTTATCAAAGTCGTTGTTGAAATGCTCAAGGCAAGAAAGTCAAAAACGTTAGTCCATTTAATCTCATAATTTGCCAAAGCTCTAATTGACGGACTGCCAAAATAAAGAGACCCTGCCCAAAACAAAAAAATAAAAATAAAATAAAATAAAATAAATAATAATAATAATCGCCTGGCTGCCTGTGTCGCATGACCTTGCCCCTGGCACACAAAAAGCTGCGAAAATGAATACGAAAAATAATTTCAGGTTCAAAACTATTAGCGCCCGCATGCATAGGCGATAAACCGATCAAAATTGGAACAATCCGTTGGCATGTTGAACAAATAAAATAATCAATAAACAATTGACGAGATTTTTGTTGCTTTTGTTTTTGTTTTTGCCGCTTGTCGTGCGTCGTGCGTCGTCAGTTTCTCTTTTGCGTTAATACCCTTGCCAAAAAAGGCATTTTCATAGTATTTGAGGTAAGCGACTTGATGAGCCATCAAATGCATTGCAAATTGATTTTATATTGGCCAAAATTGTATTATAATACAGTTATTTAGTTGGGATTGAATGCAAATCTATATAATGTATGTACAAAAAAATAACTTTTATTATAAAATAAGATTAAAACAAAAGAATACAAATTTTAATTTTCAATTACATTTAAAATGGTTTAGATTATACGTGACCTAATTGAATTAGAAATTTTTTATTTAAAAAAAAAAGCAAAGTTATTGTTTTTAAAAGTATTTTAATTATAATATAAAATCAATATTCATTAATTTTGTATTTGTTAGGGTGAGTTATTTTTAAAATATAATTTAAAGCAGAAATATGAAAATTGAATGTTATTTTATTGATAATATCCAAAAATTCTTATAAATTTACTAGAAATTATAAAATATAAAATTTTAAAACATTTTAACTTTTTTAAAAGAATCACCAAATTATTATTATAATTTTTTTTTGTGATTAATTTAATTTTTAATTTTTATTATTATTTTATTTTTTTTTTTTGTAATTTTTATAATTTGTATATGTTTTAAGATGCAACCATTCCTTTTATATTGTAAATTATTTAATATTTATATCCAATAAATCCAATAAGAACTTATTAATTTAATATTATTTTATTTTATAATAATTATTTAATTTTGTAACAATTCCCCGTATAATATTAATGTATTTTAAAAAATTGCTTAAATAAATAATATTTATTTTTGACTGTTTGGTTGAGTTTATTTAATAAATTTTGCTAGAGTATTTAAACTTCTCTATTTATTTAAATCATTTCACATGACTTTTGTTGTTGTTATTTTGATTTTATGACAGCTGACAACTGTTGCCTACCGTTTCATAAAATAGTTGTTTTTGGGGCCACTTGTCTGTAGAATTTTTATATTTATTTTATTTTTTTTTTTACTTTTATTTTAATTTTATTTCTTTTTCTGTGCTTCTATTGATCGATTCGCATGTGCCGCATGCAAAAAGTCAGCCTCGGGGCATGGTTAGTGGCAGCTGAAAATAATGTTTTAATTAGCAGCGCGCAGCACACGCACACACACACACACACATATACATATATGATTGGAGCTGAGGTCGAGACGTGCTCAGTTCTAGTATTAGGTGTCCACGCCCCGCCGCACATTGTAATTATTATTATTATTATAATTATAATACGTCGGTTTGGAGGCGCACTCAAGTTTCACACAATAATTTTTTTTTTTTTTTGCACATTTATTATTAGTTTTAATTTGTAGTTGGTGCGACGTTAAGCGCGCACATTAACAATAAAACATCAAAACGAAAGGAAAATCTAAAGAGCAAAAGAAACTCACACAAAAAGTCTCTGCCTAATGAACGCCTCAGTGAACAGCAAATCCTCACCTGCCCAAGTAACTACCTCCCGTCAAGCAATCTCTTGGCGCTGACACGTGCGTGACACGACATTTAAGACATTTATTGGCCAGAGAACAATGGAAAGAACATATAGAGAGTCTGAGTCGAATGAGAATCTTTGCATTAACCAAATATAGTTACTTAATTTGTAGAGCTGTATAGGCAACTTTAGATATTCTTATAGTTAATTTATAAAAAATCAATTATTATTTATTTTATTATCTACTATTCTACTATTATCACTATTCTACTATTGTACTGCTCTCTGTCTATCTGTCTCAATCTAACTCGCTCTCTCTCTGTAGTTTGATCGGTCCATGATTTTGATTTTATATTGTGCTTAACATAAATATAAAAAGAATATAAAAGTTTGTAATATGTACATATATAAAGTCAAAGAAAATGAAAATATAAATTTTAAAAATATAATAAAAATGTTAATTTCAAAAGAATTTAAAATAGAATAATTATTATCATATTTTATTATTCATATTTATTATATTAACAACTAAAAAAATAAATAAATAAACACAATTAAAAATAATAATGTAAACACAAAAATAAATGAACAAAAACTAAAAATAATAAAAGTAATTAGATTTAAAAAATATTAAAAATAAAAATGTAAAAACAAAAATAAAAATGCTATTCTTAATAGAATAATATATATAGTTAAATTATTGTACTAGTAATAAAAAATAAATAAATAAATAAAAAAAATAAAATTTAATTAAAATTAAAATTAAATTTTTAATGGAATAAAAGAATATAAATATAAATATTTAATGCTTAGTTAATATCAATATATCAATAAATTTTTGAGATGATCTGAAGTAAATTTTTGCCTAATAATCTAATATATATATATTCTATAAAGCTAATGCATACTAATATATATTCATTCAGCTTCATATTTCACGCTGTCATCACTAGCTGTAAAGCAAAAACCACAGAACTCACTTAGCTATTGTCATTGTTTAGTATTCCATGTGTCTATATAATATATATATGTAGACCTCTGTGTGTGTGTGTGTGTGTGTTTATTGCTATCCAGTTTATAATGTTTTAATAGAATCGTTAGTTAGTTAAGTTCTTGAACCCGCAGGGGGAAACTTGAACGTATGCGCTCACAGCCATAACTAATCTGTGTCAGTCGATTCGAACGTCGCTGCTGCATAGAACTCTCTTGACATGAGGAAGCCATTTGGGTTGCTTTTTGTGTAATCGCTGTAATTAGTGGGCATATTAGTTGCCATTAGTGTGATAGAGATGGCACGAAGCAATCATTAAATATACATATATATGTATATATATATATTTAAAGTAGAAGCAGTAGCTAACAATATATGTTTTGGGAAGAACTTGTGCGCAGCTGCTTAGAATCCAGAGAGCTATAATTATGCAACCTTCAAGTGGGTTAAACAAATTTATTTTTTTTAGAAATTAATGCTTAAATTGATAACGATGGGAATTATTGAATTTGTGAACAATAAGAATATGTATGGAAAATTAAAAGAATTTATATATCTAAAAAAGTCTTTATATATTTAAAAATATATGTTTTTCTTTCTATATATAATAATATCAAATTTTTTTTATATTTCTGATTATTTTATTATGTATTAAAATGTAATTTTCTTGAATTGCATTAAATTAAATTTATAAATATTTTTTTAAAAACATTTTTTAAAATTCTTTGATTAATTCTCAAATTATATTTCGAATTTAATCAATATAATTGGGATAAATAAAACAAACAAAAATCGGAATAAAAAAGTATTAATGTAAATATCAAAATCAATTTAAAATTATATATTTTTATATTATCTATATTATATTACATTGTATATATTAAAATAATCAAACTGATCGTACATACATTTATGTTTTGCTATATTAACTTGGAATTCCCAACTAGTTATGTCAGCTGGGCTACTTTTTGCCTTATCTGTTATGTCATTAACAACCAGTTGACTTCAATTATTAAATAACAATTACAATTGACTTTCAGCTTATGAAAATATATACACTTATTAACATAATTACATGTTGCCCTTCCCCAATGCCCCACTGACTCAACTCGATTCGAATTGCAACTCAAAGTAAACTCGACTTAAATTGTCTTTCACCTTGAACTTGAGCTAAGTGCATATGCTTCAGATTCCCTTTCCCTTTTTTTCAATACTGCTTCTTCTACTTCATCTGCTTCTTCTTTTTTGACTTGATTTGCTCGGCTTCTTTGAGCTATGAATCACATTGAGCTTTAGCTTCTGGATAAAATTCCGTAGCCGCAGTTAGCGCGTGTTTTGAATTCTGAAATAAAACACGTCGTCTCATGATATGTACTATTAACACTATAGATATTATAAATATATATGTACACATTGTATATTATTATTTTATATATATATATTTTTTTTTTTTTGGTTTAGTTAAGACCATTGACCGACCGTCCTCGGCATGTTTTGTGCGCATTTCGAGTCGCTGGCGACACATCCGTATGGCATTTGATTCTTGTTTTTATTTTCATTAAATCTCTGGTAGCCGGTAGTTAATTTTTTTTTTTTTTTGTTATATTTTCTTAGTATTTATTAAAACATTTTTTTGGCTGATTCATTTTGTGTTTATTGCCTGCACAAAATAATTTTTTCAAAAAAGGGCAACTGGTCCCAGTCCAGTTCATCCAGTTGACTCTTCGGCGGCTGCTACTGCATCTTCTTCTTCTTCTTCTTCTTACTCTTCAGTCACTGACCGTGGACGGCCTTGCGCGCCAATTTAGTTAAATTATTTTGTGCTAAGTTTGCTTTTATTGTTGTTGTAGTTGTTTTGGGCTGCTGTTGATTATTGAAGTTCAATAAGTTTAGCTCTAGCTGTCGGCAAGGCCATAATTTAGCATTAAAATAGCGCTAGAACAAAAGACTTAGGCAACGAACTTGATGCTGCTGCCAAACAATCGATATATTTTTTATAATCGATAATTTACATAGTTATTTTTCTTCTTAGCGATATAATAAATTTAAAAGTGCTCAAAGAGAGCGAACGTGGTCATAAATTTTGCTGCTACTCATGAATATTGATCTTGAAATCTTAACGGAAAACGAGTTTAAAATAAAAACTATAGTAGTCTGAAAAGTTAGTATTATAAGTGGACAGATAGATATACATATATAAACAGTCTATATAGTTAGTAGTATATAAGTATATAAATTGGTATAGTTGTTGATTAAAATGTATTGTTGAAATAAAATAAAATAAACAAAAATAAAATAAATAAAAATTAAAATTATAAAAAAATGAAATAGATTCTTGCGCTTTAAAATAATAAATAAAAATAAATAAATAAAAAAAAGTTTTTTATGCTGACACTAAAAAAACGTAAACATATTTATTAGACTATTACTATAAATTAAATTTAAATTGGTTTACATATTTTATGTAAGTTAGGAAATAAATTAGCTTAGTTTTAATTATAAATATAGATATATAGAACTCGAATAGAAATATATTTAGTACAACTTAAAAAAATATTAATAAAAAGATTTAAATTTTAATATACGAATTATTTATAAACCATTTTAAAAATGTTAGGAAAAATTATAGCAATACTTTAAAATAAATCTTTATAAATATATACATATATATTTTCATATTGAAATAGATATTGTACGTTCACTAAACGCTCAATGCTTACGCATTTAACGCATAAAACTAACTATTATTTCTGCGTTTATCTTAACAATTTGAGTACGCATAAAAGCTATTGGATTTTATGTACTTATATAATATAGATTGCAAATATATACACACAATTTTTTGTGTGTGTATTTTATGGCTAATTTGGCACATCATAAAAGTTGCATCATGCGTACACCTCTACCTCTACCTGTACCTCTAGATACGTCTAACTGTGTACAACTATGATTAACTCTTCTGAGTGGTTCTGCCTGGTTTCGTGTTTGCCTGCCAAATTTGCAACTGTCAAGATCTTTAACGACATAGACATGTCTGATATATATATATATATATATATATATATATATATATATATAGACATATATATAAACATAACAGTGTTAAGATCAAAGAGGCTGCAGCACGGTAGTCGGCACTAAAAATTCAATTAGCAAATTAAATATTAATTATATGCAATGCTCAAGCGTCGCTCATTTCGATGCTAATTCAATTAGCAGATGTTACCAACCTGTCAGATATAATATTGTTTTTTTTTTTTTATATTTATATTTATATATATATACTTATATATTTTTTGGTATTTTTGTGCGACAGCAGCTGTGCTTTTTATTTACCTTCTATTGATTAATACAAATTCTTGACTTGTTTATTAAATTTGATTTGTTTGTGAGGTCATCTCAAAGTGAGCGAGTTTTTTTTTTCGCATTCTTTGCATTCGCTAAATGAGCTGACAAGGTCCACCTTAGTCAGCAGCAGGAGTTTAGCCCTCGTGCCTGTTCAATTTTATTAGAGCATAAATTCACACTCTCTGTGCTAAAAAGCTTTGTTTTTGGTGTCAAAAGCTCTTTAGCACTCGCACTTGCTCTCTCCCTCGCTCGCGCTCTCTGTGTGTATTTTGTCTTGCGCTCAACACTTAACGACGCTCAGTTTGCCAACGACAGGCGTTTGATGCGGACGCGACGGCGCAAGTAATAAAAGCAAGACGCGAACGTTGCGCGCAGGCGCATTAACCAACAAAAACACGTACGAACGAAAAAAAAAAAAAAAAACAACTGTGCTTCTTTTTTTTTTTGGTTTGTTTTATGCTTTTGTGTTTTGTGCTATGCGCCGGGCGCTCAGCTAAATTCAAAGCAGCAAACCAAAAAAAAAAATAAATAAAAATAAAATAATACCAAAATTTAAAATCGCAAACAAAGTTCAGCTAAAATTTTTATAATTTGACGAAAACGAAAAAAAAACAAACTATAACGGTACTTGGCATGCTCCTCTTTCTAGTAATTCATAGCTATGCTTTGTCGTCGTCTTTCTTTGTAAAAAAAAAATTAATGTGATTCGTGAAAATTGAGCAAAAAAAAGTGTGCAAAGGCAATTAACGGCAATAAAATTAAATTGCACATAATCAGAGCTAATAAAAAAGTGAGCAAATTTTTGACATAATAGTGAGAGAAAAAAAAGAAAATGCATTGAAGCGTATTCTCTTGTTATTGTTGTAAGTAACTACTAGTGTGTTGTAATATACAAATCTATAAAAGTAGCGCGAATAACAACAATAAACAAAAAGATGTTTATGAAAAAAGTGGTTAAATTATCATAAAATATAAAAACCCAAAATTCGTCATCAAATTTCTCACTAAAAATAATCAAAATTCAATAACGACTCATCGTTTATTTATTCTATTAAAGCATTACGAAAAGCCATGCTAAAAATTAAAAAGAAAGAAAAAACAACAAATTAACAAATTAAAAACTCATAGAGACACAAGCCGCGAGACTAGAGAAATATTTAAATTCAATGCGAGAACTTTGTAGCTTCTGTTCGCTCATATGCATGTAGCTATCTCTTTCGCTCTCTCACTCTACGTGCACAGCGTATTTGTTATGCACGTTTTCCCTTTGCCTTTGTGTGCGCTCTTTATTGTTGGTGTCTCTATTGTAGACTTTACCGTTTTATCGCTCTCAGTGTGATGTCCGTGTATGGGTCTGCGCTGTGTCTGTGCGTATATGCATCAAGTGTGGAAAGATAGACGACAGACGCCCATTTAACGCTATTGTTGAAGTTGCTGCTTTTTTTGTTTTCGACAATTTCTTAAGGTGCGTTGCAGCAGTCGGTGCTACTGCTGCTGCTGCTGTAATTTTAATTTTTCTGTCGATTACTTCATCTGTTGTTTATTTCCTATATGCTGTGCGGACACATGTAACTGACCCACGCCAAAACTGACCAGCGCAAAAAGCGCAGCAAAGCAAAAAGCCAAAAACTATGAACAGAAATAACAACAAAAATATCGCAAAAAAGCCGGTTGAAGGCGACTCTTACATATTTACACGCACCAGCGCTCATTGAACACACACAGCAGCAACAACAACAACAGCAAGCAAAAAGCAAACAGAAAGCAAAAGCAGCAGCAGCGGCACGACTCAAAAAAACCTGTAACGCATTCAGCAAGGCGACGTCGACAGAGCTTTTAAAACATTTGCAGTCCGCGCCGCGTCTTGATTATGTCAATTCCATGTTTACTTCATTTCCTCAACAAAAAAACAAAAAGAAATACAAAGACAAACTGAGCGGCAGCTAAAAGAGCAGAGCAATAGTAATTTCACTTTCGTTGGACTTGAAAAGCTGCAGCAGTCTGCTGTGAGAGTGCGAGTCAGAGAGTAAGAGTGAGAGTGAGAGTGAGTGAGCAAGCGAGCAGCAGCTGCATTGGATGCCGCTTCTATTGATGCTGGTGTCTCACTGGGGCGTTGCTGTGATGCTGCTGCTACTGTTTTGTTTTTGCTTTTGCTTTGCTCTGGCATCGCATAGTTTCGTTTTCATTTTGTAACTGTAATGCCTGTGCCGTTGTTGTTGCTGCTGCTTGACAGACACACACGTAAAGCTCTTTTTTTTTTTTTTACTTTTTGTGTTTCTTTCGTTAAGTCGTTGTGTAGTAAGTAACGTAATAACGTAATGCGCTTTAAGATTTCCACATGCACTGCGACGTCGCGTGTTACGTTTTGGTGCCAAGTCCAGCGTCGACGCCGGCAGCTATAGCAGCCGCAGCCATAGCCGCAGCAGCGGCGGCAGCGACAGTTGCATTGTTTTTGTTGTTAGGTAATCGAGCTAATAATGCGCTCACTGCGATGACGACCGCGACAGCGACAGCGACAGCTCCTGCAACAACTATGCGAAGGTCAGCAGCAACAACAGACAGAGCCACATATCAGGCGCCCCAATGAGATTTTCGATTTCACGTTTTACACGCATATATTTTTTTTGTTGTTATTTATTTTTGGTGTTGCTATTAAAATTTTCGTGTCAGTTTGTAAAAAATTCTAATTATAAATGAAACAATTTATTACCGGGTTTTAAAAATAAAATGCAATTTATGTGCTAAGTCGTGCGGTGTTCACTAGCCAAAGCCAAAAACCGGTTTCAGGCAACTTCAAGCTACAACAATTGCCAAGTGGGTGCAAAAAAAAAAAAATAATAACAAATAAAACTAAAACTAAAAAAATAAATAAATAAATAAAAATAGAAATAGAAATAAAAAGTGGAAAAAATACCAAATTTTGCAAACATATGTAAAAAGCTGTGAAAACAACGGATAAAAATTTATTAAAATTAAATAATTAAAAAAAAAAAATATTTTGCATGGATCGTTTTTGCAATGTGTGTGTGTGCGTTTGTGTGCGGTGTGCTTCATTAATCAAAGATAATCAATAAATCAATTGATATTAATAAATGTTAATTTTATTGCTTAGAAATTATTTAGTAGCAGTCGCAGCGTGTCTTAAATGCATTAAAAATTGAACAAAATTGTGAATTGGATTTACGAGACGATTATCAAACCAAAATAAAAAAAAAAAAAACAAATACAACAAATTAAATTTAAAATAAATTTAAAAATAAATAAAACACAACGAAAACAAAACAAGCAACGATATTTATATGTCGGTTTTGTATTAACTGACAAGTTTGGTAAGTGAACTTTTGTTAAAGAATTGTTAATTAATTGAAACACTGAAAGAAATATTAAGTGCTTTTATTTTAAAGATACATTAAATCAAGTTAAGTACTTTCAAAAATTAGAAGAAAAAAATTTACCAAGCTTTGAGCTCTACTTGAAACTTGAAAATCGTTTTTGCATTGAGATAAAAATTAAATCTCTAAAGTATAAGAAAAGTTGAGCAAATATTTTTTAGCATATCTGTAAAATCAAATTAAAAGTTACAAGTTAGCTTCAACTACACTTAACCATTTTTTGTGGAATTAAATAAAAAATAAATTAAATAATTAATTTTATTAAAATTATTTAATATGAAAAGTGAAAGGAATATCAGAAATATAAATATCAGAAATAATAAATAAATTAAATAATTATTATTAAAATTATTTATTATTAAATGAAGTCGAAAAAAAGATTATTACACTTTGGAGAGAATGTAGTTTCCTTATTCGAAATATCCATTTGATAATAGAGTGTAATGCAATACGTATTTCAAAGTATAACAGATTATAACAGTTCTATGTACCCACATTGGAGTTCAGCTTTAATGCTTGATTCTTTCTTCTTTTTTTCACCCATCTGTTGCTTCATTAAAACTCTCTATCTGTAAGTGGCGCGAGCACTGATTGTGGCCCTCAGGGCGGGCCAGGTCTTCTGCAACTTTCACAAAGTCAGAACTATTCGCCGCCAGGGAAAAACCCCGTTGCTCTGATACTTAAACACTTGAAGACTTCAATCAATAATAACAAAAGTTTTACTTACATCCGCGTGCCAGCGTACGTAACACGTTGCGTATGCGCAATTCTCTTTCTTTCGTCATTTATGTGCTCGAAGTCCGTTTAAATGGATAAAAAAAAAAAAAAATAAATAAATAAAATAAATAAAACAATGCTATATAAGTATCTGTTGTATTGTATTTATTATAAGACGCGAACAAGATAAATGCTAATTGAAATTTAATTATTAGAATGGCCATTGAGCTAAGTATGGAGTGATTCCATTAGGAGATTGTCATGAAGTTTGAATTCTCGCTGAACGCCTGTCTATTCGATTCTCAAAAAGTTAACTTTTGAGAGGGTTTATTATTATTTTTTTTTTTAAAGTGTTATACTTATGTCATTAGCTATTATACTATGGTTATAAATATTTAATATAATTTTTCTAATATCTGGTTTATTTGATTTAACAACGCCTTGATGTTAAAATTTTTAATGATTTTTATGTGACGACTGATTTAAACAAACCGGATTTAAAAAAAATGAATAAAATGATAAAAAAAAAAAACACAAAAGTCTTTAAATTTTAGTTAGTCCGGCATATGGTTAGTTAATTTAGTATAGGTCGCAGTTCGGCAAGCGTATTTAAAAATTCGTTATGCTTAAGGCATTATTAAGATTCACTTATTCAATTTGATTGGCACTTAATTATACATTTTTTGACTACGTCATTCTAAGCAACAGCTGATGATGATTATAGACGTTGCTATTTCTATCTCTTGTTGTTGTTGTTGCTTTTTGTAGCCCTCCCGCGATGGCTTTTGTTTTGTTTCTTAAATCCGGTTCTAAATCTTAGGCATTTCTGGTTTTCGAATCTCTTATTTTTAACAAGTTTTTTTTTTTCGAGTGCTGCAAATTCAATTCCTTTGTTCAATTTTTTTTAGTTATTAATTCTGTATTTTTGTGTTTCATAATTCTATTTGGGTTTTAGCTTTACATTTCCGGTTGGCAGGGGGGCTAAGCTCTGCCCTCTGTTTATTTAACTAATTTATCAGCTGAATTGGTTGCATTGAGCTGCTGCTGCTGCTGCTGCTGACTGTCACTTGTCTATAAGTCTCAGCTTCAGTCGCAGTTGCCATCTCCATCTCCGTCACGCAGTTTATATTTGTTCGGGTCTATCTGCAGCCTAAACGCTTAGTCACGAACCAAAGCGATCCGCTCCGTGCTGTAAAAGTGCAAATCCATCTGCTACTTGGCATCTGGCATCTGGCAACTGGCAACTGGCAACGGGCAGATGGCATAAATATATTTAATATACTCTTGCTGTGGGAATTCTGTGCGTATCATAAAATATGTAACATTTTGATAGATGAATTAATGAAGTATATCAAATAGACGTTTGTTATGTTGACTGAAGGAAGTTGCAATTTTTATTTGAAATATAATAATAAAATTAATAAAAATATATATTGGGGAGAAAATTAAAAGAATATGAAGAATTTATCATAATAATAGTAGTACTATACTATAAATATAAAACATTTTGTTGTGGATGAGATGTCTGACAAACGCTTTATGACTAGAAGTAATTTAAAAAGAGTATTCAAAGTGCGCTTGAAACTAATTTTACTATTGTCGCTTATTATTTTTTTTATATATCTTGCGGTTGCATATTGTAAGATGTCGTATCTACCCACGATCTGTTCGGTTTTTGGTCTTGGCTTAATTAGGCATCGCTGTTTTGAGCACGCACACAAGATATGCAAAGCAAGCATTTTAATTGACTCTTGAGTTCACATCTAATAATTACAAGATATTGCAAAATATTTTACAAAATACAAATCTCAAATATTTTTATAAATATTATAATTATCTTTAATTTTCTTTTTTCTAGACACCAGCTACATAAAGGATAAATATATCCAGCATGAAGGGCTGGTTCGACGCATTTCGAGACGATGGCGGTCCAACGCTTTATTCATTCTCAAATCGAACACCCGTCACGGGCGATGTGTCCATTGTGGCTGTCTCAGTGCTCTTTGCCACATTCTATGTTGCATTTCTGGTCATATTTCCGGGTGTGCGTAAACAGGTGAGTGTGGAAAGGTGTTTCATTTGATTGACTTTAACAAATTTTGTCTCATTGCTTTAACATTATTTTCGTAATAGAACTTTATACTTTGAATAGAATTTATGAAACCTGTTGTACAGGAAAAGAGTTATTTTGTTCTATAGTTTGTTTTTATTTTAAAACTTTAATAAAGCTTAGTTTTTATTCTAGTTCCTCGAACTAGTTTATGTGCATGTCAAGGACTTGACTTGACTTTAGTATGACAATGCCAAAGAACCTGTTCAGTTTCTTTTATGTATCACTTACGTTTTTTAATTAACCTCATGATAACTTAGACTGGACCGGGGCTGGGCCTGGGGCTGGGCCGAGGCTGATACCCGTAGTTCTCACGCTGCTGCCGTCTTGTCTACGTTTCGCATTTATGTGTGACAGCTGTAATCATAATCGGCGGCACGTTTTCAAATAGATGTCAGAGATAAATCTATAACCAGTTTGCCTGACGCGCCCTTTTCTTTCATGCTTCTCCATCTCCTCCTCCATCTCCTCCTCCTCCTCCTCCTCGTTCTCCTGCTCTATTAACAATCTCTCAGCTCGTTTGGCCAATTGAGTGGCTGGCTTATTCAATTAGTCAACCAATTGGCAGAGTCGTTGGCCATAACTGGCTTTAAAACGCTTACGTCTTATGTAATTACAGTTTCACTTACAACACACACTTACGTACACACACACTCACACATGCACACACACAATCGTGTAGCTTGAGCATCTCATTATAATCGACATCTCGTTTTCATATTCACAGAAGTTCACAACATTCTCGACGGTCACATTGAGTCTCTTTGTGGGTCTAGTCATACTGAGTGAGTATTTACCTGTCTGACGTGGCGCATTACTATGCTGATTCCATATTCACTGGCTGATTTTGCTTCTTCTTCTACTACTTCTTTGTCGCCTACAGTTACACGCCTGGGCTCCGCGTGGCATGTGTCACATGCAACAATCATTGCACCATACAAAGCATTCTCACGCGAGAAACTGCCCGCCCGCATTGGCACCCACATCGGACTGATGCACGTCAATGTGACGCTAACAGGTGAGTTGATAAAATAAATTTGAATATGAATATGAATCTGAATATGAATATATATTTGTTTATAGATTACTTATTAATTAAAGCGTTTCTATGCAATAGTCGATTACATAGTTGCTTTATATTGAATAGAAACTTGTTTTTAATAAACATTCTCCCAATGAAAATATTTTTAAATATTTAAAGAAAATGTTAAGATTGAGGCTTGAGGCGGCAATAGATACTACAATACTACAATAGATAGATAATAGAAAATCCCTTTTTTTTTCTTTAGTGTTTCAGTTAAATTTTGTTAAAAAAATTAAATTAGGAGTCTTATCATGTACATCTTATTTATAGATATATAATTATAGATAGATTTTTTTTTTATTATTTTCAATTAATAATTTATTATTTTCAATTAATACATAATAAAAAATAATAAATATAAAATTTTAATAAATTGTATGAATAACTAATAATAAATATAATATATAACAGTTTTACAATTTATGTAATATATTTAAATATATTCAAATGATTTTTAACCATTCAATGCACATTAAAATCTGCATTTAATTTACGTTATTTTTTTTTTTTATTTTAATTTTTGATCTGCCCTCGTCACATTTTGATAAACTATCTTTTTATGGATTTTATGAAAAACTTATTTATTTTATGTTTAAAAGTTATTAAATCAGTAGCCTTAACTGCAGCACCAACAACAACAACAACAACTACTACTACCAGCAGCAGCAGCAACGGCAGCGGCGACGGCAGCGGCGACAGCAGCCCTAACTTCCATGAGGCCCGCCCGCTTTTCGTGCTGTTGATTGAATGGCTTTTGTTGGCAACTGGTTTACGATTATGAATGTATTACCAAAAAAAGAAAAAAACATTTTTTGTTTTTGTAATTCATTAGCAGAAGATATATGTATATATGCCCAAGCTAGGGAGCTCTTGTTGTTGTTGTTGTTGTTGTGCCCCTTTGCCAGCTGATGCCAAGCGGAAGATAAACGACGTTCAGGCAACAGCAGCAACAACCAAAGCCACAGCGACAACGGCATCGAGTCGAATATGTCGCAAGCGGCAACAATTGAGCAATTTTCATTCAAGATTTAATCGGCATTCAAAAAGATTTTAATTAAATTTGTACGTTTGGAGCAACTGTTGCAGTTGCAATTTGCAATTTGGCCTTTTGACTGCGTACGTTTTGGGCCTGGCTAATTGATTTGCCGCCATGGAAGTCGTAAACAAATATACCTATATGTATGTGTTTCTCTATATAAATAGATATCAAACCAAGTTTGAGGGTGTGACGTCAGCAGGTAGCACGGCTCTTGGATTTGTGTTGTGCTCTATGGCCAAGTGCCAAGTCAAGCTGCATGTCACGATTCCCGCATAGACAACAGCAGCAGCAGCAGCAGCACCACCACCACCAACAACAACAACAATCCTATAAAATGCCACTCAACACCTGCGGAAATATTCGCACAAGTGACTGCTGACGCGCTGCCTTTTAACCGGGCTTATACACTCACCGACACAAGCAAACACATAGATATATATACTCATGCATATTCGCATTTGTTTGTTTGTTTGCTTCAGTCAGTCACTCACTCACTCAATCGCACATTTGTTCATTCATTGATTCGTGCACTCGAGCAGACAAAAACAACAACAACAACAACAACAATAGCAGCAAGCAGAAGAGGTTTGAATACAATAGAAAAAAAGGTGAAATGGTTGTTTGAAGCTGACGCAGTAAATCAATTCAAAATGCCATGCCAATCAAAGTAATCCTGGTCAAATGTTAATTCAACCAAGTCAGCCAAGAGTAGCACACTACAACTTATAAATAACATATAACAATAAACTTAAGACACACTAAACATATATATAAATATATATTTTATTTATATAAATGTGAATGTATGTGATTGATTAGCTGAGCGAAATTTGTATACTCTAACTCTGTATAGGAGTAGATAAAGATTGAGTTAGATATAGAGAAATAGATAGAGATTGAGCTAGATATAGGATAGTGATAGCTATTGAGATACGAGATACCAGCTACAAGATACAGGTACATGATACAGATACAGATGAAGATAAAGATACATAGATACAGATAAAGATACATAGATACAGATACATAGATACAGATACATAGATACAGATACATAGATACAGATACATAGATACAGATACATAGATACAGATACATACATACAGATACATAGATTCAGATACATAGATACAGATACATAGATACAGATACATAGATACAGATACATAGATACAGATACATAGATACAGATACATACATACAGATACATAGATACAGATACATAGATACAGATACAGATACAAATACAGATACAGATACATAGATACAGATACATAGATACAGATATATAGATACAGATACATACATACAGATGAAGATACATAGACACAGATACATAGATACAGATACATAGAGTACAGATACATAGATACAGATACATAGATACAGATACATAGATACAGATACATAGATACAGATACATAGATACAGATACATAGATACAGATACATAGATACAGATACATAGATACAGATACATCGATACAGATACATAGATACAGACACAGATATAGATATATAGATACAGATACATAGATACAGATACATACATACAGATACATAGATTCAGATACATAGATACAGATACATAGATACAGATACATAGATACAGATACATAGATACAGATACATAGATACAGATACATAGATACAGATACATAGATACAGATACATAGATACAGATACATAGATACAGATACAGATACAGATACAGATACATAGATACAGATACATAGATACAGATATATAGATACAGATACATACATACAGATGAAGATACATAGATACAGATACATAGATACAGATACATAGATACAGATACATAGATACAGATACATAGATACAGATACATAGATACAAATACATAGATACAGATACATAGATACAGATACATAGATACAGATACATAGATACAGACACAGATATAGATATATAGATACAGATACATAGATACAGATACATACATACAGATACAGATACAGATACAGATACATAGATACAGATGCATAGATACAGATATATAGATACAGATACATACATACAGATGAAGATACATAGATACAGATACATAGATACAGATACATAGATACAGATACATAGATACAGATACATAGATACAGATACATAGATACAGACACAGATATAGATATATAGATACAGATACATAGATACAGATACATACATACAGATACATAGATTCAGATACATAGATACAGATACATAGATACAGATACATAGATACAGATATATAGATACAGATACATACATACAGATGAAGATACATAGATACAGATACATAGATACAGATACATAGATACAGATACATAGATACAGATGAAGATACATAGATACAGATACATAGATACAGATACATAGATACAGATACATAGATACAGATACATAGATACAGATACAGATACAGATACAGATACATAGATACAGATACATAGATACAGATATATAGATACAGATACATACATACAGATGAAGATACATAGATACAGATACATAGGTACAGATACATAGATACAGATACATAGATACAGATATATAGATACAGATACATAGATACAGATACATAGATACAGATACATAGATACAGACACAGATATAGATATATAGATACAGATACATAGATACAGATACATACATACAGATACATAGATACAGATACATAGATACAGATACATAGATACAGATACATAGATACAGATACATAGATACAGATACATAGATACAGATACATAGATACAGATACATAGATACAGATACATAGATACAGATACATAGATACAGACACAGATATAGATATATAGATACAGATATATAGATACAGATACATACATACAGATACATAGATACAGATACATAGATACAGATACATAGATACAGATACATAGATACAGATACATAGATACAGATACATAGATACAGATACATAGATACAGATACATAGATACAGATACAGATACAGATACAGATACAGATACAATGATACAGATACAGATACAGATGCAGACACACAGATACAGATACACAGATGAAGATTCACAGATTCAGATATAAAGATACAGATACAAATGCACAGATACAGATTTAAATGCATAGATAAATATACATATAAATACAGTTAGAGATAGAGATACCTATTAATATATAGATTGAGATTAAGATTGAAATTAAGATAAAAACATAGACGGATATGCAAATACAAACTGAATACATATGGATTGAGAAACATATTGCGCTTTAATTCGATACAGAAACAGAGAGATATATAATTATAGATACAAATATGAATTTGAATATACGCGCAGATAGAAAGATGCAGATAAATATTATGCATAGAGATAAAAATGCAAATACATGTATATATAATTGCAGACACAGATACAAAAAGATGTAGATTTAGAGATATAATTAATCAAAGATATTGAAATAAAGAGATGCAGTAATCAATGGAAATACAAAATGCAAATGATAAATATACACATATACATGTATGTATATGTATATGTTTTATAAGCAATATCTATCAGTATCTATGTACATATAGGCAGTTCTAGTTATATAGACATTAATTTAAAATCATCAAATTTGAAATCGTCATCAATTTAAAAGCGTTAAAATAAATATGGAAACATAAACCTGAAATTTTACTCAATATACTAAATTCCATATTTTATTTGCAGTACTCAGCTGTATTTGTACATATAGATTATGCATAGCCGACTTTAGAATTTCATTGGATTGCATTCGATTGGTACTATGTTGCCTGTCAGAGTATTTTCCCATGCTGTACAAGCTCATTTAGCTACATGCAATTTGCCTGGCTAACATTTATGTCTATAATTTCCATAATGGTTTTTAGTCTATAATATAGATTTTACGTTAGCTGCTAACTTAAATTTTTCTGCACCCATTTACCTACCTCCTCTATGCCTTCACTTTTCTCTCTTCCTTTCTGTCCCATTTCAGTCTTTCAGTAGCAGTTTTCGAAACAAACGCTGCCAAAAGTGCTTCATGTTTATTTCGAGTTGGCATTGTTGTGACTTGTTGTTGTTGTGTGTGTGTGAGTGGGTGTAGCTATGTGTGTGTGTTTGTATTTGTGGGCGTTGCTTACCAAAAGGGCAAACGTAGTTGCTCAAGTTGACTGACAAATAGACAGCCAAAGTGTTGAAGTATGTGCTATAGTTGGTGTTAGATACCCTGTACTTGTTATGATAGTGCTTAAGCAGAGCTATCTGCTTAACACATTTGGCTTGTCGTCTAAAGATTTCATATGTAACTAATTACAGGGTATCTCTTGATATTCACTTCTTTTTCTTCTTTTTATACACCATAGTACTATATTTGAATATGATAATTGCGTATGTCAATTTTTGGCAGTCTGATTATATTGAGTAGTTCAGCATAGGCCAAAGCTGACAACTTAATTGTGGCCCCTCGAATTGAATTCAAATTGAAATTGAAATTGAAGCGCTTTAATGCAATGTCAAGTCGAAAAGTCTTTATTCACCTATAAATATCAAATGTCTAGGTGTAATAATTTGGATTGCGGCTAAGCCATTACTATTGCCATTATCATAATGACTACGATGATCACTGTAATAATGATGATGATGATAATAATAATGATGTTGGTATTTATGTTGGTATTTTTGGAGCCAATTTGCTATTGGTTTTATTTAAGTTGTTTGATTTGCACTTTTTGATATATATATATTTACGATATATAGCAGGAGGCTAAGATATATGTATATAGCATTATTGCCTTGCACATCGTGGGTGTGTGTCACGCTCCATCAGCCGCCACATTTGGAGGCATTTGTGCTTTTGGAGTTCTGTATTTGGCCTTTTTATATTGTGCACCTGGCTTCAGTACAGTTCAGTTGCAGTGGCTCCGATCGGGCGCCTGTAAATTGCTCGAGACCTTATATAGCCAGGCTATTGATTGCCAAGCTACAGTCAAATGACTAAGCAAACGAGTTTTTTTTTTCTCCATTCGAAATATAATAATGCATTGAAGTGAACAATAGAAGTTGTCTAACGTTTGGGGAAACAACATTGAGACTTTGATTGATGTTAATTGAACAATATGGCATAGAATTTTTAAAGAATTTATATATACAGAATGAAATGAACAATGAGAAAAATATTTGAAAAATATTTATATAAAAAAAATATTATAAATTATAATTTATTTTATGTCAGTAAAGGCTTTTAATAGGTTACATAAAGGTTTAAAAAATGAAAATACTTTAGAAATTGGCTAAAAATACGTTAAAAATACACAGATCTACTAGGGTTGAATATTAAAAATAAATTCTTTAGATTATGTGTATAGTAAAAGTTTTAAAGACGATTTTAAAAACGATTAAATAAGCTTTTATAGACTAGGGATTCTGTGTGTTTCATAAAAATCATCTAAGCTAATCATATGCCACTTTAATTTTATGAGAATTACATAGAAAGGTAATAGTTTAAAATCAATATTCCACGAGAACAGCGAACTTTAATTTTAGATTTGCAGAGGGCACTCAATTTATGTATACAAATATGCTGTATAAATATTATTTATCAACTTGGAAGAGATATCTATATTTAAATATCTTTAGATCGATTTCACATTTAGTAATAAAAATAGTCACTTCAAGCCTTAAATTCTATTTATTGTCAAGCACTTACGATGACACGCCCACTCTATTAAAATGAATTCTAAAACATTGTTTTATTCAATTATTTTTTTATTTGACTTTTGTTTTTGATTTTTTGTTTCTAAAAAAAAAACAACTTAAATCGTCAAGTTCTATTTGCGAGCATTTATTATGAATTTGGACATGGTACACTCGAGAGTTGTCAAAACGACGACAGATGCGGAACATTTATTTATTTTTACACACATTTGTCACGACACAGAGTCCATAGAGCAGGAGGCGGTTCGGAAGCGTTGTTAAACAGTTTCTAGTGTTTCATCATTGCTGTTGTCGCTGTCATTGTTGTTGTTGTCGTCGTTTTGTCGTGTGCCGTTGGTCTATTGTCAAAAATAAAATAAAAATAAAAACTGATTATTAATTCATTTTTGCTACAGCTGCTGCCAAATTATGTGTGCTGTGCGTGTGTGTGTGTGTGTGTGACGCCTACTCCTACTCCTACCCTTGTTTCCCTCTTGACGCCCCCCTCTTTGGCACTTGGTAGGGGCAGCAAAGTCAACATACAGAAATCAGCATAATCATCACTTCACAATTATGAAAAGTCATAACAACAATTAATATTTTTTTGTTGCTATGCGTATTTCTGTTGTTGTTGGTGTTGTTGTTGCTGTTGTGTTGTACTTAAGCGCGAGCT
This sequence comes from Drosophila stalkeri, assembly GCA_035047405.1. NCBI lineage: Eukaryota > Metazoa > Arthropoda > Insecta > Diptera > Drosophilidae > Drosophila > Drosophila stalkeri. The sequence goes on from JAWNPR010000039.1 coordinate 19,463,337, forward strand.
GCTTTGCTGCCTCGCGCTGTGCCACAAGCAGCATCAAATAGGAAAACATCAATTTTATTGCCGCAGATATGGTAATTTTTTTGTTATTGCTCTTAGCTTGCCTTTAAATATTTTGAATTGTCTACAATATTTAGTTTTTTTATTTTTTCTTAGTTTCTTTTTTGTAGTACAAGTTTCAGGAAGTTTTTGGCAACTGTTAATTAATGAGAGCGCTTGTTTTTTTTGTTTATTTATTTTTGTTGTTTTAACAACTTACTTTTGTTGCTGATTAAAACAGAAATTATGTCATTTGTTTGGCAATAAAATTGAAATGATTTAAGTGTTAGAAATATTTAAGAAAACCATTTTTGAGAAGAAAAAAATATAAATCTATAAATTACAAAATAAAAACAAAGAGCAAGCTAAAAGTATTTTATAATTCATATATTTTACAAAAGAAATACATTTTTATAATGCTATTTTCAAATAATCGTTGAAATTAATCAAAATATAATATTGATTAGTTAAAAATTAAATACAAATAAAATGAATTTAAAAATAGAACAATTATTAAAAATTCATTACAAATAAAATTAATTAAAAGAAAATAATTTAAAAATGTTAAAAAAAATTTTATAAATAAAAAAATTTATTAAATAAATAAAATTAAATAATAAATATAAAAATAAAAATAAAAAATTAATTAAATAAATAAAATGAATAAAAAAAAATTAAAAAATTAATTAAATAAATACAATGAAATAATAAATATAAAAAAGAAAACTAAAGATATAAAATAACATAATTAAATGTTTTTTTTCCCTTAGAATAAAAACAAGATTTTTATACAACAAAGAAATAGTTTCTTAAATTTAATTGAAATTCATATAGTAATATATTCTTTTGACGAACTTTGCATTATTAGTTTTTTTTTTATGTATCTAGTTATATCTTCTGCTGTCATCATGCCCCATTGGCGCCAATTAATATAGGGTATAGGAGGGGCAACATTTGATTCACACTCTGCTCATATATCTTATACATGAGTTCGATGAATGTCAAGCGAACATTTGCGAACCTAATTCCCACGCTCATAAGAAACGGATACTGATTACAAATGATTGTAATGTGACTCATACGCCGCGTAAGCCGCTTAAAAAAAATTCCAATCTGCCAATTGTGATGTCCAAATTCCAATATTGTTTAGAGACTTTACATATATATAAGTTTACATATGTTTCAATTGACAATTACATAAAAGCCTCGAATCGAGTCGACAGGCAATAAATTGGCCTTAAACTCGCGCCAAGGTTTTCGTTTGTGCCCAAAAATGGTGAAAAATCCAATCGAAAAATGTCTACGCAGCGTCTGCGTTTGTGATCGATCATAAAAAGTCATTAAACTGCCGAATTGATATGATTTCCCAGTTGGTGGCTGATCGCAATTCAACACGTTTGCTTTTGGGCTTGGCAACTGTGAGTTGTTTTTGCTTCTTCCTCTTCTTCTTCTTCTTCTTCTTCTTCTTCTTCATTATTCGACCGGTTCAATTTGTTGAACTATTTGCAATGCTAATTGTTGTTGCTGAGGGAGATTAGAGCGCTATTATAATATAGATATTCATCGGATTCGAGGGGCAACCAGCGTCATGATACAGCAAATGTGAAAGGTATAAATATATATACATATATATATATATATATATATATATATATATAGTGAGAAAGAGAGAGAGAGAGGGCAAAGGGAATGCATGATACTCTTAATGAACTCAGGCAGTTGGTTATATAGAACAGATTTATCAAAGGCATTACGATTGTAGTTCATTTATAGCAGAATAACAAATTGACACGCACTTGACAACTACTTGACAAGGCACTACAATTTAACGGTTCATTTGACAAGCAGACCCTGGCCGCAACTTGACAACAACTATGCCACTGCAACAGCACCTTCAACAACTGCAACAGCAACAACAATTTGCAACCTTCGCAGTTATGAAAAGTAATTGAAAAAATCACTTCCTGTCGCAGCCGGAAATTGTTGCAGCTGCCTAACTGCAACGTGTCAAATTGACGGCCACGCGTCGTATGCGTAATGTGTGTGCAACGCATTGCGCTGCCTGGCTGCAGCCAGCCCACACGTTGCACGTTCGTTGGCTTCGTTCGCACTTTGCAATTCATTGTCAATGGCTCGCGACGCTAGCTCAAGCCAACCTTACATAACTACAACAACTGCAGCAGCAATAGCAACTGCTAAGCACAAGTCAAGTCGAGTGAGCGGCTTATAAGTGCTATAACAACAACAACAACAAGAACAACAACATCGCATAATCAATTGCTGCAGTTGCTGCTCAGCAATGGCAACAGCAACAGCAACGGCAACAAATGTTTGCATATTTTGTTAACATTCGTCAACATTTTCCGGTTTACAACAGCGCACGCGCTTTCGAACAGCTACCAATTTAGCGAGTGTGTGAGATCGTGCGAGGGTTATTTTAAAAGTTCTAGCATTTCATGAAACTAGAGTGCAGTAATGAATACTGATGAATTCATTGATGATAGAGAGAATGAAAGGGAGGGAGAGAGAGAGAGAGAGCTATAAAAACAAGATGGAAAGGTTGAGGACAACAAAGCAGAGAATGAAAGGGAAGAGTGATACACACAGAGAGGGAGAGAGAGAGATAGGTAAAGAGAGGCAGTGGAGAGAGGAAGAGAGATGCACAGAAACAAAGAGAAAGAGATAGAGACATGAAAAGAGAGAGTGCTAGGGTTGGTGACTGAAGGAAAGAGAAGGAAAATAGTGGAATATGAAGTGATCCACAGAGAGAGAGAGAGAGAGAGAGTGAGAGAAACAGAGAGATTAGATTAGAGTAGAGTGGAGTGATAGAGAATGAGAGAGATACTCAAAAATAAGGAATAAAGATGTAGAAAAAGAAGGAAAAATTGAAGTTATAGACAGAAAGGGACCGAGAGAGAGAGAGAGAGAGAGTCTTACACATAATATGTGTTTTATAGGCAGTCAATATGATTCAAATTATATTTTGTAAATCAAATTAAACTAAAATCTTTTATAAGTGTTTTGAGCCATTTTTTCTTAAAAATTCAATTTTTATAGTTTCAATAATTATTAATAAAGTTTATTTGAATAAATACATTAAAACTATGAATATGAATAATTAATCCGTTTGATAGTTTTCTGTGATCTTTTTACAACATAAAAACAAAAGATTATAGTTATTAATATTTGATTATAATAGATATTTTAAATATCTCTTTATAAAAAAAATAAATTGAGAGAGTTTATTAATATATCGTTAAATCAATAAGAGAAGAGCTCGGAAGTTAAACTTATCAAACCAACCTCTTGTTTATTTTGTTGATTTTCAAAATTAATTTTTATTTGTTTGCTTATATTTTTTTTTCTTTACTTAGTTTAACATTACATTTGCATAATTTATGAATAATATTTTGTATTTGCTTTGCTCCTATAAAAAACTCTTGCAATCTTCATTGTTGTATAAAGTTATAGATGAATATCAGACTTATGACTATATGATAATTGGATTTAAGCTTTAAGTGCGGCATGAGTTGAATAATCAGAAGAAGATCATAGGAAATATATATATATATATATTTGTATATTATATATTATCGATCAGACGCCCCATTGCGAAACCTAATCAATGCTCGCTTTAATTTTGCCTTTGCCTTTCGAGACTTCGAAAGATCTTTTGGGCAGCGGCCCACGCTCTTTGATTTTCAAACAATTTGTGCTTTTAATTCTGAAAGCATTTTGGTTTATTCAAACCATTAATCTTTTTCTTTTTTTTTTTTTCGTGCTTTTTTGGTGTTACTTTTTAACAGTTAAAAGGGGTCTTAGGCATCATCATCATCATCATCATCATCATCATCATCATCATCATCATCAGAAGACTGCAAAGTCAAAACTGAAATGATATATGATTTGAATTTTTTGCTGTGAAGACGCGCGCGTTGCCAAAGTGTCTGGCACCGAGTGACAAAATATGCAAAAAAAAAAAAAGAGAAGAGGAATAATAACAAAAAAATAAAATAAAATAAAAATAAACAAGAACAAAAGCAAAGAAAAAAAGGCAAAACATATGCTGTGAGACGATCTCTTCTGACGGCATCTTAAAGTAAAAGACATCAAATTCTTCTTTATTTTTCGAAAGTCAAGAAGGAAGACGTCAGCAACCGCTTAAAATAATTTTAATAATATTAAAATAAATACATTTATAAAACACAGTAGAAAATGACTCAGTCGTCGTTCTGACTTAGGCTAGCATAAAAATGTCGTATAGTTGAAGCTAAATTAATTTACATAATAGGAAGCAAAAGCTAATATAAAATATTCATTTGCTGAACAGTGGAAAAATTTGAAGAAATTCAATTTTTGTAAAAAAAAAATTCCCCTTAAATTTATCTATATGTATATTATTATTAAATGTAATTTATTAATAATGTATTTCATTGAAAATATATTTGTATGTAAAGTTTTCACCTATTCTCTATTAATATTTGAAGAACAAATCTCCAAGTTTTTGAATTCATATATATTTATATATATATATATATATATATATATATATATATATATATATATATATATAAATGTATATTATATCTTCTAATATTGGTTATAATTACACTTTATAAAATACATTTCTCTGCCGGAACTCTGTCTCAAAGAGCTTCAGCCTCTCAGCTTTATCCTCTCAGAGTCAGACCTCAGAGTCAGGCTCAGAGTCAGAGTCAGAGTCAGGCTCAGGCTCAGACAAGAGTCAGCCTCAAGCCGCTGGTTCCGCCTCGTTTTGAGGCTTTATCAGTCGTCAGTCCAAGGCTTTAGTATCAGACGACTTAAATTCTGACTCAAATTCTGACTCAGACTCAGACTCAGGCCTCAATCTCTTACTGTAATATAAATATAAAAAATAGCTCACAACTCACAATGTATTTTATTCATTTCTAATTCTTTTTTTTTCGCTCTCTCACTTTCTCTCTCTGCTCAACAGCGATTCCCATTGGCAACTGGTCTCAGCCCGACATTGATTACAACGAACGCTTCAGCTGGGAGGGAGCGAATGATATGAGTGCCAATTATCGTTTGGCTTTGCAGCGTGGTTTACCCTTTCCCATACTGACGGTGGCCGAGTATTTCAGCTTGGGTCGCGAGGGCTTCTCGTGGGGCGGTCAGTATCGTGCCGCTGGCTACTTTGCCAGCATCATGCTGTGGGCCTCGTTGGCTTCGTGGCTGCTAATGAATTTGCTGCTGTTGGCGGTGCCGCGCTATGGTGCGTATCTGAAGGCCCTGACTGGTGCACTGCTTGTCTCCACGGCAGTGGGCTATCACTGTCTGTTGCCGCAACGGCCGTTGGTCATCTTTCTGGAGGGTGGTCGACTGGAGTTTCACTTTGGCTGGTGTTTCTGGCTGGTCCTGGTTGCAGGTGAGTTAGCAGCATTCAATTACTTCTCTTGTTCGCTCTCTATCAAGTATCTTTGTTTCTCAGGCATTCTCTGCTTTATTGCCGGCGTGTTGATCTCCATTATTGATCTGGTTTGGCCGCACACATTCTCCACTGTGCTGGAAGTCTACTATGGCACTCCGTACGATCGTCATGTCATACTGGAGGAGTCGAGCGATGTGCGCTATCGTAAGTCGCGCAATAGTCGTGGACTCGAAGAACCACCAGGCCTTGGCTCGCGCATTCTGCGTCGTCTCAGCTCCAAGGCACGTGATATGCAACCAACGCAGACCACAGCTGCACCGAGACGTGGCAGTCCTGCCGGTGTCTCCAGCAGTGGCGTAGAGAACAAAGCATTTCAGGGCGATGTGCCAAAGAGTCCATGGCGTCATCCCTTTCGACGTGCCCAACAGCTGCCGCATACGTCGCACGCTGTGCAGTCGCATCCGCTGCACCAGCATCATCATCAGCAGCAGCTACAGTTTGTGGGCGGCGGTCCAGTAGGCGCTCATCCCATGCATCATATGCAGCGCACTCTCTCACAGGACTCGGGCTCCAGCATAGCCTCGGCTGCTGTGCAAATATCACCTTTGCACAAGCATGCGATGGCTCGAATGTTGCCGTAATTAATATACAAATAAATTATGATTTATATACGATATATAAATAATATATATTTCTATTTCATTCCAGTAATCCGCCTGTGGAACGCATTCGCGATATGGATCACTGGTAATGTGCTGGCGCACAAGCCTTGTTCGAGTCTTCAAAAATTTCTTGACAATTCAACAGATTCTAATTGACAACAAAAATGAAATGAAACAAAAACATCAAGAAAAAAACGCTACAAAACAATTTGTGATAATTTCTTAATTTAAAACAAAAAAAAAAATTAGAGAGGAAGATGAAAACTAAAAGAACAAAAAATGTTTATAATAATTGACAAGATTGCATAATTTACCTGACGTACTTATATACAAATTTAAATCAACTTAAGCTTAATTAAATTATTCTATTATATTTAAGTTAAACAAAATTGTAATTTGTAAAGCTATCATCGAGACGTGATGTTCTTTTGTGATAAGATAATTTAAATTTTCTGCCACACGACGGACACAGAATGCGTGCATTTTAGTTAGATATATATATATACATGTACATATATGTAAATCTATACGATTCGTTGCATACGAATGTAGATATAGATATATACATATATATTTCTGTTAATTATAAAAAAAAAAATGAATTCCATGCCAGTGTATGTACGATTAGCTTACTATTTTATGTATAAAACAAAAGTGTTTAAATTAAGTTTTTAAGTTGTGACGATGTTTTTAAAGTATAAATATATGAAGAGCACGAAATGCAACGACCTAAAATGCTGAGCGGAATGATTTCTTTGTATAGTTTTTGTATTCAACAAACTTCTGAAGAAGTTTCAACTTTTTGTGAACTATTTTGCAGGTAAGCAAGTTAAGTTAATCATTTTAATCTATTCGAAATATATGTACATAAATGCCTATTAATAATATCCATTCATAATAATTATTCATAACACCATAATTCCATAAATAATACGTATACATATTATTTAAAAACTAATGCCAATCAAGTACATTCTTTTTCATTTATCTAACTCACACATCATACTTTCAGCTTGATAAATAAAATACTTAAAATTGTAAAAATTTTTCACAATTCTTTGAGGAATATTTTCTCACTACTATCATATCATCATCATTATAAGTGACTTCCATTTCATAATTTTTGAACTCATCTATTCACTATTATATAATTTCTCTCAATTAGAAATATGTGATATTTTAAATCATTATGTTGTATCTTTAATTTGAAACCTCATTTATTATGGCAAATATTATATAATTAATTCTATCATATAATTAATTATATTGCTCTTAGAGTTGATATGGTTTATGATTTTTCAATAATTAAATTCATTGTTCGCCTTTTGAAGTGCGATTAGAATTAATTGACAGTTAAAAAATATAATTAAAATGTCTTTGACAATAGCTAATCAATTCATATGTTAAAAACCCCCAGCCAACAGCTGCAGCAGGTTCAGATATGGCAATAGATAGATAATACTCCACCAAAAATAATATAATAATATAAATTATCATGATCTAATATAATATATCAAATCTCTAGCATTCTACACTTATGCCAGCTATAGTATTGAGGGGGTGTATCGGAATAATCTTAATACTTTATAATATTCTGAGTCTGTAGTTTCAAAATTGTTTTTATATAAAAACATTTCCACTTACTTAAATACTATTTTTGCACGATTCTAAAAACTTCTATTTTTTTTTGAAAAATTTGAATTATTCCAATAGTATTCTAACATAGATTGATATGCTATGAACATTTTATGCTTAGTAAATGAATTGAAAAAGATTATTTTAAATCTTTTTTTGAAAGATTTTTTTTTATTTTTTTTTTTTTTTATTAAAAAATGTTCAAATTAATAAATACCATTATTGTTTACAATTTTTGCCAGCTTTTTTTTAATTGTTTTTATATTCTCATATTTAATTATCCTTATATATGTATAATTGTTCTACATCTCATCGATACATTTATTGATGTTTGGCAAAAAGTTATCATAGCTGACCACCACCTCATTGGTGGCATCAACGAAACAGGTTTCTGTGTTCGCTGGCAGCTTGGCTATCAGCTTGAGGACTGTGTTGAGTTTTCGGGTCAACTTCATGATGGCCTCAAAGAGCTTCCAGAAACACTTGAAGGATGTCATCTTGCCATCTTCTTCATCAGCGCAGATAGTGCTGTTCAGATGAATAATATCTTCGCATATGGCGATGATGTCCTTGCAGCACTTTACAATTTTGGCCACTTCCTTGGGCACTGCCATGCCGCAGGCATCAATAGAGTCCACATATTTGGTAGTCGCTATCAAAATCTCAGTAACTGTTTTTAAGGTGCAATTGACACCTCGAAATGTCGTCAAAACTTTCATTAGTATATTCTCGATTGTCTTGATGAAGCCATCGTCGCCATAGAGTTCCACCGCCTCGTAGTCAAATGAGGAGTTGTCATTGATGGTATTGGCCTGAAATTAGGGAGGAACTATTTTAATAGAGAGAATTCAAATTTGAGTAAAAGTTTTCCGCAACTTACATTAGAGCTCAACAGGCAGCTGCCAGAGACGAGCACCAGAAGGCAAAGAGTTAAACTTTTCATATTGAGGACCTAGCGTGGAATGTTCTATTCCTGAGACGACTTTTCGTTTTTAAAGAGCTCATTTATCTCCATGAATTGGTCATATCAGTCAAGTGGTTTAATTATTTATTTGTATTATAGTATATATACAGCAAAAAATATTTCATAGATTAGATATCAATAGTAATTATAATGAAAATAATTATCTTTTTCAGTTGGTTACTTAAATTTGGAAATGGCTCAATATGAAATTAATTGTCTTTGTTTGATATTGGTTAGGTTTTAATGACTAATCAATGACATTTTGAGATAGTCAGAGAGATAAGATATTTTAAACATATTTAATAAATTATTGGTCTTAATTTTATATTTTTTTACCTACAACTGATCTATTATTGTTGTTATTATATATTATATACAAATAATGCCTAATTTACAGAAAAATTAATTTATAAGAAATTACTTGATTTATTTTTAAAGGGTATTTACTCTTCGATGAAAGGTCTACTGATATTTATTGTGATGTATTGAAGCATTCATTGCATTGTCCTTGCGTCTGCTTGCAGAGCATATAGCTGTCTCGCCTTTACAAACGTTCGCAGCTAGCAAAAATTCTATTTCTCAACAACAAGCAAGCGATCAGTGCAAATATATTGCTGTCCCTCTTTATCTTTGTGTTGCAATTCTCTCTTTACATATGGAAGTTCATTTGGCAACTAACGCGCTTACATGTAGCAAGCTGTTATATTTTTAGCAACGAAAGCTTGGCGCTGGAAGACCTTCACTCTGTTTGCCTGTCTCTCTCTCTCTCTCACTCTTTTTTTTTAAACATAAATATAAATCAATTATGTTCAAACGTGTGTGCATATAAATAAAAGCAAATAAAATGTACTTCATATGCACAGCTGTAAATAGACAGTTATATTGCCAGACACACACACAGACAGACAGAGTCCTGTTGTTATCGCACGCTCTTTGGTTTAGTTGCAGAAATCAAGATTTATGACATTTTTATTACAAAAACGAGCGCCGTTTGTTGTGGGAGCGACTGTAAAAATAATACATAGGACACACACACACACACACACACGCTGTAAAGTGCAGTTGTATGTAGGCATAGGGCGTTAGAGTAGGACAGCGACTGTTTGGACGACTGCCTGCTGACTTTAAAAATATGCAGCCAGGCGCATCAAGGCCTTATTTGTACTTGCTCTCTCACTCTCACTCGTTGTCTCGCTTGTTAGTTTCCTGAGGCTGAGCAAGCTTTGGCTCTGGTTTCTGCCGCCGCATGCAACGGAAGGCGCATAATTCACAAAACAACGGGACAGACTAGGAGAGCGGAGAGCGGAGGCTCTCTCTCTCTCTCTCGCTCTCGCTCACTTTTTACTGATTGTTGTTGGCAGTTAGCATTTGGCAAATGCAATGCGAAAAATCTGTGCACCCGGACCTTAGGACGCGTTTTTGACTCTCCATTTTAATATAAACAAATTGCAGCGCCTCTTATTTATGATTTCTTTTTTTTTTTCGCGCAAGCTGTTTCTGCTCCTTCTTCTCCTACTCCTGTAACTGCTGCATTTCTTTTATTGTGGCCTGGATTTTGTTTTTTATTTTCGTTTTGTTTTGCTGCTCCAATAAATCTGCGAGAAATATGTGGAAAAAAAAAATAATATCTCAAATTTCAATATGGACATTTTTACATATTTAATGCAGTTCACTTTTAGGGTTACCAGCAGTTGAATTCTTTTTATACATTTCTAGTACTGATTTTATATATTTATTTATTTTTTGTTATTTCTCTTTAAATTGGTTTAACAATACGCATCAATTTGCATCGATCACTGGGCTAACAATATGTCCAAAAATAGAAAATAGATTAACGACAAATGGAAAAAACAATACAATACAATATAAATAGAAAAAAAAAAATGGCGAATGGCATGAAAAATAAGATAAATTCCAGCCAGCAGCTGCGCTAACGAGCATCTCAGAATAGGTGGACTGGCTGACTCCTAAGGGAGTGGAAGGGGGACAGCGCGCAATGGAGTAAGTGGCGTGGGTGAGTGGGATGGAATGATTGCTGCAATTTTTAGTTTTCTTGTCAAGTAGCGAACGCAAACTGTGCTGAGTAATGCGCCTGAGGGAGAGAGGGAGTGAGACAGTGCCTGCGAAAAGTTGACGGCACTTTTGGCTTTTCGCTTAATACAAATGAAAATGGATGAGCTACTAAATGTTGTCATTGTTGCTGCTGCTGCTGCTGCTGTTGTTGTTGTTGTTGCTGCTGCATCGAGTGCATCAAATGGAATGAGCGCAGAGCAACAGTAGCAGTAGCTAAACTCTAACCCCTCTCTTATACTCTTCAGTCTAAGCTACGCTTCGGCCATTTCTTAGTTGTAAATTTGATGTCAGGCAATTGGATGTGTGCGTGTGTTGGTGTGTGCGTGTGTCGGTGTGTGTGTGTGTGTGTTTGTGCTTGTTTGTTTGTTTGTATGTATGTGTGCCATGCCCTTTGAATGTTCTCTCACACTCTAGCTCTCCCTTTCCCTCTTCCACTAGGGCTGTAGCTGCTGTTCTAGCAGTGCATGTGTTTGTCTTTGTTTTTTTATGCCATTTATTTATTTAAGTCAATTTCGTTGAGTGTGTTTGAACATTTTGTTGCAATTCGTTTTTGGGTTTTGCTGCTGTTTTCCTTTAGAATTCCCTGCAATAAATAAAGCTTGCGTGGGGTTGCTCAAGTTAATGTATGCGTGGATAGTTAGAATTTGTATTTGTATTTAAATTCTCTCTCAATTGTTCTGAATAAGTTGACTTTTATAGCTGTAAAATATTTTACAGGGTATCTTAGGCATGTCAAGCTTAAAATTGTTACAATTTTTATTTAAAGAATTTGTAATATAAATATTTAAGAGATATATAAAGTATTTGATACAGCATAGAACTCACTTATTCCAATTACAGGGTATATGGTTAGTCGTTCATTCATAGCTATGGCATTTACAGTTGTTTTTTATGCCATTTTTTCTGTTAGCATCTTCTGTGCGAAACTTGATGACAATTTTTACTTTGAGTGATTGTAGCGGCATCGGCTGCAGCTGCAACTAAATGAGTGGGATAGAGATGGCAAATGAAGGGGTGTGAGAGTGATGAGAGAGGAGAGTGCGGTAGATTGAGTATTGGTGTAAGTTCACTAAGGCAATAAAAAAGCGCACTTGAGAAGAAGCAGAAAATGAACATACATAGATATGCGCAATACACATACATGTGTAAACGTATGTTAGTGTTGGAAAACATTCAAGTTAATTGGCTGGCATTGCAGTGCATTGATTTTAAGTGTGTGTAAAAGCTGGAAAGGCAAAAGTGCTTAAAATGGGAAGTTCGAGTTAATTATCATATCATATGAAATTCTTATTGGAAATGTTTGGCACAAAAAAGATTTCAAATAATTTTAATTGAATATGGGCTGCTATACATATAAGTTAATATAAATACTTGTTTATTTAAACTGTTTGCTTTTGCTTACATAATAAATTAATAATAAATCTATTTAATTTAATCATTTAACATATTTAATTCAATCTTAGTATGTTTGAACAGCTAACTAAACAGAATCTTTTAACAGCTAGTCAAGACAACAACCATTTATGCCTATTTTGCTTGCTCTCTTATATGTATGAATCCCAAAGTTTTTACTGCTAGATGGCGCTATGTGTGCGCTATTGAGTGTTAGTGCGAGAGAGAAGAGCATTCGAAAGTCTTATACGGTGCGCAACAAGCACAATGTTAAGCTGCAGTGCGCTGTTAAATGTGCTAATTTTGAGATCATAAATATATATTTGATGTGTAAATGTATATTTTGACTATTATGCTAACTAGCAAATATTGTTATATTTATACTTTATTTTCTATATTTATTGTATTTATATTCAATTATATGATTGATTAATTTAATATTTATATACATTTAAAACCCAACTATTAGTCGCACTGATCTTATACGTTTCAAGCTCAGAAAACCGAGAATGCAATTTTGTCATTGCCTCTTTAATAACAGACTCAACCAATTTTGCTGTACTATTACAGTCGCTTGGCAGTTTCGCTCTCTTTCACTCTCTCTCTCACATTTTCCAGCTCGTTCGCTCGTCGTCGTTGCTCCAAGCCGTCTCGTATTCAGCACCTTCGCTGCTCGTATCGGCACTTCGTATTGTTGTGTCCGTTTCGTGACATCGTACGCTGTCGTCCTCTCGTATGGTCGTATACGCAACACACGCTTCGTGTTTCGTATGAACGATGCTCAACGAAGCGGCTGTTGTGCGTTCTAGCTTCAGTTGAAGCTCAGCCGTCGGAGTGTACTGAACATATGCAGAAATGTTGTCGCTTGTCTCGCGCATAAATCGTGTACGTTCGTAACGGTGAATTCGGCAAAACGACGCAAATCGAAGACACAATAAAATTACAATTATCAGAGCGTTTATTTAATCAAAACCAAAACTCAGATCTAGGCTAAACAAATATACCAAATTAGATTTGCAATTGCAACGGTAAATGTCGCGTTTATTGTGGGTGAAACCCAAAAGCAATCATATGCATATCCCGATGTGTATGTAGTTACAGTTAGAGGATGAGTGAGGCGCGAGTGCTAAGAATTTCGTTTACAGTAATAGTAAAGTGAAGCAAAGTAAAGAAAACTCACTCGACTCTTGGCAACTTTCGTCACTTGCTTTAATTGTTTGTGCTCTGCTCTATATTTTTGGCATATATTAAAAACGTGTCGGCAACAACAAATGCAACAGTAAATTGCGGGTGTATGTGTTGTGGAGTGTGTTTTGTTCTAGCTGTTGTTCCGGTTTAGCTCCTTGGTCACGTGGCCAAAAAGTTTGAGCCATGTTTTGTGTGCGGCCAAACCACTGCTGTCCATGTGCGTGACACAGTCCAGCAACAATAATAACAACAATAAAGAAACAGAATAGCAGCACCAGCAGCAGCAGCAACAACAACAACAACGATAATAGCAAAAAATAAAAAACAAAAAACAGCAACAACTCAAGGATTATCAGTTCGCCAGGCCAAAACTCAATTTGTTGGCCAGGTAAGTTTTAGCGTTATATTTTGCCAACAGCTGCTTTAAAGCGTCTGCTCAATATTCAGACTTTGTTTTGTTTTTTATCCGTTTTTGGCCAGCGTAATTTTGCGGTACTTTAAGCTCTTGTCTCGCTGCGCCAGTTTTTCACATTCGCACACTTCTGCTCTGCCCTGTCTCTGTCTCTGTCTCTGTCTGTCCTGTTTCCTTTCTACCCAAGTGCCGTTACGCCGAGTTCTTCGCTGTGTCGATTGCCGTAACTTAAAATGCGCCAACTGACTGCCAAAAAGTTGGCAAAACTTTTGCCTCAAGTTTATTTACTTGTTTTATTGTTTTATTTTTTGCATCCTTCTACAGATATATGTATATATAAATTCTACAATATATATATATATATATATATATATATATATATATATATATATATATATTCTTCTATATATTTTCTTTTGTGTTGCTTAGCTGAAGGAAGTTAGATAAGTTAGCCGAAAAGCCGTATTCAAATGCTCTTCCGTTATGGTGGGGTTTAGGCCATTTAAAATCTTAAGGTTAGCTGATATTTATAGAAGAATAATTAAAAAAAAAATACTGCAGTGAATTTAATATATTATTTTTTGTTTTTATTTTATTTATAAAAAAAATAATAATTTAAAAAAATGGATATTGTTAGTGTTTCTTCTAGAGGAAATATAGTTAAATAAAACTCGAAAGATAAATAATAAGAAAATGTATATTTACATTTTTATTAGATTTTTTATTTATTATTATTTTTTTTTAAAATATTTAATATATTTGTTTAATTTTTTTTTATTATTAGTTAATCAGAATATTCATAATATAATATTTTTTTAACATTTGTCACAACATTTAATGATAAATATAATATTGTGAAAACAATTTGAAATTAATATCAAGAATGCATTTAATTAATATATTAAAAAAAAAAAATATATATATATATATATATATATATATATATATATATATATTTATAAAATATTTATATATTTATATTATATATATTTATAAATTTTATAGTAAAGTAATAAAATTTGTTTATTCAGACTCAGAAAAGTTTCATAAAATCTCATTTGACTTCAGCTTAAAATCATATGTGCCTTAAGCAAGCCTAGCTCGTGCTACAGCTAAGTTTTAGTAAAGTAAATTTCTTTATTGTATAAGTTTTACATTCTCGAAAGAGCTACACGTTATTCTCGACTCTCTCAGGACGTTTCTTTATTAAATTTGTAGGTTTTCATTAGGGAAAGCTGCTGGTGTCTTGCTCTCTCTCTCTCTCTTTCTCTGTCTTTCTCTGTTTCGGCTGCCTTTTGCAGCAGCTGCTGCTTGACTAAAAGCATTTCCTGCAGCTAGTTGGCGCCTAGTTAAAGTTAATGTAAATAAATTAGTTAAATAAATAAACAGCAGCCTCTCGCTAGCTCCATCTTTATCTGACTCTCTTTCTGTCTCTCTGCTTCTGCACGCCTCAGTTGACAATTGAAATATGCAAATGAGGTTAAAACAGGGAACTAAAAAACCAATTTCGACTTACACAAATGACCGGGCCAACCAATTGGCCAAAGCACGCACGAGCAGGTCAAAAGCAGCAGCTGAAGAACTGTGTCTGTGTGTGTGTGTATGAGTGTGTGTATGAGTGTATGTGTGATGGCAGCTACTGTTACACAAACTTCGCATGCTGCATTTTTGATAAGCTGCTTGTGTCGCCCAAATGTCCACAAAATTTTGACAATTTACTCACACACACACACACGCAGGCAGGCAATCATACATCCCTAAACAAACGCACGATTTAAGCCTAGTGTCTCTGGGGAGCTTGCGGCACAGTTGGCAGGGAGGCGTAGCTTAGCAATGGGCGGGGTCGCGGCCTGATGCGTGCTGCGTGCCAAACAATTGTTGAAATTTATAGCGAAAAGCCAATTACGTCTGCCAGCTGATACGTAGCAACGTAGTTGAGAGTTTTAACTGTCTGCCCCGCCTGTATAGAAAAGGGTTCCTGCTGTTTATATCAATACATACATATATATATACATGTATATATATTTATATATGTATATATATACATATATTGTCATTGGCTTATCAAAGTGCTGAGCAAACCGAAAAACCAATTTGCGTGTGCGTTGTGTACTTCACATTTGGGCATTAAGCAAAACGCATAAACAAAAGTTACGTATACGCAGCTTAAAGCGTTGACGGGTTAATGTGATTTTAATGTACTTTTTAGGCGCCCCACAATTCCCCAAATGTGTGTGAGTGTTTGAGTGTGTTTGAGTGTGTTTGAGTGTGTTTGAGTGTGTTAGGGGTGCTTAGAAAAAGTTTAATGTAATTCAAAGTTTAGTTCAGGACTTTCAATTTTCTTTTTAATTTCTTTTTTTTTTATGATATACGTAGAGAAGACTAAATTTTATAAATATAAAATTAAAAAAGTAAAGTTATTATTAAAATTGTATGAATTATGAATTTAAAAAATTAAACTAAATAGAAAATAAAAACTGCTGACTAAATGTCACAGCAAGCAGCGAATTATTAAAAATAAATAAATATGAAATTAAAATTAACTAGATTCCTAAAATTAAATAAATGTACAGATTAAGAGTTAAAAAATCACTAATATGAAATTAAAATTAATTAAAAATAAATTAATAAAATCAGATAAATAAAAAATTTGAGTTTAGAATTTAAATATTATGTAGTTTTTTTTTTTTAATATTAAAATTAAATGAATATGAAATTAAAATACTCCAAGTATTATTTAGTTATTTCACATAATTATTAAAATTTAATTAATTTGAAAATAAAAATATCTGCATTATTAAAATTAAAAATAGAAAATAAAAATTGTTGTCTAAATGTTTAATTAAATAAATATGAATTAATTATTATTAATGAAATAATAAATATTAAAAATCATTTAATATGAAAACAAAAATAAACAAAATTATTAAAATTTATATAAATATAAAATTCGAGTTTCTTTTTATGAATGTCATCGTCAAGCTGCAAAAAAAGCTGTTACAGTCACAATGTCACTTATTTGATTGAAAAACACGTGTAAATAATGTAAAATGAAAACATAAAAGAATATAACGTATATAGGTATATTTCATTATTTTTGGAAAGACAGCAAATCATAAATATTTTATACATGTACTTCACATGAAATGAAAAGAATTTCACCTGTATTCACCTGGCAACAACAATGCTAAATATAATCAAAATGATCTGCGCTTGACAGAACAAAACCAAATAAAAAGATTAGACAGGCGTTCCTCTCTCTCTGTATGTGTGTGTGTGTTGAGCAGTATTTTAGTATTTAAGTATTTTTAGTATTTTTGCTTGTTTTGAGCTTTGCGTGTGGCTGCCACAACAACAATGGTGAGGAAAAAGGCGCCACGCTTTGAAATCAATCTTCCTAATGACAGACAACAACAATAAATGCGACTGCGAGGGGCACAGAGGAGTGACAGAGAGAGAGAGAGAGAGAGTGAGTAGAAGAGTGAAAGCGTGTGCAGGGGCAAGGAGCTGAACCTGTAGACACGTGCGCTTGCGTTTTTACGCTCAAGTATCTGGCACTTGTAACGGTAATCGATCTGAACAACAGCAACACCCACAACAACGGCGGTTAGCATGAATTGGCGAAAAAAGCCAAATAAAGGAAAAGCAAAGCAAAAGTAAAAAAAAAAAAAGGAAAAAACAAATGAAAGCAACAATCCGTCAGGGCGCATAAAACTTGAGCACCCCGTTTTTTTGTTGTTGTGTGTGTGAGTGTGCTGAGTGTGTGAGTGGGTGTGTGGGTGTGCGTGTGTGTGTGTGTGTGTGTCTGCCACAATCTGTAAAATAAGAGTGAGCAAATGGAAAAACGGTGCCCTTTGCTGAATTTGTGATAATTTCAAGTGTTACTGAAGAGTTGGTATGATTTGGTGTGGGCGTTTTTTTTTCGGATGCAGTCATTAAATGTTAATTTAGCCATATAATATTTATATTGTTTATTTCGAATATACTTACGATGTGAGAATATATTAAAAACGATGAAAATGAAGTTGACTTTGCTTCTATTGAAATTCATAAGTTGAATAAATAATGATCTAAGCTTTCATTATTATTATTATTATTTTTATATTATATTTTGTTATATCGGAAACTATTATATATATATTTTAAGTTTCTTAAACTTTTTTAAAGTGCTCTTAAATATTATAGCCAGTGCGCCTATAAAAACATGTAAGGATTTGCCATATTTCCTCTTCTTTTCCTTCATTTTTGAAGTTGTTAAAACTTTAAATTTTTATGCATTTTTATGGTTGGCTTTATCTTCATTACTTGTTTTAACCTTAAGCTGCGTTACCTCTCCTGATACCTTACCATACTTATACATTTACACAATTAAACGTACCAAAAATTAAATCTGAAAACAAATTCTTGACGATAGCTGAACATTTTTATATAAAATTTAAAATCACTCTGCAAGGGTAGAAACATTATTTATAAAATATTATTTTTAAATGAATATATTACTGGAAACAACATTTTGAGTAGTATATTTCTTTTGTTTTAAAAGCCTTAATGGTAAATTAATTTCTGTTGGCTTGTGTAATTCAACAAGATTTAGATTTAGATTTGCTCTGTAAATAGTAAATCGATGGAATTTGTTTCGAAAAATATGAATTAAAATTATTTTCCAATTAAATTTTTGAGTATGAAATGAAGCCATTTGTTGCTTATATTTCAAATATTTTAGTTACATTAACCACATGCCTAGAATGTCTACTGGTATAGGTGAGAATATACTATGAAAAGTTGATTGAATTATGCAAGCTCAAATTTCCATTGAAAGAGTAAAGACTCAAAGTAAAACATCCGCTAATTTATTTAGGTTTCCTTCAAAAAGTGCCAAAGGAATCAATCAGCCAAAAGCCTTCAGTATCAAATAAACCAAATCAAACAGATGCCAAAAACACAGACAGACACACAGCGAGAAGGTGCTGATATACCTGTCCCCTATTTTCACACACACACACACACACACAAACATATACACGCACCGACACCGACACAGATTTAATGCGAAGTTCGCCTGTTTCAATAAACTTATGCAAATATTCAATTTGAGACATTCGTTTGTGGCTCTTTTTTTTTGACAAATGATAAGGCCAAACAAAAGGCAGCCAGGCAAACAAACTTTTCACACCCGAAAAGAAACGAGAAGACGTAGAAGAAGAAACCGTCTGAAAAAGGATGTGCCGCATTTGCTTATCAAAATTAAAATGAAACCACAAGAAAAGAATGCGAGCTGCGAAATGAATTGAGAGGGGGAAGTCATAAAGGCGGAAATGCAGAGGTCTAAAACTTTTCAGCAGCAGGTTTCCATCATGCACAACACACATAAAGATGTGCAGATATATATATACACACACATATATATAAATGTATAAATGGGTATATATAAATGCGAAAGGACTGCGTGTCCTGGCTGGTTGACTGCTTCTTTAAAAAAAAAAACAAAAAAAAAAGGGAACCCATGGCTGTGCACAAAGTAAATTTCAATTTAACCTTCATCGAGCAAAACTCATTTATATTTATAAATGCGCCGACAACGCAAGCGGCGAAAACACAGGAAGCGAATATAAATAAATGCCAAACTGAAGAAAAGACAGAGAGCGAAAAGGGGAGCGAATGAGATGGAAAACTCCAAAAAGACCAACAGAAAATACAGGCACAATAAATAAACTGCGTGTGTCTGCTGCCATAATAAAAATATACAAAAAAAAAAAAAATAATAACAACAACAAAACAAAAATAAAAAAATCGAAAGAAAAGAAAGTACAAATGCAGCAAAGCAACACAAACAAACTAAGGAAAGGCAAAGATAGAGAGAGAGAGAGAGAGAAAGGGAGAATGAGGGGCAGAGGTAGCCTGAGCACAGGCATAATAATAAAAATACATAAGCAGGCGTCTGGCAGGCAGCTCACAGCTCTGTTGCTCCCCGTCCAACGTAAAGGATAAAAATCCATCAAACTTGCAGATAAGCCAAAATACAAGATGAGTTTCGAGCAATGGGCAAACGCCACGCCTACAGCCCACAGCCCACAGCCTTCGGCCTTTTGAAGCCAGCCCCAAAAAGTGCCTCTAGACTACAGCTGCCCAACGCCAAGACCAAGACCAGCTCCAGCGCCAGTTCCACTTCGTCAAACTTACCTCATAAAAGGCGCAAATAAGTATATATATATATATTTATATATACAGTATTTATATACATATATACATATATTTGTAGCATACTTTTCGTCTTGCTCAGCAAAAGAAATGTTTCATTTCGTTAATAAACGAGCGCTCATCATTGGAAATGTAGTACTAAATGCAAAAAGGACGAACAAACCCCATAGGATCGAGTAACGTAATGCAATAAAAACAGTAAATGTAACGCTAGTGTATTATAAAAGTAACGGTAAACTGATGACTACATCAAACCGAAGGGCAAATGTGAGATTATTTTTAGATATAGTGCATATTTGCAAAGGAAGTTTGAAGTTCAAGTTAAATTAAGCCAAGAACAAATGGAATACATGAAAAGAAAAAGAAATAGAAATAGAAATTAAGATGAATCAGATTGAAAATTGAGTAAGAAATAATGAAAGAGTGTGAGCGAAAATTAAAACTAGATTAATTGGAACTTGGATATAAGTAAAAAAGAAAGCAAATGGAGGAAATATATATAAGAACCTTAAAAAAAATATACAATTTAAATAAATAAAAATAATGGGTATATAAAAAAAGTAAAACAAAAAATAGAAATAAATATAAAAAATAAAAATAATTATAAAATTTTATATTTGTAATATATAGTATTTAGGTAATAAAAGAAAGACTTATATTGAACTTGACTTCTAAGCATTGATGCTGAAACATTTATGAACTCTACAAATATTCAATTTTTATACACTAATTCTTTTTATATTTAGTAATATATTATATTATAGGCAATGATAAAATATAATAAAAAATTTTTATGCGCATTTTTTTGTACATTTTTAAATTATTTTTTTTTTTAGTGATTTTGTTGAATCTAACGTTTTTTTTTATAATTTATAATAACTGTGTATGCTTTATTTAGCTATTTAATATTTACAGACATTTTATATATTTTTCTTATAGTTTTTAAGCTTTCAAAATAACAGAGCTATGCCAATAAATAATAATAATAATAATAATAATAATTATTGTATAACATTTATATGTTTTTTATTTATTTACAAAATATTATTCAATATTATACAATATTATACAAATATTATACAATATATCTATCTATAATATTCAATATATATATCTATTTTTTTTTATTATTATTATTAATAATCTAAAACATTTTATTTCAATTTCTATTAAACGTATATTCACAATAAGCTGAGAGCAAAAACTATGTATTAAAAGCTCAGCCTAATGAATTATGGACATAAACATTTATGACGGATTTCTGTTCGGATAGCAAACATATGTTCTGCCAGAATATATATAAACATATATATTTTTTGTTGGCTTATTTTTCCCCCTGTCACTTCTTAAGTTTATGCGAATTTTGGTGGCAATATTAAAAACGCTTTCATTTCATTTGGCGCTGACCGCAAGTGCCGCACAGACATAAGTGAGGCCAATAAATAAGCGAGGGGGAATATATATATATATGATATATATAAAAGTTGGCGGCATAAGCTCTTGGCCATAAGTCAAGTAACGAATCAGACGATGCGCACAGATTTCCGCTTGTGTCCACAGCGTAGCGATTCGTTGGGGCGATAAATCTCATCGACACTAAAAATCAGATATATGCGCTATAAGTTCAGACACCAGAGAGTGGAAGAGAGAGGGGATAGGGAGTGTCCAGCGGGGCTGGGGTGTGAGTAATGCCATTTATATGTCACCATTAATGTCGTGTTATGAAAGTAATTTTCTTAAATTCGCATATTAAACGTTTTGGCCATTAATAATGGAGCCAACAGTTTTTTTTTTTTTTTTGGAGGGGGAGGTTGCCATGAGCTTGGGCAGCATAATAAAAGCAGAGTGAGAAAAGTTGAGAGAGAGAGAGAGAGAGAGAGAGAGGCGAGAGAGGGTGGGCGGTAGAGAGAAAACGAAAATAACAAACATGAAAATGCTGTGCATGTTCCGAATGATCGCTTCAATAACCACAAAAACCATAAGAAACAGCGCCAGCAGCGAGTGAATGAAGTGAATGAATAAATGAATAATGCTCAGACTGATGCCAGCCTTGCATGATGGACTACACATACATACACACACAAACACACACACACATACAAACATTTTAGTTCTGGCACATGATAAAAATTTATTTAGAGCAAATAGAAAAGCATGAGACTTGCGGGAATAATAAACTACAACGTGAAGCTGGGTTAAGTTTTATTCTTTTCTAGCAGCAGCAGGAAATGCCCAGGCAGCTATTGACGGCCCATTGTCTAGAGTGTTTAGGCAAGCAAACACACACCGAGATAGAGAGAGAGAGAGAGAGAGAGACAGAGAGAGAGAGAGAGAGAGAGAGAGTAGAGACATGTATGTGCATGCCATATGAGTGCATGTCAGTAGCAATTGCTAGACGAGAAGCTGCCACTGCCACTGTTGCTACTGCTGTCTGGCTTGGTGGCGAGGGGCTGCCTTCATGCAATAAAATGTGTCTATCAAATGTTTTCCCCATTTCCATTTTGTCCTATTCCTTTTGACCCGAATGCATAGAGTATAACAGGATAATTGCATTTGTTGCCTTAGCTTTGAAATAAAAGCAAAATGTTGCAATTGCTTTTACTCTACAATTTGAGGTTTTTAGAAAATATTAAATAATTAGATTTTAGAGTAGTGAGAGATGTGGAAATTCCTTGAACTTATAAATTATTCTGAAGGTTTTTCTATCGAGTAACGTTACTTTTTACTTAAATTGAGCAGAGATATTAAATGCTTATCAGAGTCTAAGGGGCTTATAGTTTATAGATTCTTCCGCTCAAAAGTTTAACAAAATTTGCAAATTATAAATATAGAAATATATTCATATCTCATATAAATATTAAAATTTAAAATATTATATATATTTTATAATTATAAAACAACTTTAAATAGTAAATATTTGTTTAGAATTTATATTTTATATTTATAAATCTAATTATTATAATTTTTATTTTATTTTTCTTAATTTTTATTTATTTTTTTTATTATATTTTTTATTATAATATATTTATTATATACATTTTCCTTATCTTAACTAATATAAAATTTCGACTTTTATAGAGCATACACAATTCGTCTTTAGTTAATAATGCATTTGTTGTTTTGCATTGCTTTGGTCGTCGTCGTCTTTCCTGTTGCTGTTTGAATGTTTGTCTATTGGTCGGTCGCTGGATCGTTAAGCTGGTGTGTGTGTGTGTGTGTGTGTATGTCAGTGTATGTGTGGGAGTGTATGTCTGTGTCTGTGTGTGTTTGCTTGCTCCGTTGGCCCGCTCGACCGGCCGACGTTTCCGTTTCCGGCGCCTGTACGCCATGTTGATTTTGCTTGGTCCCACTCTGTTGTTGTGTTTGTTTTGTGCTCTTTGTGTGCTGTTGGATGTGTTTGTTCTTTGGGTTAATGTGCGCACTCGACTGTGCGCAAATTGCTCAAGTGTAGTTGAAGCTGTCCATTCAGTTTTTATTCTCATATTCTCATATTGTGCGATATTTAAAGAACCTAAACAAATTTCTCATACCTAATTGTCGTCGGCCCATTAGTTTTATCATCATCATCATCAGCAGCAGCAGCAGTAGCAGGAGTAGCAGCAGTAGCAGGAGGAGGAGCAGCAGCAGCAGCAGAAGCTCTGGCTGTGGCAGCAACATCATTATGAACAATGTCATTATCAACAGCATCATTATTATCATCTGGGGCATTATTATTTCACTCACATTGGCACCTTCCCATTGTTGAGGCTGTGCCGTCGCTTATCTGTCGGCCATTTGGCCGCTTATTGCAATGTCTTACATTCTTATCATTATTAAGCGCCTCCCCTTATAACGATTCCCGCATCTATTGCGCCATATTCAACAGCAGCAATAGCAGCCAGCAATCCACCCAAGCCCAAACCATGCCTAGCCCCATTCTATTCCATTGACGACACTCGGCGGACGCGTTGACAAAATGACAATGGAAACAAAAGTGCCGACAACAAAATTAGAAACTAGCTGAATAGGTTAAACGAATTTTAGTTACTCTATTTATTTTTTTTTTTGTATATTCAAATTACTTGGGCATTGAGTTGCTTGAATGTTTTATATATTATTAAAATTTATTTATAAAATTTTTAAATATTTTTCTAAATAAATTTAAAAAGTCGTAGATTTATTTATAATTTTAATTAGTATTTTAATAAATTAAAAATGCTCTGTTTATTAAAATTTTAAATTAAAATATTCACATTAAATATAACTTTCTCTAGTTTTTTTAATAAATTTAAAAATTAAAAAATTTTTTTTTTATAATTTTTTTTTCTAGTTTTTTAATATATTAACAATGTACAGTTTAAAAAAATGTCTGTGTATTCATTCAACTTTCTTTAGTTATTTAATAAATTTTAAAATTCAGCTATTTATTTATATTCTTTTTTAGGTTTTTTAATAATTAAAAAAGTCTATTTTATATAGTTTACTGCATACAAATTAACTCTTATTTAATAGTCCAATTATTGTAATATAAATAATTAAACAAAATATATAAAAAATATAACAAAATAAAAATTTAAATAAGAAAGAGTTACATATTTTATAAGAAATTGTATAGAACTCATAAAACTGGTTAGAGTATTTTGGCACAAAAAAAAAAGAAGCCAGGTAAAACTTAAAAATTGCCCAGGTTGCGTTTCTATTGATTTGCCGGCGAATTTTCTTATTTCCAGCTCCACCGCTCAGCCGCCCATTCAAGCAACCATTGAGCCAACCCATTCACAATTTCTATGTCATTGTGAACCTTTTGGCCCTTTGGCGTTGTTGTATCTGTTGCGAGTTGCTTCCTTGTGGCCTCAGCCTTTGTGTCTATTTATTAGCGCTACCTTTCGCTTGTCAGCGTTTCTTTTACCTTTTTTTCCAACCTTTTTTCTGTTGGGGTTTTTCACTTTTACCTCTTTTTCTGCTTCTTTTTCTTCATCATCTTTTTGTTGTTGCCGCGTTTGCAGTCAGCTTCATTTTGTATTTGCAAATCATCACTATTATTTGCATCTGAACATTTTTATAGAATTCATGTTTTACCTTAGCGAAAAGATATATGAGTGGTTTTTGCCTATTTGCTTCTTCTTCGGCTGATTTTTTTGTCGTGTGTCATATATATATATATATATTTTTTTTTTTCATTCGGTACCTTAATTTTTATGTTAGTTATTTATTTATTTTTATTTTCGGCTTTTTCTCCTTGGCATCCCTTTTGAATTTCCTTTTGCTAACGGCAATATTTTTTATCGAGCGGCGCGGCAGCGGGAGTTAAGGGACTTTTTGCCGGAAATTGTAAATTTTTTGTTTGTTGCTGCGTCGCGGCATTATCTGCATAGCTACTTGGCAATGGCAATGCGATTGCGAACGATATTGGCTGCTATACAAAAGGAGCTGCCGGTTGCCGCTTGCCGGCTGAGTTGGGTTTTGAATTACATTGCGTGTAGACGACTCAGACCCAAAAAGCATGTGAAACATTATTATATATATTGTGTGTGTGTGTGTGTGTTGTAGCTTGTATTAAAGTCAAAAATGAAAGTCTCATTGCTTTCATCATTGTGATGAATATTGAGTTTTGTGCAAAAATTTCTATGGAATTGTTGAAATCGTGTGGTTTGAGTAAATTGTATTAATGAAATATAAATAAGA
Source organism: Drosophila stalkeri (assembly GCA_035047405.1). Classification (NCBI taxonomy): domain Eukaryota; kingdom Metazoa; phylum Arthropoda; class Insecta; order Diptera; family Drosophilidae; genus Drosophila; species Drosophila stalkeri. The sequence continues at coordinate 19,488,971 of JAWNPR010000039.1, forward strand.
GTACATAGACTGAAAGCTGTTAAAACATGATATGATATGCATATATATATACATAATTATGTATATATAAATATTTTTTTTTTTTTGACATATTAAATTAATTGGGTTTGACAAGCTGTTGACAGTTTATTCAAGCGCTAAGTGCAAAATAATGTTGGATTTCATAATTATAAATTTGTTAGGCTTCATTTATTCATTCTGTTGAAATTAACTTCATAATTTCAGATAACTTTTTGTTGTTTCTTTCATATTAATATTTAAATGAATAAATGAAATTGACCTTATTTCAAAATAATTCTTAAACATACTTTACATTTTCTATTAATCTTAAATAAAATATATAAATCTTTTGCTCACAATATATATACACACACTTTAAACAACTTGAAAAGTTGATGGCCTTAAGGAATAGGAATGTACGAAAGTTTTTCAACAAGTTGACAAACTGAACAGTTGCTTAAAAATGTTCATTTCCAATGTGGCTTAGCTCTAACTTGCCCCAGGCTAAGACACAAACACACACACACACACGCACACACAGTTGACTGTGTGTGTGTGTGTGTGCGCCTTACAACTCGATAATTGCGGCTTCAATTTGACTTTAACGAAAACTTTCACAACTTTTTAACTAGCTGCAAGACCCCTGGCCCGGCTTTAGAATGCTTTAGAACACTCCTACTCTGATCCCGTCAAAACTTTTCAACGTACTCAATTGATGGCATTTCAATTTTTTTTTCTCTGCTTTTCTTTATTCTCTTATAGCTGCTGCCAGCGCGGCGCCAGTCGAAATGTGCTACCACTAGGCACAGCAGTTGTACTTGTAGCAGCAGGTGGAAGCCGTCTGAGAGAGAGAGACGGAGGAAGTGAGAGTGAGGAAGCAGCATAAACTGGCAACCAAACGGGCCCAAACTGCAGCTGTGACTGGCAAAATCTGCAAACCAAATCCAACTTAAGTCACATCAAATTAAAATCAACAAGCGTTCCACACAGCACATAAAATAAAAAAAAAAAAAAACTCCAAAAAAGAAACGAAGAACAAGAAAATAAGCAGCAGAAGCAAACTGCAGCTTTTGGCCAAGGAAATTGCACAGAAAAAAAAGCGAAGAAAGTGCAGAAAGAAACTAGGAGCAGCGCATGAAAATGAAGTGCAATAAAAGTCAAATGGCCACGTTAACAATGTGGAAAATTTTTATGGCTCTGGCTACGGCGTTCGTAATGCCATTCACATTAGCGCACCAGCACTCGATGCTCGGCGGAGGCGGCAGTGGTTCTGTAGGCGTTGGCTTGGCCGCTGGACATGGCGCTGGCATGGGCATGACCATGGGCATGGGCATGGGGATGGGCTCGGGACTTGGGAAGGAAGCACACGGTAAGTCTCAGCTCTCTTTTTTTTTTTTTTTATTATTGTTGATTATTTTAAATGGGTCGCCAATAAATAAATTTAAATATTTAACTAACTCACGAACGAATTCAAGAGTTTTGCCAAAAAGAATAGAATAGAAAGAAAATTACACTTTAACACCTCGTTGCCAAAAAGCTCGCAAATGGCGCCATTTGAGAACTGAGAACTGAGAACTGAGAACAGAGAAGTTGCAACTAGCAAGCATTGCACGTGGCAGCTGCTCTGCGCGCTGCCTTGGCACGTGTCCGGGCATTTATGATTTCATTTCTGTTTTTGCTTTGTGCCAGCTACAGCTGCATCAGATTCTGTTACCCTTTGCCCTTTGCATTTACCAGCAAACGCGACGGTGCGATAAAAGGCGCCACTCGCTCGTCTAAACTCTCCATTAGCAGAAGACATACGCTTATGGAATTTTTAAAATATATATAATATATATGTCAAAATATATATAATATATATATAATATATATATAATATGTCATTCAACTCTAATATGAATATCTGGCTATTATATGAATAGTTAAGAATTTGGGAATTAATGGGCTTATTGAAATGTGCAAGACATTGAATGAGATGTGATTCATTATAATTAAATAATATTTATTTATTTATTATTATTATTATTTTTTTAAATGATATATATATCACATATATATATATATCACATTTCATAGTTTAAATCACTTAAAATCATAGCTTGCAAATAACTTGTAGTCGTTTTAACCTTCACACTCTGTTCACGAGATAAATGGCAATAAATAATACTCACTCAGCCAAGCGTCTTCAGTTCATTACGTTTTGATTTTCGGCGCTTGAGCGCTTTGCATTCGTATGACGCTCTTTTCCCGAACATAGTTTAGAGAGCCATACGATTGATGCTCGCATAATGAGGTTCAGTAAGTCAATAGATAACTCAAAGGGTCTATGCAAACGGTCTTCACATTCACTTACACACTTATTTATGTATTGAGCGAAAGCAACTCTTGCATAGGCACAAATACATACACAAATAAAAATATAATAAAAGGTATAAAATGGTCTCTGTCCGATTGTGAACGAACTCGTTAAAGACCCGACGAGATTACTCTCTGAGTTTTTCTCACAGTGTGAGTGGAAGACACTGCTTTGCAGACATTGGTCAACAGTCAACAGATATTTGCAAGCTCTGCTTAAAATTGAAGATGAAAAATAATTTGTAATAGGTTCATAAAAAAAAAATAAAAAAAAATATATATATATATTAAAAAAATATATATATATTTTATATAAAAATTATATAAATAAATATATTAAAATTATTTCAAAGTATTAAATCTTTTGCGTCTGTGCAGCAATCTGCATTAATATTATTCATATTTATTTTTATATCTCTTTAAATTATTAATGGTTAAAGAAATTCAAATCAATTCGAACTCTTGCCAAAAAAAAAAATAATAAAGTATTTAATATTCACCTCAAATTACAATTTCTCTCTCTCTCACGCTCACTTTCTCTGGCATTCTCATAATCTCTCATTCCATTACCTAATTATAATCATATTTAATCATGAACATTTATTTAATGCACATTTGTAGTTTATATATCGATCCGCATTGAAATGCTGCGTATTAAATTTGATGTCCCAGCTGTAAGTGCAGCTCAGTTTATGTGCTTTTATTGTCTTGTTTTAGTATATTCTCGGCTCTATTTTCATTTGAAGCTGGTCCCATTCTCTTTAAATATGAATAATACCCATTCATACGCAAGATGTCAGCGTAATCGCAATAAAAGTAAAATTTACCATTTGCTTGTTGCTCGACTCGACTCGGCTCGGCTGGGCTATACAACCCCTTGCATGTTGTTCTTGTATGTATTGTATAATAATAACATAAAATAATTTATGGTACATGAAAGTCACAAAAATGCGAGCCCAGCTTTTTAGCCCATACTCCATATGCCATTGGAGTTGCTGTTGTTGCTGCTGTTGCTGCTGTTGCCAGTGGCAGCAGTTGGCAACTCATTTCGGGCGGCTCTTTACAATTTTGTAGCATGTTTTTTTGGTAGCTTTCTATTCACACTCACACTCACACTCACGTACAGACTCCTATTTTCATACAATAAGTCGCAATTTCTATGCCTAGCATCGCATAGAAAAGACCTTAAAAATGGAAAACAAGTAGCTACGCTGCAATCGGGTATGCACAGCTGTGCCATGTGCTGCCGAAATGGAGATGTAATTGACACTTTAATATAATATGCTTAGCAGTGGCTCTTAGACTGTGAGAAGAACGAGGAATTAAAATATTAGCGAGCTGGAGATTTGGGCATAGACTACATTAGAGATTGTCAGATTCTATGGATGATGATTGACTAATAATTATAAATTTGTACATCAACTAGAAGAAGCAAGTTGTATAAGAACTTCAGTGACTCTAAGACTGTAAACCAAATAAATTTTAATATATATGTAAAGTCTTGTTTCTTGATTATTCTTTCAATAGTAACATCAGCATATGTAGAATTTAATTAAAAGTATATATCATGTTGCAAATACACATGCTTGATAAAATTTCTATTTATTTTTAATTAATAATTATTAATAAGTTAAAATTAATAGAAAATGTTCATATTGTCTATCAAGAATCTTGAATCAGAGAATCAATAGCAGAGAACTTGTTTGTGCTAGTCTTCCCAAACGTGACCAGCTTTAACAAGTTGAGAATTCTATGCTTACAGCATTACCAAATTGAAACAGAGAGGGGGGAAAGTGAGACAGAGACAGAAGCATTGGTGTTCACATTCTGTAGCGTGTAAAAGCAAATACGCATATCGTAATTATATAAAAAATACATTATATATATTTATCTATAAGCAATTTCAGCACAACAAATATACCCAATCAACAGCATAGAGAACCAGAGAGAGAGAGAACGAAAGAGTGTGGCGAGGGTGAGCGAGAAAGCGTGTGCGAGAGCTTCCACAATAAAGCGGAGAACAACTTTCATTCAGTATGAACTTTTTTTTTTTTTTTTTTTTTTTTTTTTGGCAACAAGCGCTGCGCTGCGCTTTTCTAAGCGTCTGCAGCGATGCGTCGTCCTTTTGTAATGTGAACTGTGTTGCGCGTTCGCCATCCTTGTCGCCTTGGCTTCAAGGCGTTTTCGCATTTTTGGCTCTTTTGTTTTAAGATGAAGGCGATGGCGAAGGGAAGAGAGAGAGAGGGGGGGGTGGCTTTTGCGCTATGAATCCTTTTGAATTTGAGAGGCACGCGCTGCATTTGATGTTGGCGAAATTTGCCGCTCGACGTGAAATTCACAAATTCTGTGCGCACAAAGACGCTCAAAATGCAGCAGACAAAAAGCCGAAGGACCTAACCAGGCAGCCAGTGTCCTTTGTGCCCGAGCACGTAAATTGTGCAGATAAGCGACGTAATTTGCTTTTTGTCTCAACTCGCCAACTAGTATAACTAAAAATGAATCACGCACACGGGGTATGCCCGTTGCCCAAGATACTTCTGTTTGTCAATTCGTCAGACTAATTGGCACTTGGTAAAGGGTATTTACAGTCGTTAATTGAGCCGAGCCATAAAAGTCACAGCAAGCCACAAATTTACAGCGCTATCAAATTACAGAAACACCTAAACCGAAAGACTCTTTTAAAATATCCTGCAGATGTTTTACGCTTCAGCTCGTTTTAAAATTTCCCAAGACAGAACCAAAAGGGAAAACTTTTAACCTGCCGCACACACAGGCTGTCGCTGTGCTTGGCTTCTCTTACTCTGTGTGTGTGTGTGTGTGTGTGTTTGTGTGAAAATTGTAGCTTCACTCTTAATTAATTAAAGCTGCAGGTGGGCAACATGAAACACCTGCCAACCGCTTGTCAATTCATCTCAGCGGTAATTAAAAATTCAATGAAAATTCGTCACCAGCCTCCAACTGACGTCAACTTATTTTATTAGCTATTCCGACAGGCTTTTGTCATGGCCAGAGATTTTTCCAAAAGATTTATAGTTTCAACCCGTCAGCTGTCAAGGGAAGTGGAAATAAAGGACAAGCAGACGTTAGGCATGGCCATTTGCGTATCTCGATAGAAATTCTTAAAGTTTTGTGATTCTTTGTGATTTTTGATTTTATATAATATATTGTATTTATTTTAGCTAGATAATGAGCTGAATGGGCATAAAGTGTAATAGATATATTAGTTATCTATATAAATATTATTTATATTAAGGCAATATTTTCTTTAGATATATTTGCATCAAGTTTTAGTTAATTGTATATGTAGGGTATTTCCGCTTTATCAACAAGATTAAGTTCCAAGTCTAGTTAGTTGCTCTCTCTCTGTCTCTCTCTATCTCTATCTTTCTCGTTTTCTCTTTCCATTTGTTGTTTGTTTGTTAATCTCAAATGCAATTAGCTAGTGCCCAAATAAGTTGTTGATGTTGCCCTTGTTTGTTTTATGTGGCAAAAGAATATACCCAAAATCCACTCACTATGCGGGCTAAGCTTGCTCCCGCAGGAATGCAACTGTGCAAATGGTTTAAAACAAAAAAAAAGGTAAACCTGCGCGCAAATAACAAACACGTGCTCATTTTTGATGACAGCTCTGCTATTTTATTATTTGTTTTGTTTTTTTTTTGTAGATTTTCCATTTTAGTTAGTTTCAGTCAAATACTCTGTAAAGAGACTAATTATATAAAAATATATTGAATTTTTTCTAAAATTCTGAGCTTATTGCAATGAAAACATATTTATATATTTATTATAAAAATATTTACATTCATAATTAACATCTATGATGTATACATATATATATGTTTTTTTTTTCTATGCATTAATTTTCATAAGTTAATTCGGTTGTGCAGCATCAATCAAAGTTTGATTTTCATGAGCAACTTGTTCGTAATTTCTTTACTTATTTCTTAGTGCAATTTTTTTTTTCTTCTGCATTGACATAGTTAGCAACTTATAGAGCATCCAGCCATTCAAGCATGCACTGTTCACCTATTTTTAGCACACTTTTTTTTCACTCTATTTTTTATTGCGCTTGCCACAAAGTTTGTGCGGGCAACTGCGACGACTTGTCCCGGAGGCGGCTGCACTCAACATGTTGACAAGTTTTTCGGTTTGTGCGGACAAACTTAGCAAATGGCCAACTGTCAGTTGGTCACTCACTCACACAGTTAGTCTGTGAGTCAGTCAGTCAGTCAGTCAGTCAGTCAGTGAGTCCGTTAGTCAGTCACTTGACTTAGTCGCTGTTTACTGTTGCACGTTGCATAGTTTTAGGCGCATGCTTAGCTGCAATGCCTTACGTTACTCGTTCGCTTGCTGCAGATTTATTATGGCCTGACTCTGTTTCTCTCTTTCTCTCTTCTCTCTCTCACTCTCTCTCTCTCTCTGCTTCTCTCTTGCTGTTGTTATTATTGTGGATTTTTGCCTGGTGTGATAAAATGCTTGACACTTTTCTAAACGGCCAAAGTTTTTGGCTGGCAAGAGATTGTCGTTTGCTGGCAACACAACTCTGCAGGGCCCTAACCCTCGTCGCACTCGTTCGTAACTCTCTGCAGCTACTTTTTAATGCGTTATAATGCTTGTCTCCCACTGCCTTCGCATCCGCACACGGACATGCTTCCCGCTCATCTGGCCATCCACTCGGCTGCTGCTCAGCGTCTTCTGTCTTTGCTGTTTGTTGACATTGTCTGGCTTACAGAGCGCATAAAGTGGAAATGATTTACGCAGTTGCCCACTTGCATGCATGTGTGTGTGTATGTATGTGTGTGTGCTTGGTCCAAAGTGCCAGGCATAATAAATAGCCCAGCTTTTGGCCTGGCACTTTTGTCAAATAGCTCGCAATGTTCCAAAAAACATGTGCAAAGTGTTTTGCTAAAAGTTACCTGTGTGTGTGTGCGTGTGTGTGTGAGCTGCTCTTGATGCTGCGGCAGAGCTTAGGGCCAACAGGGAGTCGAGCACAATTTCCAGCTAAACAACGTTAGCCAGGTAACTTAGCCTTAACCAGTTGGCCAACAACTTTTCAATCAACTGCTGTTTAACGCCTTTACAAGCTCTGGACTTTGTCAGCCAAACAATTTATTGCGCAATTTTATATAGTGTGACGATTGACCACGGAATTGTGGGAAATAATGCGGCTGGAATATAAATTTTAGATGATTATTTTGTCACTCTGTAATTTTTGTTGATGAGAGAATTCAATATATACATATGTGGCAAAATATTGATATATGTTTAATTTGCTTAAATATTTGATATTTTAATTGATATTATGGCGAAGCATTTGTAATTATGGAAAATTAAAAAGATATTATAGAGAAATCTAGATCAAACTAGATTATAGACAGATCGATAAAAATTTAATACAAAATTAGTTCAACTATTGATAAATAAAGAGTATTCGACTGGGAGATACTGAGGGCTTTCAATATAGGCTTTTTGCATACAGAAACATTATCCACATAATATAATAGGATTTTAATAGAATTTTAATAATATAATTTTAATGGAAATTTGTGCCTTAATAGTATATTAAAGTTGGTATATCTGCCATCTTAATGAGTTTTTTTCTAGATTAAGGAAATATGCCAGAACTTTCCACTATTAATTTGTGTTTAGTTTGTGCCGAAGAAAAAATATCGAATAAATGAACTAAATGTGCGGGGAGCAGTTGATGATTTTGAGATCAATTATTAAATACCAATGGATTATCGGTTCAACAATTAAACAGATTAAGCCAGTTGACCCAGATCAAGGAGAAATATCTACTTTATATTTAACAACCATGTACATATTCTTCAGCCATTAACAAACTCATTAAATCCTGAACTTACAAATTCATTGGGTTCGAAGTAATCAAATCAAAGTAATTGATGAAACTTTTCAGTCATAGAGTTTTACTCTAATTGATAGTTAAGTCGTTGACCAAAATTACTTTTTTGTATACATGTTGTATATTTATTTTTAGATATTCTAATGTTCAACTTGGAATAGATTGTATTTCAATCAAATATATTAATTAAGTGCTTTAACAATTTGCTGCACATGGAGTGTTTTTTTTTTTTTGAACATACAAATTAATGAAGATATTGAGTTTGATATCTTAACCGATGATTATATGTAACCTTTTTCTTTTTATTCTTTTTAATTTGACATATAATTGGTTATTAGGATTGGTCTTTGCATTTGCGTATTTATAGGCAGCAATTTAAAAATAAACCACGCCTCACAATTCCATTGTAATTGGCTTTGGCCATCAGCGTCTTGGCCTGACTGAAATCGTAATAGCAATTGAAGTAACAGGAAATGTTGCAGGTCAAATGGTCAACCCTTTTGTTGATTATTCGTGCTTGTGCTCTATTTTTTTGTTTCTCCAACGTTGTTATTGTGTTTTTAATTAATATTTATGGCTGACAGCGCGAGCAAATGTCAGCCGGAATGAGCACTATATATATTTATATATATATGTGTGTACATTAAAGCACTGAGTCAATGGACTTGGCTGGCCTGTTCCAGGAACGTGTATGTCCATTGGCCGTGTCGTGCGGCCGAGTGATTATGTAATAATTAACTGTACATTAACTATTTGTAACCATGAAATTCCACAAACACACACAGCTAGCTAGCTAACGTGGTCGAAAGCAAAATAAAAAAAAAAGTAAATAAATAACATAACATAACAAAACAGAGAGTAAAATATTTGTGTTTAGCTAGCTAGCACGGAAGCAGAAAAGTAAACAAAAGTTTTGTTAGATTTTAATGCAAAAAAGCAAGGAACGCGCTCAAAATACACTAACAATTGCAATTAAACAATAAAAAAAAACATTTGAATAATGTATATTTAAGTAATTGAAAATTAAATTTAATATATTTTGAAATTATTAGATTTGAATTTTATACTTTACTATATATATATATAATTCATAAATTTACTCTACATTCGCATTTTTGGCAATGGCAATAAGCTTTAGGGAAAGCGTATTTTAATGCTGCTAATCAAATATGAATGCCTAATTTTAAGCGTAATTTTTACGTTAAATTTAACACTCAGCGCCAAAGAACAGAGAACATTGAAATGTGTTTGTTAGTGTATGCGAGGCAATTATAATAATAAATCTTATTTATGTGTTTTTGTGCGATTTTTATGAGTTGATATTTGATACAGAAATATTTTCATTCCGCCTTCGTTCTCGTTTATTTTATATTTTTTTTCTCTTTCGTTTTTGCCAAATAGTTTAAATAAATGGCCATCCGCAAAAATGAAAATAATGCTATAAAATTCAAATTCATGCGGAAGCGGAAATGGCAAATGCGCTGGTCACGCTTCACACTCACAGCATGTGAGTGGTGGGGTGGTGGAGAGAGGTAGGGAAAAAAGCTCTCTAATCTAATTTAAGCTGCCATTAGTGTTTAACACTCAGCCAGGCCCACAATTTCAGTTCACTCGCATTCGCATTTCTGCTTCTCCTGCTCAAAAACTTCATCAATCAAAGGCTACGCAACGCGCAGTTTGCATGCTCTTGGAGCAGCTGCCCAAAATATATAAATTGAGAGTGAGTTGTGTGGGCGGGCTCAATGTGCGTGCCATCAAAACGCGTTCGCTGCGCAATTTAAGTTGAGAACTTGTACAAAATACGCGCCATACCCATGCCACACCACGTCGCACCGCGCTGCCTCTGGCTATATACATATATATATATTCTAAGCGCAAGCAAGTGCCTCGAAAGTAGGCTATGAATTGCCCAAAGCACAAGCATTTCAGGCATATGTTAAACGGAACGTGTCGCTGGGCAAACGTGCTGCCAACGAAGCACATTGCTCTGGCCAGTTTTGATGAGTTTAGCCAACAGATCCATCATGCACGGTAGATTGTATGAAATTTGAAATCAACATTGAATCTTGTTTGTTTTTTCCTACTCGAAATGAAAAGAGTATATATGATTGTAGGTAGTACCAATACAATTATCTATATGAATGTAAATATATACTTAAGTATAAAATTGCTAGATTAATGTATCTAAAGTGTCTAGAAAATATCTTTCATACTTTTAAAATATGAATCTGAATATTTAGTAAAGGAAAAGATTAAAAGAGGATATATAATTTATGCCTAAGTGAAAAGTTGGGAGTATATTGATTAAATAATAATTTATATATATTTTTTTTATTTGAGAATAATTTTCATAATATAAAATTTGGTAGTATAAAGATTAAATAATAATTTATATCTATTTTATATTTTTTATTATTTGAGAATAATTTTAAAAATATAATAGTTGTTTAAATAATAATTTATATTTATTTTATATTTTTTATTATTTGAGAATAATTTGTATAATATAAAAGTTGGGAGTATATTGATTAAATAATAATTTATATATATTTTATATTTTTTATTATTTGAGAATAATTTTTATATCAAAATCATTATTTTAGATAATAGGTTTAATATAAATTTTAGAGATTTAAATTGTTTGAAATATATATTGATTTATTTTTCAGTATCAATTTCTTATATCTTCACACATTGCATAAATGTCAATTCGTTAAATATCTTTTCTTAAGACGAGCATTGGTCAGTGAAATATACCCAATTCGAACAGTTTGACTTGATTTATCAATCAATTTGCGACAATTGCAATGCATGCAATTTGATAAGCTGCTTAATGGAATTATGCGCATAAAGAACTGTTTTTCCTTTGTTTAATACAATTGAGCGTAATTGCAACAATATGAGAATCGCCGAGAAGAGCTCAGCAAGTGTCTAACAGCTTTTGTGTGTGTGTGTGTGTGTGTGTGTGTAATAAACACAGGAGGATTAATTTGAAGCATTTCGTATTTATCTATTGCAGCAGTTTCTTATCGATTATTGCCTGCGAATCGCATTTCATGTTTACAATAAACATTTTGCAGCCCTTTTGTCGTGAGACGCGGCCAAGTTTTTGTTCGCTTGGCGGCTCAATTTCTTATTGTAATACTTTGAAGTAATTGATTTTTAAACTTGACACCTTGCGCTAAGCGGCTTAGTAATGGAAAATGCGCGACCCTCGAGACCTGAGAGATGCCAATGGCGTGCCCCATCCGAACTTCCTTTATTTCATTGTTCGAATTGAGGCTTTTGTTAAGGCTGGCGCACGCCACGCCCCAACTGCCTTGGCCGAGGCCTTTGTGTGAGTGCCACGTGTTTTATGTTGTTGTGTGTGTGTGTGTGTATGTTTTTTTTTAATAGTAGACAAACAATATAAAGAACCTGCTTTAGGAATTTGTAGTTGGACGTAATGTGATATGGCTCATTAGGGGATGCGCTGGTGTGAGGTGTCAGGTGATTTGTATGCGTATTACATTAGAGCCTTGTACGTATTTGATTACGTAAACTAAAGTCGGGGGCCATTTAAATGGCCATTTTCCATTCTGAGCTGCAATTAGATTTAAGTGCGTTTCTCAGCACTGCTTGCTGGCGTCTGCCTGCGGGTTGCGGGCTACGGGCTACGGGCTACGGGCTACGGGTTTCGGACTGTGGACTACTGGCAAATATGAACAGCAAAATGCTTTTAATTTATTGCGACACTAATATACATTAATGTCTTTGGCCAACTTCAAAGGCGTTGCTGCTGTTGCTCTTGTTGCTGTGGCCAGGTCAAATCGGCAGAGACCCCAACAGACTCAGTCAGACAATTAAAAGTCCATGGCCCAGAGAAATGTTAATGACATTTCACACCATGACCCACTCGACACTGGTGGACGACAACTCTAAAAAGGAGCTGGCTCTTAAAAACCATAGAAAGCCATGTTAGAGATGAAGTCTACGAGGGGGTGGCAGTGTCTTTGGCCCGTCACAAGTCGCGGCAGTCTGCACAAATTTGAAACTAGCGTAATTTGCATATTTTAAGTTGACTTTTATTGCATTAAAAATGGCACTGGCTTTGCCATTTTGGCCGCAGCTGTAAAACTGACATAGCCAGCCACACAGAGTCCAAGCCCCTAAATCCACGGCAAAAAAAAAAAAAAAAGGCTAAGGCGTTGCCAAATGCCGCATGAACTGTGGTCGACAGCCACGAAAACAAGTTGATAAAGATTGGCGGAAAATTTTAAAGTTGTTAGGAAAATCTGTTTAAATAAAAGGAATATGTGAAAATGGAAGAAAATTTGATAGTTGTTAAGAAAATCTGAATAATTAAAAGGAATATGTGAATATGAAAGATAAGTTGTAAAAAATATATAAATATATTTTATTTGAGAATTGTTAGGAAAATCGGTTAAATTAATTAAAGGAATATATGATTATGGAGATTGATGTAAAATATAAATAAATAAATATATATTTAGTATATTATTTATTTCAAAATAATTTCTAATAAGATATAATAATTTATTAAAATAATTTGTAATAAATTATTAAACACAATATTAACAACATAAAAATAATTTTTGTAAAAAAAAAAAATATAAAATAAATATAAATATATAAATAGTTTTTTATATCTTAAATATATCAAAATAATTTCTATTAAAGAAGTCTAGATATAAATATGAAGATATAATTATTATCATAATTTATAATAAATGATTAAAGACAATAATAACAACATAAAAATAATTTATTAAACATAACATTTTTTCTTTTTCTATTTTTGCAATGTAATCTCCAGCCAAAGAGTTTTAATATTAAATTATTAATATTATTAATAAATGTATATATATATTTAATTTTTTATATAGCTTAGTATTTAATATAATCTCTATCAATTATCTCAATTAGCTAAGAATGAGATATATTAAGTTTTCATCAATCCTATGCCAAATTTTTCCAATTCTAATTCTAATCCATTATGAATTTCTCGTCTAATTGCTACAACAAATATCTCTCGAAACTACTAAATGAATAGCCACAAGTTAAATTTAAATTTATTTGTTGATTTTCGCACCACTGTGCATTGTTTAGGCGACGGCTGTCTAGTGGCTCTCGGGTGTCTAGAGTCTGGTGGCTGTTTGCTTTGGTCGCATGTAAAACTAGTGGAAGACAGATTACAAAAATACAATTAAAATGTTTTAGTGAAAATTAACTGCAGTTTAAATAAAATGCTACGTTTGGCATAGTGGAACCCTCTAAAGTGAGACGGCGACGATGACGGCGTTGCTTGTTTTCTTTTTAGTTGGTTTTAGTTGGGTTTAGGGTTTAGCGTTAAGTATACGCAGAGTGTGCGCGGTGGGGTAAACTGCAGTCGAAGCTGTTTGCTTAAGGTGTGGCTTGATGTGGATTTTGCAATTTGTTGGACTTCTTCTTCTTCTCCTTCTTCTTCACCTTCTGCTGCTGCTGCTTGTTCTTCTACGGCTTGGACGCTGTCGCCAACATCATCATCATCATTATCATTATCATTATGAAGAGCAGCTGCTTGTCTACTTTGTGGCTGTTGTTTCTTGTTGCTGTTGTTGATTGTTGGCTGTGGCTGGCCTAGAAACTTAATTGAAAAAGATACACTCACACACACATACACATAGACACTCACACACACACACACACACACACACGCACACACTTACACAAGCATTTGGTTTTGAAAAAAGGTTTAATTTAAATAAACTACGAGCACCGTCAGACTATATTACCCAGCTAAATGGTTTCGCTTCGAGCAGTTTGGCCCTCGGTTCAGGTGCTGGCAGTTGTTGCTGCAGCTTAAACGCTTAGATCTTTTATCTTGGTCATTTACCGCTGCTGTTGATGTCTATGCCTCTAACTCTTGTGCTGTCTTTGCCTCTGTCATGAGTCAGACTCATGTCGCCTTAAGGGTCTTCTGCTCAACTAAACCTAAACGGCTCAGCGTGTACATGACATTGAGTTGAAAAACTGTTTAGTTACATAAATACTTATATTAAATAATTTAAAGAAAATATAAACTAAATAGATGTTGCATATTTTATTTGTGTTTCTATTTCAAATTAATTCCAAAAATAGTTTTAGTAAAAGGATATTTTGTTACTCTGCAGCATTTGCAGAGAGAGCTAGACATTTTGCTTTAAGATCTAGTTGATCATAGCTAAGTCGAGCTCTTGCAGAGTGATTCCTAAATTGGAGATTAGTTTTTAAAATTGTAAAATTTAATTCTATAAAATTGGTACTAGCTATTGATATAATGAAGATTATTAAACTAAATTCACTTCATATAAGTCTAAAAGCTCTCAATAATTATTTTCTGCATGTTACAAAGCGTACAGAAAATAAAATTATTTAATTTATGTTTAATAAAATCTAATTTGATTTTAGCTATTAATATAATGAATATTATTAAACTAAATTCACTTCATATAAGTCAAAAAGTCTAAATAATTATTTTTTATATGTTACAAAGCATTCAGAAAATAAAATTATTTAACTTATGTTTAATAAAATCTCTTGAAAAAAATGAAACATTCTTCCACGAATTGGATATTATCTATTAATATAATAAAGATTATTAAACTTAATTCTTTTTATATATGTCAATAATTATTTTCTATATGTAAATACAGTATATTTAGAAACTCTTTCATTTAACTGTCAGCTCGGCTACATAACTATGTTTACAGCGATTACTCAGAGAGTCTTATTTTACAAAAATTTGAACTTTTATCATGGTCTCTTTTCTCTTATATATTTTCCAATATTTTATCTATTTTTCCTATATCTTTTGCTGGTCATCTACATGCGCCCAATCTTCATCGCCCAATCACACTCTCTTACAATTCCCCACAGCTGCAAGGCATATTAGTTTGCCCTACTTAATCATGAATGACTTTTATCTAGCTCTAAGCAATGACTGTCTATGTATATATCATTTGCTTAGTGAAATGCAATCATCTCCGTCTGTCTGCCAATGATATAGAAATAGTTTTGCTTGCCTTTAGCTGAAATTAAATTTAAAATTTCAGACTTGTCCTTTTGGGTAGTTAATGAAGGGCACATCGTTAGATATGCTGCCCCAGCAAATTGGGTGAAAAAGGAAAACTTGTTGCCCAGCTGCTGGAATGATATAAAAATAAATTTAAAACTCGCTCAATTACGTTGGGGTCACTGGGTGAGACTGAACTCTTTGATCTATTGTGGCTGTTGCCCACGCAACGACACACACTGACACGCCCACACGCCCACACGCCCAGACACACATAGCCACATAGCCAGCACCTACATATATAGTAAATTATACAAATGCCACTGCCCTCGGCTGCCCAATTGGGCAAGCTCTACTAAAAATAGTCCATCGGCATGGCCCGAATGTGTTGCCTACTTAGCTGGGCAGCCATAAAAACAAATGCGACTGATGAAACTTTAAAGCTGCAAGGCAAAAAGGCAACATTAAGTTTATATAAATTTTTAATAAAGTTTGTAGCTAGAAAACTGTTATATTTTGGACAAACATCGAGCCAGAGATGGCGTCAACGATGACGCAGCATCAGCAGCAGCAGATAAAATATGACATTTATAGCGCCAGAATACGTAAAAGTTGAACGCACCCGTTGAGCAACAGCCAAAGGAGCAGCCACAGGGGCAATAGCAGCACTTTGAATTTTATGTAGCTTATATAAAGGACTTGGGTATGGATAACTTGGCTCAGCGGGTGCGAACGCAACTGGCGGCGATTTTCATTGCGGTTTCTATTGAGTGCTGAGACAGGGCCAAAGGGGCGGGTTGGGTGTTTTTTTTTTTGTGGTGTACATTAAATTGGCAGCTGGTGCCCGCTGCTGATTTTACAGTCTGCATTTTATACAAGTCTCTTGCACTCAGTCAGCAAGAATGTACGTGAAATAATATTAAAAATGATAAAGTGTAAGTGAATGGCTCTACAATATATTCAATATGTATAAGGAAATGAACGAGTTCCTAAATTCTTTTACACTTTTACTGAATAATAAAAGAAGATTTCTGGTTTTTTTTTGTGTTTTGTAATATCTTGATATAGATAGAGTCAGCTCATCTTCGTTTTTTCATATATTATACTTTATATATATATATTTTACTTAAAACAACAGACAATGTTTGTCTTGCCACAAAAGACAAGCCAAAAACTGTTGTCAAACCTCATGTTCATAGTTTAGCTGAAACTCAATTTCTATGAATTAGTTTGCTGCACATGAATATCATGAATATCAAGGACAACTCGATTTTATCCCAACACAAATCGTTGGCTGAACATTTAGCAAAGTTTTATTAAATTTTTGCCGCCTTGTTGCCATAAAGCACTTGGCAAATGTAAATTACACATGAGCAAACAGCACAAAAGCTGAAATAATATTTGAAGCAAGCACACAGAGAGAGAGAGAGAGAGAGAGAGAGAGAGAGACAAGAAGAACATACATACTCACACATACATACATATGTGTACATACATACAAAGGACATTTATGGCAACACCTTCTAATCAAGCAAAGAGCTTAAAATAAAGTAAAGCAAAGAATGAAATAAAAGATATTATGAAATTTCAAACACACCCTACACACAGAGAGATGGCACACCAGGCCTGACTGTGAGTGTGTCTGTGTGTGTGTGTGTGTGTGTGTATATGTGCACACATACACACATGCTCGCTAGACAAGGAAGACAGTCGTCGTTCGGCTTGCTGGGGGTAGCTCAAAGAAAGAAGAGAAGAGAAAAAAAATATTACACACATAACTGTCAACCGGCTGAGTGTGTAGATGGGTGGAGGGAGGAGTGGGTGAGGTAGAGACATTCTGTCTAACAGCCCCTAAACGCAGCCCCGCCCACTTTTGTGCGTGTTTGTTAATGAAATGTTTGCCTTTCGCATTTAGTTACGCTACGTTAGACACTTTTGCTTATTAGTGTAAAGCGCAACTTAAACGTTGAAAGCAAAGCGCAAGACAAAGAGAGAAACAGACAGACAGAGATAAACACACAGAGACAGAGAGTGTGTGAGAGAGAGAGACAGAGAGAGAGATATATAGCAGCTTCTAGACAAGACAAGATAAGGCCAACAACAAAAATGTCCTTGTCTTATTATTAGAAGACAAGCCAAAGAATTGTCGCTGTGCAGCCAGCTAACAGTCGTCGTCGCATTTAACTCACATACAATTTCAGACGCTGTCAGCACGCAGCCGCTGTCAGGGTTCAAGGTTATAAATGTCGTGTATGTATGTGTGTGTGTGTGGCATAGACGACTACCTACGACCTATGTTGGCAAGTTTTTTGGGCAATTAAAAAATTAAATTGTGCATATGTCACGTAGGAATTGGGCATCCTTTTAGACTGGCTAAATGGCAATGCCAATGGCAGTGGCAAAGGCAATGGCAATGGCAATGGCAAAGGCAACGGCGTCGACTTCTTGCCTTTTTAAGTTTAATTGGATTTTGAGCGCTGCGCTGTGAGACGAGTTCTAACAACAATAATGCTTAATTAAGCGCGCGCACACACACACACAGCTCGGCCAAGTGTGTGTGTGGGTGTAGCTAAATAGTTGTAAAATGTTGTAAAACTTTTATACAGCATTTCATGTGCCCAATTTAGGTTTTAGGTTTATATAATTGAAATGAATTTTTAAGAAATTCCAGGCAACAAATTAATTGCAATCTAAAACATATTTTATTTGATTATTATTATTTAAAAATATTTAATATAAATTTAATGAAAAAGTTGTATATCTAATCGAGTATTTATCATTATATATATATTATTATTTATTAAATAAATATATATAATATTTAATAATTTGTAAATGTTATTTGAAGTGTCAAATAGCAAATGAATTATATTCTAAAAGATTTAATATATATATAGATTTTATGAAACAAGTTTTCTGTTACTTTTAGTATCAACTCAATTCTAGTTCTTCAAATATATTATTCATTTGATATATATCTTGAATGTTTAATAATTTCTAAATGTGATTTAATGTGCCAAATGGCGAATTCCCAAAATTTGTGGCCACTAACTAACGCCCTACGCCCACTTTTGCTTCTTTGGCTATAATAACATTTCAGTGTGGCAGGGAAATGCCGCAGAAGTGTTTGCATAGCGTCAAAGTAAAATATTTTATCGACACGCACATTCAAACGGAATATCCGCAAACCCAGCGCCGTCTGAATGTAGCCAAAAGACTTGATTCGCATGTTAACAACAAGCAGGTTGGGGCAAGAAAATACATTCTATATAAATATACATATATATATGTATAAATGTTTATGTATATGTGTATGGCTGGCAGCATAGGTATATTGTGTTTTATCTTTAGATTTAACCTTTGTGCGACAAAAGCTTTTAATATGCAAATGACTAAATGAGCGGCGGCATAGTCGAGTTGTTTAAGGAGCTACAACTGCCTGTCTAGCTCCACCCACACCTCTCTCACTCTGTCTTTCTCTCTCTTGGTCTCGCTCTCACACTTTGGTCGTTTGGTTTTTGGTATGCGAAATGTGCCTCGGTCAATTGGTACATTTGCACATTTCATTAACGCGGTCAGCTCAACATGACCTGCCCTTCGGCTGGCCCTCACTCTGCTGCTCTTAAAGAACAGCTACTATTACTCACTCCACTAAACTCTTAACTAGCTGACGCAGCGGGAAAAGTCCTTGCTTTGATGTTGTTGCCTTAACTTCACCAATCGACTATATGGTAAAACGTCTGATGTGTGTGGGTGTGTGTGGGTGTGTGTCTGTGTGTGTGTATGGGTGTGTGTGTTGCACACTTCAACACACTTATTCATGCACATTTGCATATCATTATGTGTATTTGGGCCAAGCCAAAGGCAGCAGCAGGAGGAGCAGCAGCAGCAGCAGCAGCAGCAGCTCCAGACTAATACGCCTTCACTTCCAGCTCTTGAGCTCTCTCTCTCTCTTACTCTCTCTTACAAGCTCTCCCACTCTGGCTCTCTCCCTTACTCTCTCATAAAGCGTAGATTTAAGATTATGAGCTGGCTGAGTTTTGTGGCTAGCCGCTAAAAACATGTTTGGTATGTCAGTTCGTAAATCTGTCTCTGTGTTTGTGTGTTTTGTTTCGTTTTGGCCAAGTTAGCTGGCAGTGGCGGGCAGGTGTTGGACCATTAACTTGGCATTCCTGCTACTTTGACTTTGGTTGACTTAAAGTCTTGGCTGCCTGTGACGAATTGTTCATTAAATCTCAGCATAATAAAAGAAACAGAAAATATGCATAAAAAAATAGCTAGATTTTGCATTTCTTTTGGCTTAATGAAAAGAAAATGAAAGTATTGCAAATTGCTTTTATTATTATTATTATTATAATTAACTTGCTTATTTGATTATTAATAAAAGAAACAAAGAACTTTCATTACTTGCTGCTAAAGTTCTATAAATTTGAGCAATATTAGTTATTTTTTGCAATATTAAAGTTTGCGGCTAGCATACTAATAACAAGGCTGTTGCCATTTCATTGCTGATGTGCCACATTTGCCACAATTGTTGTCAGCTGAAGCTATTTCAATGCCACACACTCACTACACACACACACACACACGCATAGAATTTATATGGCTGAGCCGACTTAAAAGGCCGCAACAATCGGTGGCAGCTGCTGCCAGTCGAGAGGATGCTTAGCTCAGCATAACATAGCGAATTGCTGTTGCCAACGTGCCTACATATATGTATATATTATATACATATATATATATATTTTAACTACATAGATGTGTATTGTGCATATAGGGTATAAAGTTCAATAGCGACAGCCTCTGCGCCTGATCTTTGCCTCTCTGGCCGCTCTTTTGCAGCTGACAACTGGCAGCTGGCAGCTGTGAGCGTTGATATGATGAGCGATTTTAACACTTGTGCGTTGGCATTTTTAAAGCAAAATATTGCAATATTCAACCTACTTTTATATGGCCAACAACAACGACAACGACAACGATAGCATTGTTGTTGCTGTTGAGTAAAGTTATGACATTTGCCCATTGCGGCTTATGGCAGCAGCTAAACGAAATGACACCGTGTGTGGGTTAAGGAAATCAACTGAGTTGGGTTAAAGCCTACTCAGTTTTTGATGACAGCTGTGGCATACACTTTATTTTATGTAGAGACTTATTATGAGACTTTATCTGTGCTGATTGACACTGAGATTAAAGAGAGCTTTACAATAGGGCATAGAATACCTATGATATATATAATAATTCATATAAATACTTATAAAATAAAATATTTATATAATAATTCATATAAATACATATAAAATAAAATATTTATATAATAATTTTTTTTAATATTGAAAAAAAAAAAACAAATTTAGTATGGCTTTTTCTCGATTGATATTAGCATTAATTATGAGCTGTTATGATTATAAAATTGATTTTTATTTATATTTAAATTCAATTTCTGAGTATATTACAAAAATAGAAAAAATATTTTAGCATATTTTAGTATTTAAATAAAAAAAATATATATATATATAAATAATTTGGAAAGTCTTGCAATATTCTGAGTTAAAAAAAAAAAAATAGGTGAGATTATTTTCTGTAGTGAATCTTTTTACTAAAAAAAAAAAAGGAAACCTACGCTTTAGCATTTCGGAATATGAATATACTATAATATAGAAAAATATAAAATATAATATAAAATAACATAGATAATAATGCAAAATAATAATGATTTGCTTTCTTAGATATGCATGTTTTATATGTGTATATGCAAATATAGTACAAAATGTCTTATTACTGTTTAATATACAGAAATTGTATGATCAGCTAAAGTAAATATTTTTAAATGAAACTTTATCTAGCAAATGTAATAAAACTGTTTTTTTTTTTTTGGCATTATTTGTAATAAAAAGAACTTCTGCATTTTTTTTAGATTACAATTTCTGCATTATTTGTAATAAAAATAATTTCTGCATTATTTTTAACAATATTATATATGATCAATTTAGATATATAAATCTATACATGCATATACATATTAAAATTATCTGCAATTCATGTTGCCACACTTTGTTAGAGTATTTCGAATAATAATCAAACATAAATGCTTATATTTCATTGTGATGTGTGGCAGTTGTTGTTGTGCCGTGCTTAGCCAAAAGCAACATAAGCAACTGGCAATGACATTTGACAGGCACACAAACAAATACCCCACACACACACTCACACACACACACGCACACGTATGTTTACACTCACTCACATAAGTATACATATACATTTATATATATATATATTGATAAGCGCGTGTTTACATTTACACTGGGGAACCACCGAAAACGAAAACGAAAATGAAAACGAGGCATATGAAATGTTATTTATACGAAACGAGAAAAAAAAACTGCAGAGATAACAAGTTATATTATTTTGCTGTTGTTGTTGCTGCGGCTTGTGTGTGTGTGTGTGTGTGTGTGAGAGTGTTTACGATTTTTTTTTTGTGGCTTTGTTGTCTGTCCTGGGGGAGCATTGCGTTTGGCTTGTTGAAATTTCATGCACGCTGATTTGCAGCGCGTTGAAACGAATGGCAATGGAACACGCGGAGCATGCCGTGGCGTGCACAGCGGGGCGTATGCTTCATATTTACAGCGCCGCACAGACAATCATTTTTAATTTATTTGCAAGCCGCACAACACTGGGCGTGGAATCCTTTTAAAATCTGCCACGCACAACAAACGAAATGTAATTTAAATTTAATTAGCTTCGCGCGAGTCGAACTCAGGGAAGTGCGGCAATAGTAGTGGCCCAGAGCAATAATTCTTGAAAAAAAAAAAAGAAAGAAAAACTGCAGCAAGCGAAGAAGATAAAAGCTGCAAAAACTGCAGCGTTGACTTTTTCAAGAAATAATTACAATAATTTATATTTATCAGCGCAGCGAGCGTAAACCTTCATTTTTATGCAGACAACAAGGACATATATCAGACATATACATATACATATATACATACATATGTGTATATGCTATGTCTATCTCCCTTTGTCACTGATGCTGCGCTTTTCTTTCAGCGTAATTGGATCAGCATTAGCTGAGCTGGCGCAGGCAGCTTCCTTTCATGAAAAAAAGCAGGAAATGATATAGTCAAGAGGTCATAGCACTAATACGACCAACTAGCCGGCTTAGTGCACTACACAGAGAGATAGAGAAAGAGTCAGAAAGAGAGACAATGTGAAAGAAAGAAAGAGATGGACAGAGAGTGATAGAGTAAGAAGTGGTATAAGTAAGATGCATAGACAGAGTCCATAAAGCGGCATTCACATGAGACAGCGGCTAACGAGGTCAATTGTAAGTTATTTCCTCTGCACAACAAGCAGAAGCTGTAAGAGAAGCAGGCTAAAGCAACAGCAACAAGAACAACAAATACCACAAAGAAACAAGAGCGAAAATAAAAAAAAAATAAAAAAATAAAAAAGAAATGACGACACGTATATAGAAATTTGTGAAAGCAGACCAGGAAATGGCCCAGCATGAATATCATTATAGCTAAAGTGCGTTAAAGGTTAAACAAGAAAGAATATGCGTGTAGCAGAGTGTAGACCTAACAACTCATTGTTATAATAGAGTGTATTGCTGGGACAGAGTTGGAGAGAGATGAGAAATGAGAAGAATAAGAAAATATTTGTAAAGTTGCATAGAATATTATAGACTGCGCATATATGAAGCAGATGTTTGAATGGAAATTTATTTTAAAAGCTAAATTGAACTTTAGCTATTGCAGCTTAACTGCGAGCTGTACAATATAATAAAAATTTAACGATTGCTTTTTTTTTTTAAATTTATATTTACTGTAATTCATTTTTAAATTCTCAATCATAAAGTTGTTGTTGTATATTTTGTGTTTATCTAACTTGATTGTCATTCAATAAATTATCTAGTTTTATTTGCCTCAACAATTAACTTCTGTATAAAGTCTATCTGTCTATTATTCTTCTTCTATTATTATATTTCTATTACATTGCTAAGTTATTCAATAGAATGCATTTAGCGTAAACTAAATGTGATGGAAGCTCTTATTGCATCTCATTATAGATCTGCGGCTTCAGCTGGCTTCCATCACATATTCGATATTCATGCAGAACTTTAATTTATGCACAATATTTTACACTTATGCATGTGCAACGAGAAACACATTTCAAATGCCATCAAAGAAAATGCATTTTAAATGTGAAAAAAATACTCACACACACACACACACACAGTTAGACAATAAAAAGAAAGGGAAAAGCGCTGAGAGTAAAGTGAAATTGTGTCACCTAATTTTACAATAGCTCTCAGCTACGCATCATCGCACATCGAGAGAGTGAGAGAGAAACAAAGAATTACGCATACGCCAGGTATGCCGGTTAGTTGAAACAAAAAATGTGCGCTTACTGCATAGAGCAATTTCTATATATATATGTATATATATATATATATATATATATATTATATATATATATATATATATATATATATATATCTATATATAGCTCTTTCTTTTAGTCTATAGTCTCGCTCACTCAACCATTCACCATCTCTCTCTCTCTCTCTCTCCCTATCTACTGCACTTCTCACATTTTTGATGTGCGCAGACAGCGAGACAATTGTATGCATATTTCATAATTCATAAGTTTTTGGGATCAAAAAATATGAATATTCAGCAAATGACAGTACACAAAAGAAGTAAATGAATGAAAGCAGAGGGCAAAAAAAAAAAAAAAAAAAAATAAAAATTGAGAGCAAAAAAAAAAAAAAAACTGAGCGAAATTGTGACTTGCCTCGACGCCACGTTCCATGTTTCACGTTCACAGCTCGTTTACAGACTGTCAGCTTTAATATCACCCAATTCCCACAGTATTCGCTCTCTCACTTCTTCTCTCTCTCTCTCTCTCTCCGTCTGTCTGTCTCACTCATATGAGATAAAAAAAAACTTGTCCCTTATGTCGAGCTATTTGATTTGATTCTTTAAAGTTTCGATTGCATAAATTTGGGTCAATGTATGTGCTGTTTTATTCTGTTCACTGTTGTATTCCCAGCCCACTTTTGTTCAGAGTTATTGTTGCTGTTGTTGCGAGCTCTACTTATGCCTTGTTTTGTCTGACGACGACAAACAAACGACAGGCAACAATGCAGAGACAAAAGTACAACACACAGATCCGCATTGGGGACCTGAAGGACATACGTGCTTTGTATGACTCAATAGTGTGGCTTACACACACACACACACACACACACACACACGCACAGCAAATACCCAAAAAACTTTTATTTTATGCAAAATAGTTATGTGTTTTTCGATGCTCTATCTACAATTGTTTCTGCTGTTGCACGTTTTACCTTTTCATTCCTTTTTCAGTGTTTGCTATTTTTTTTTGTTCATTCTTTATTTTTTCGAGCGTTATGTGCCTTGTATTGATTTTGGCATTTTTAGGTTGCACATAGGCAGGCTGTACAGTAGCTAAGAACAGCTAAAGTTGACTACAGACTTACACACATACACTCCCACACACACACACACACACACACACACAGACACGCACGCACACGCATTTAATGAAACCGTTTTGTGGCCAGATTTATGGAGAAAGCCTTAAACGTGGCTTTAACACACGCTGCATCAAACAAAATGCCATTTTTAGCTGTTGCTGTTGCTGTTGCCGAGTTTTACAGCTTATCGCATCAGTGTCAGGTCAAATAGAGTTCTGGGAAATCCACTCGAAGTTTATTCAAATAAGATTTACTATAGCAAAATGATTGGCAATCATTTGTCGACCGATTTCGTTTTAAATAATAATATGTAAAAAGTTTCATTCTAGGAATTTCAGATAAGCTGAGTGAACTGTTTAATCTTAAATAATAATATATGAAAAGTATTATTTAAAGAATTTCTGCTCAGCTAAGGGGAGTCTGAGAGAGAGGAAGAGAGAGTTAGAGAGAGAGAGAGACTTACTTAAATGTAGTTTAAAAATCTGTTCACCTCAGCATATTACAGTTTCTAAATCCAATTATATTATTATTATATTTTCTTTATCCTATTCAAGTTTGCACTTAATATATATTTTTAGCAATTGTTCAGTCGGGCAATTGTGTAGCTGGTTAGCTTTTTAAACGCTGTCACTTAAAACAAATTCAATATGCGTAACACATTTTGCTGGAAACATGGTCAACACCTCTGAACTTTCAGACTATTTTGCATAAAATTGATGCTGCCACAGCAGCAGCAGCAGCAGCAGCAGCAAACGGCAGCAAACAGCAACAAGAATAAAATCAACTTTTCTATAGCCTTGGCAGCAGAGTTCATTGGGCCAGTTCAGAGGTTGGTGGCTCTCACTCGGGCTGTGCACAGATTTCGCATTTTTGTTACTTTATTATAAAAGTGGGCTTATTTGTCTGCTGCTTCTGCCTGGACTTGGCATCGTTTGCTTGGCCCTGCTGGCTGCTGTTGCTGCTGCTGCTGCTGCTGCTCCAATGTCCTTTTATCCTTTCGGTTTGCTGTTGCATTTTAACCTCATTGTATGTAAGCTAGACTCAAGTTTATTCCCGTGCTTTGTCAGTTTCTTGTTTTCTGCTTATTGATTGTTATCTCATCTCGTTGCTGCTGCTGCGGCTGCTGCTGCTGCAAATAAAAATCATTGTTGAGCTCTTTGACTTTTGGCTTCTGCTCTGCTGTTGTGGCTCAACTGAATGTGCATGCAAATTGGGCTTTATTCTGATATCAACTAAATTGTTAAATTTAATTTGCAGTAATTGCTAAATATCATTTGTACATGACAAATTGTCTCTTTCCATAACCCATTCGTTTAGTTCATAATAATCTACTTTAATATTTAGCTGTCAACATCAAAGAGCTAATCTCTACAACAGATGGCGCCACTTGCAGATCATTTGATAGTCTTTATGTTTTGTTTGTAAGTCACTTCACTTAATACCCAACTGTACTTTGCCATGCTCTTTGACATTTTAATCGAATTTGATTATTCTTTTGGTTATTTCATAACAGAATTGCCTTCTACACATATTTGTAGTATTGTTTTTTTTTTGTTACTTGTTGTTGTTGTTGTTCTTCTTCTTCTTCTTCTTCGTCGTACTCTACTGTTTGTGGTTGTGAAATTTGATTTTAATTCAGTTTTTGTGTTTTTCATATTGCAAAGAAATTTCATTTCAGTGGCATTTGCAAAATGTTCAATCCCAGCCAATTGTTGTTACGGCTCTTGTTTTGCCAAATTGAAATTTGATCAAATTTAAAATGCAATACAACAAACCTGCATTTGTTATGAACGTGCAATGTTCGTTTTGTGGTTTTTTGGCCAGCTGCTCGGCTTTAATTCCATTTCAGCTTAAATTGCACATGAAAAGCCAAAAGAAATGAAACTACAATTCAATGATGATGATGATGATGATGATGATGATGGGTGGGTTGATAATAACATAAAATTAAATATTCTTAAAGGTAAATTTCAATTAAGTTAAAATCAAATTTTCTTTACTCTTAACAATTGTCGTCAGTTTAATTGGCAGCGTTTGGTTTATTCATATCTTTTAAGCGCTTAAAAGCTTATGCTATTGAAAAGGAATAACAGAATTTTGATATTATTTTCTTTATGCATAGTTTACTCGAGTAGAAGCTAATTTCATTGAGCACTTTCTGCTGTATAGCTAATTTGAGTAACTCTGGCTGTGACTTTAGTATGAACTGCTCTTATATTGTCATCTTGCTCACAATTAAGGAAAATTGAGTGAAGCATGGCTTATCTTGAGAGAGCACTGCTCTCATATTGATAGCTATATGGCACATGTGCTATACATACATGATATGTATATGTACATCTCTATATGTCTCAACATTGATTTCACATCAATTGAAACATTTTGAGGTTGCATTTAAAGCTGTGTTAATTGCAACAACTCTGACTGCGTCAACCACAACGCACGCAACATACAGACTCTGTCTCGCTCGCACTGCTTCTTCAGGCCTCTCTCTCTCTCTCTATCTGTTTTTTTAACTCGCTGTTCAGTGATTTTCATAATGCAACCACAAAAGCAGCTCAAAAAGTCAAACACATGTCTGATATGTAAAAAGTGACTCATTAAATTGAGAGGAAGAAAAAAAAAAAAAAAATGTAAAAACCAAATTTACATGGGCAGCTGCAAAAGGCAATGCATAAATACAATAAAAGTAAATATTAATATTATTTATATTATATTAAATATATATATTATTTATATATATATATTTAGTAAACACTCATTAAAAATGATAAAAATTGATAACCTTTTAGACTTGACTGTGGGTAATATTAAAATAGTTGTAGCTTGTATATGTGAATGATCAGATACATACATACATGAACATACAGCTGCCCATATATCTATACATATATACATGTATATATATACATGTATACATGTATGCAATCTTTGTATATTTTCAAAGTCTGCTTAACACTTACAAATGTCTTACTTATATATATATATATATATTCGAATAGGACATTTTATTATTTTATTTTTATTATTTATTATGTATTATATTTAATCAAATATGACATTTATTATTATCTTATTTATTATTACTATTTTATCATAATATTTATTTATTATATTTATTCGAATAGGACACTTTATTATAATCGTATTTATTATTATTATTTATTATGAATTACATTTATTCAAATATGACATTTTATTATTATCGTATTTATTATTATTATTATTATTATTTATTATTTATTATTTATTATATTTATTTTCTTATTTTTTAATTATTATATTTATTCGAATATGACATTTTAGGATTATCTTATTATTTATTATTATATTATTTTTAATATATTAATGTATTACAAATTCTCTCAATAAGTCTCTATAAGTGCTAAGAAGTCGGAAAATGATTTTTCAATTCGCACCAGACCCGCGTAGGCCAAATTGTTAAATGCTGAGATTAGACGCTGTTCGCTTTGCTGTGCAGATGCGCTTAATTGACGTATCCTTGGATTTGTTAAATATGCAAATATTTGAATTACCCTATTCGCCTGTTGCAAATTCCGCTCAGTTATGATGGCATATGTGCCATTTGTGTAGCGAGACAAGCGCGCTAGACCCTCGTCTTCGCTCAACTCGGAAATTCCAAGAATTTGCATTAGCTCATCCAAAGTCTCTTCAATATCGGAATCTTTCAAAGAAGTCATCTGTGCTTTAGTCAATGTTCGTTGTTTATATTCCTGTAGTTGACGCCATTGGCGAGCACTCACAGCATTTGTAGCAATAATGGATTCAGTCATTTCTACGATGTTCCGCAACGATTGCTGCATTAATAAAAGTTTCGTTTGCTCCGCCGATTGCTTAATATTTGCTATCACTGACTCATCCGTAGAGGTCAGAGCACTGCCAAGGCTCTAAAATAGGTGAAGCGTATAATTATTTTCTGTTTTCTTATAATATTATATCGCAAACTTACCAAAGTAGCCAAAGTAAGAATCAAAACTGTTGCGTACTGCATCATTGAATGTTTTCAATGCAACTGAAATAAAACGAAAGTTATTTGCAATCTATAAATGATTCTACAAAGCTTATCAGCACTAATGCATTAGATGCATTATAAAGTTGGTATATATACTGATAATATGTATATTTATATATGTAGTTTGTTTAATCTTACTACACTACTGATAGAGTATATATATATATATATAGTATATATATGTATAAATATATATGAATATATATAATATATTCATTCTTTAATAACAATATTTCTGCCCATATAATTTGAGCAGGAATATAAACAATTACAAAAAAAATTATGTTTTATTTTATTTTATATTTTTTATTTCATTTTTTATTTTTTATACTCTGTACCAAAAGGGAAAAAGAGTATATTGTTTTTTTTTTTTTTTTCTATGTATATGTGTTATTTGACAATTTTCGAATATTCTAAAGAGATTTTTGCTGAATCTTCTGATTATTCTATAGGCTGTACAAGCTGTTCAATTCACATGAATTTTTCTTTACTGTTGCAACACATTTAAAGACAAATCCATTAAAAACCGCGCAAACCACAAACACAAACACAAGCAGATATATGTTCATACACATACTTACACAGATACAAACATACATATACATATGTATATGCACCTTGGCACACACACACACACACACACACACATAGTTAAGAATGATTTCAATGTATATTTAATGAGTGTACAACGTTGCGTTTTCCCAGCGGTCTTCATAAATATTTTCACCACTAATGAGCCCGACGATTAATCGCAAAGTATCACACATATATTCACAGAGAATAAGAGAATGAGAGAAAGTGTATGTGAGAGAGATTGAGAGAGAGAGAGAGAGAATGATAAACTCAAAGACTGTGAGACCCTTTCATGTGGGCGCCTGGTGACGTGTAATTGTCAACGAAAAATATTTTGACATGAAGTTAACGAATTCCATAAGGGAAGAAATACTGAGCTAGAGAGAGAGAGAGAGAGAGAGAGAGAGAGAGCGAGATAGAGAGATAGAGAGAGGGGGAGAGGGAGAAAGAGAGAGTGAGAGAGAGAGAGAGAGGCTCAAGTAATTGTAGAGAGGGGGCGTGGTATTGGCTTGCGTCATGGTGAATTATATATGCATGTGTATGTGTGTAAGCGTGTGTCTCTTCGTGTGTGTGTGTGTGTGAATTTATGCTAATTGGAGGGCACAAGACGCTGCGGCAATTACATAAGCGAAGCCACAACAGCAATGGCAATGGCCATACTTAAATATCAATTAAAATGTTTCAACGTTGTTGTTGTTTTTGTTTTTTAATCGCGTCACAGCTACGGCTAAAAGCCGGCAGAGTGCGCTGCATTAGAATGTACGCATGTGTGTGTGTGTGTGTATGTGGCAAATGCATTCGGAATAAAAGTTGTCTGTGCTGAAAAGTTGCACAAAACTATTGTCGCAGCAGCAACAGCAGCAGCAGAAGCAGCAGCAGCAGCAACAGTGGCAGCAACAGTGGCAGCAGCAGCAGCAGCAGCAGCAGCAGCAGCAGCAGCAGCAGCAACAGTGGCAGCAGCAGCAGAAGCAGCACAAATTCCATTAAAGTTTTGCATTTGAAATTGCATCAACAATGCGTCTGGGCGAAGGCTGTTGCAAAGGGGCGTGGCACACTAGAGAATATCACTCGATAAGCGAGTGCAGCGAACGAGTGTGTGTCTGAGCAGATGAACTGTGACTGTGTGTGTGTGTGTGTGTGTATGTAAATGCATAAGAGTGTGTGTATGTGTGTGTGTATGTGTGTGTGAGTGTGTGTAGAATTTAGGTTAGTTTAACCCCAGTAGGAAATAGCTTAGCAAACTTTCACTTTTAGCTGAAGAACATAAAATATTTATGTAGTCGAGTTCGGCTCAGTTTTAATTTTCATTTTAATTGAATTTGTTAATACAACTCAAAGTAATTAAAATTTTGCTCTTCAATAGCCAGTACATTTATTTAATTTGATTCCAACTGCTGCTATTTTTGTTTTCGATGATTATACGAGCATATTTACGAACATCAAAAGATGCCTGATATTTTCTTTTGCCATAACAAGTTATTTATAGCTCTAATAAATAGAGCTCGAAATGCTATTGCGATTAAGTTTGTTGGTTCTTGACGCACTTTAACAATTATAGGATTAATTCATGCGAAAAGGTTAAGCAGAGCGAGAGAGTGAGGGAGAGAGGGAGATGGCACATGCTGAGTCTGAAATGACTTGCTGATGTGGGTTGTGTTTCTTTCTTTCTTTCTATTTTTTTTTTTTTTTCTCTCCTCTTCTGGCAACCAAAGCTAGAGCCAAACCCAAAGCCAATGGCAGAGCTAGGGCAAACGAAGCAAAGACTAGCTGCCCGGCTGGGAAATGGTTAGGGCTGGCATGGAGCCAATCAAGGCATTCAAAGAGAGCATATTTAAATAGCTTTTAACATGCACGAGCTGTCGAGCTTCAGAGCTATACAGTTCGTTCTCTCTAACTCTGACTCTGACTCTGGCTGTCGGTGCTGCTGTAGTTAAGTGAAGGCCAAGCAAAGGCGACACAAAAATGCAACCAAAAAAAAAAAAAAAAAACGAGAATTCAACTCTTGGTGCCTGAGTAACATTTTTCAAAGTGCCTCGCTCCGGGTTGCAGTCGAAGCATGGGCAGCTCTTAAAGTCGTTTAGTAATGCAGTCAACGTGATGCATCTTTGCCTTTGATGCATTGGCATTTTGCAGTCAGAGTTGCGGCAAGAACAAGAACAAGGTGCCCCCTAAAATTGCAGTCTAATGGCTGGCTACACGCTCATCACCTGCCCAAAAACCAAAAACAAAAAGCAGAAAAAAAAGAGTTGAATTTAGCAGGCAAAGTTCATTTTCATTTCGAGACTTTCGGAACGTAACGAGTCAAATGCCAATGAGCTAATGGGCTTTCATCGATCTTTAGGCAGGCAATTCATGATTTCTAATCTCTGTTAATTTACGTGAGCTGAGCAAGTTTTCATGCAGCTCATCGACTGTTTCAAATGGAGCTTTTGCTGTAATTAGAAATTTGATTTTGACTTTATTTAGTTGCTATTTTAAATAGTGCTAAATTAATATACAAAATGAACTGTGTGAAATATTTTGTTGATTTTAAATTACTTCTTCAAGCCCTCAAAGAAATTATCGAGCATATTGTCATTGACCTGGCCAAACTTCCAGCGTTGTCGTTCATTCTGCGCATCGCATCGATTGGTCAGAACCTTTGCCTCACCATTCGCAACGAATGCCTCGAGACAGTTCTTGCCGTGATGGCCATGGACAAGCCATTGGTGTTTGCGATCATAATACCAGAATTGATTGCCACCTTGATTATGGCAATCCCACATCCAGACTGTGGCATTCGGATGCGAGTCCTGCACATCCAAACAGGCATCGTCCATGCGTCGCAGTTCCCGATGGGCTGTTAAGGCCCAATTTTGATTATCTTGCGGATGGCTGCGATTCTGTGCGCATGCGTACATGCCAACGGGATGATTGGAGGCCAAATTCATGCTGTCCAGGCAATAGTTCTTAAACGCTAGACTCTCTACGGCGCCTGAGGCATATGCAGGCGGCTCTATTGGCGGGAATTTGACAAGGAAATCGGGCGCCACCTCCTTCATGAACCAGTCAAAGGATTTGCACTGCAAACGCTCACGCACTGCACGCTGTCGCGTCAAATCACCCTCATCGATATTATCGTAGGTCTCAGGATCTCGCTGATAGACGTATTGCTTGTACTCATCCATCCAGACCTCAGCGACGCGTTTGTGATTCTAGAAATGTAATTTGTAATAAGCTAAAGATTTACATCAAATTCACATTATCTCAATTTACCCTGGCCACAAAGTTGTAATCGCGTGGATTGGGTCGTGGATCCATTTGACCGCGAAAGATGTGCGCAACCCGAGAGCAGGGCACATCGAGCAGCATGCCACCGCACATCCAGATCTTGAAGCTCAGCTCGTACTGTTCGCCACCCCAAATTTCCAGCTGATCATCGTAGCCACCCAAATCCCAAAAGAACTCTGAATTGATGGCGAACAGGCCACCCATCATGACTGGACTGCGATATGGCAGAGATTTGTCCACGCTATCCTCGGGCAGCACCGGCAGCTGCTTGTAGTAGAAACGCCAATCGAAACCGCCGCGTGAACCCTCCTGATAGCCACCATTATAGGCGAAATTATTATGATCAATAACATCCACAATGGGACACGTTACAATCTTATTATTGATGACGATTGGCTCTAAAAGCGGCGGCAGCTGCAAGTGGAGTTTATAAATGATCATTGCTTAAAGTGATTAAGCATTTGCTTTAAGTCTTACTTAAGTGAGCTTCATCATAATGACGAAAACTTGCACAAATTGAAATAACTTGAAGTTTTATAGCTTTCAAGTTTATGTAGAATCTAACTAATGACAGCTCAAAGTTTCACTCTTTCAGTTGGATTTAGGCTAAGGCTTGATTGCATTGCTCTTAAAGGTGATTTGAATTTATAGTGATAGAAAGTTGTAAATTATAAAATTTGATTTGAATGCGTTTCAGCATAGCTTGCCTTCGGTTCTTATCGTTTTTTTCGGTTGAGCGAAAATTCCATTCGTGCTCCTGCTCATTTCACGAATATTGTTTAGAGAGTGATACGATTGACTCTAGCATACTAAGGTTCAATAGGTGAGCAGATAACTGAAAGAGTCTAAGCAAACGATCTTTTGATGAGTTTGGCGAAGACAAACATCGTATGAACATCAATACATACACAAAAGACTTGCGAATGAACTCGTTGAAGAACCGAAGCTCACTCGCATTGTTTTTTATGTAAGTTGCAGACATTAAGAAACTGACGACAGATATTGGCGAACTCTGCTTTTATGCAAAGTTCTTTGTTTCAAGGCAAACAGTTTTCTCTCTTTATCGAGCTGAAAACTGCATCATAAATAAATTTCATCTTCTTAGCCTTCTCAGCAATCAAACATGCAAAAGTTTTTCTCTGTCTTTATCTATCTCCCCCCCTCTCTCTCTCTCTCCCTCTCTCACGCTTTCTAACTCACTCAAATTTCATTGACTTGTTTCATCAATTCCTCTCTTGACTTACCCAATTATAATTGACCTCAATGTGCGAGTCAAAGAAGACCATCACCTCACCGGTGGCAACTTTAGCGCCCGCTAAACGTGCTCCAATTAGGCCACGTCGCTCGGGACTGTGCACCACATCAACTAATTCGGGCCACTGTTTGGCAACATAGTCATCCAATTGTTTTTTAAGCGTCTCCCATTCACTGCCATCGTCCACGAGCACAATTTGCTTAAGTAGTTCGCGTGGCGTGCGATTGACGATGCTGTAAATGGAGCGCAGAAGCGTCTGAAAGTGTTCATTGTAGAATATGAAGATGATGCTGACATTGGGCAGTTTGGCCAGATATTTGCGCGTCTTGCAACTGCCGAAATGAAGAGAGCGAGTGAGAGAGAGAGAGAGAGAGAGAGAGAGCAAATCTTAATAGTCGTTACGCCAGTTGAGTTAACCTAAACTTACGCTTCTTTTCGCACATCGGGCACTGAGCGATTTACGGAGATTCTGTCGGAGAGATAGCCATTGAAGCCATTCCTACGATACTCCCGCTGCTCTAGCTCCCTCTCCGAAGGATCTATACTGGCCGGCTGTCCATGTTCTCCCAAGCCGACACGTGCCTTGTCCGCTTCCATTGCCTTGTAATCGTGCCAATCCTTGCGCTCGCCCTGCGGCGTTGGCAGCGTAAACATTTTCAATGTATCTGGCTTGGGGATTTCCGCTTTCTGTTCTTGCTCAGCATCGCGTATAGAATTCCGATCCTGAAAGGGCGGACGGGGTTGTCGACGTGTCGGCGGTATATTGGCGGCACGAAATTCGGGCGTTATTGGATCACCATTCGGATCCAGATTACTTTCATCCACCGCATCCGCTGGATTCGCTTTGCCCAGACGCTTCTCCACAATCACTGTGGTCAGCAGCGAGATGAAGGCGATAATCATTATCAGGAAGATGAACTTGCGCATCAGCCGCTTCACCTGGCGCTTCTTTATGGCCATGGCCAATACGTTTTGCTGCTGTGAGCTTATGATTCAGAATGGTTTCAGACTCGAGCGGCCAGACACGTTGAGTCAACTGCAACTGCGTGGCATGGATGTCCATTAATCTAATTGCAACTTTTTGTATCTCATTTTTTTTTTTTTTATTGTCTGATAAGGTATTGGTAACTGAATTTCGCTTCGTTTGAACATCGTTCTTCAATATCAATCAGAGAGCTATCTATTAGTTCTCGTGCCAAGGCCCAACCAACCAACTAACTGTAAATCAGCTGCCAACAACTTTCGACTTCCACTCACCTGTTTCGAGTACGATAAAAGCGTTTCTACGCTGACGCCATCTGGCGTAACTAATGCGAACTAATTCAAATGAATTCGACACGCTGATAACGCCAACTACACTGCAAGAAATTATATAGTAATTACACTTTTTACATTATAGAATTTCTATTTTCGTATTCTTCGAACTGTTATCTTCTAATATAACAACTGTAGATTGTTGCCGAGCCTCTTGCCTTGTTAAGCTATTGCAGCCGGTTTTATGGTTAATAATAATATATTTTATGCATTTTGTTGGTTCGATACGATCAATGTTTATACATTATTTAGCAGATGTTGCACACAGTTTACACTCGGGCGTTTTTAGCTCAATGACAGCTGTGTCTACACCACTGTATCAACAATTCTAAGCAAATACACACACACATAGAGACACACTCACACTGAGACACACACACACACACACACACGCGTATTTAAACGCATATTTATTGTACAACGCGACGCATTCGCAATAAATTCTCACAAAATTTCGACGCATTGTGGCAATAAAATGACATTTTTTCATATTTACACACATAAAGTCAATGCCAAAAAAAAAAACGCAGCCATGAAGCAGCAGTTAGGAGGTAGAGTAGAGTAGGCAGAGCAGAGTTTTTTTTTTTTTTCTTTCTTTTGTTTTTTA
Source organism: Drosophila stalkeri (assembly GCA_035047405.1). Lineage (NCBI taxonomy): Eukaryota > Metazoa > Arthropoda > Insecta > Diptera > Drosophilidae > Drosophila > Drosophila stalkeri. Next base: position 19,524,776 of record JAWNPR010000039.1, read on the forward strand.
CATTTTTTATGGCCACATGATGTGAAATATTTTCTAGGCAGACAATTTATTTGTACATGACGAGAGATACGTATACTGTGTATCTATTTGCCTGCTATGAGAACTGATGTGCGATAATAGAGTAAAAGATACAAAAGAGTTAACGAATATCTAATGCTCGGAGCAGATAACAAATAAGACTGATAAGATAAAATATGTAATTAAATTTCAAATTTGAAATATATCTTTTATTTTCACAAGTCCAATGTGTTACAAATTTCATTAAAAATTCGATATGCTTCATTTTAGGGCATTAAAAAAAAAAACATAACAAATAGAACTGTGTCAGTTGGCCGCATTTGACAGCTGCGGCTGCTTGTTGTTGGCGTTTTCAGTTGAGCTTCTGCTTTTGGCTGGTTCAACTGCCAAAATGTTGTCGCGGCTAAAAGCGCAGCAAAGCAATAAAAACCAAATATTGTAAAATTTTATAAACATTTTGGCGGAAGATAACAAATGGGAATACAGACATATATAAGTGTAGCAGCTATGGTATAAATATATGTATAAATAAATGTTATTTTATATAGATTATTTCAACACTATTAGCAATATATACAATTTTTTATATAAATATATATACAATTATTCAATTGGCTAATAATTAAATTAAAATAATTAGTATAAATACAGCTGTGGCTGCTAATTGGTTTTATATTTATATATTTGACAATGTAGCGCTATTTGTGAGTGTTTATTTTTTAATTATTGTCAATTGTTATCGCAAACATCTGTTCACCTGTTGCGTTATCAACTTACGCTTATCATATGCCACCTTTTATTATCTTTACTGTGATAGCGATCGATTCATGTATTGCTTACCGTAAAAGTTATTAAATGCAGTAATTGAGACAAATAACTAAGAGATTTTTTGAATTAAATATATGAATATGAATAACGTTTTATAAGATCAATTTTGGATCAACAATAAATAGAAATATTAATAAGAAAGCGATTGCCATTTACTTCAAAATTTCGGCTTTTTAATCATACTGAAATAAATTGCACAATATCTTCATTTGTTTTCTATTATATAACTCATTATTATATTTAAGATTTGAGGTCAGAAAAAGTACTAAAAGTTTTCGGTTCTCTGAGTTGAAAACTAAAAATAATAAAAACTTCACAAAAATTCATAATAAAAATATCATATATCTTAATTTATATAAATCTAATATTATAGATCTCATATATATTGTCAAGTCGACAGATTGTAATTAAATATACAAACTAAAGAAAAAAATATTACATATTTAATTAGAGATAAAAATTTCAGCAAAATTTTCTATAATCTTCTTTCATAATTTTTATGGTCTAAAGACCTTCAGAAACAGTTATAATAATAATTACAATGTAATTAATATTTTTACCTAAAACAAAGAAATTTATTTCTAAAATGCAATCAAATTAAGGCTTAGTGATTTTTTTTATTTTTTTATTGAAGCTTAACTTTTTGGTTTGTTTGCAAGCAGATTTTCGCGTAAAATATTTCATTAGCCTTTGGTAGCAAGTGGGCGTGGCATAAAATGTATTTCACAGGCATTTGCACATGCATTATGCATAAATAAAGCGCAGGGTACGCTCGCTTCATATAAATTTACGCGTTTGTAATTACGTAGAAATTAAGCTGGCATCAACATTTAATTGCTAAAAGCCCCAGACGCACAGCCAGCTAGCCAAGCTCTTCATTGGTTTAGATATATATTCATATATAGAGTATGTATATGTGTGGAAGCAGCCACGCATGCTAAAAAGGGAACGAACATTTAATTAACAAATTTTACGCATTTATTTTCTATTTTCATGTGCGCCGACTACAACTACGACGACGATGCTGACCAAACCAAACCAAACCAAAAAAAAAAAAAAAAACCGTGACAACATAATTTGCCTGACCCCTCCGCATCGCTACCAAAAATAAAATGGCGGCGACTTTGTGCCCACAACAACAACAACAACGACGACGACTAATGCCAACCACATCCACATACCACAATCGGCACAGTGAAAACGAAGGACATTGATGCCGTTGAGGGCAAATCTGTGTCGCTGCCCTGCCCCATTGCCGAGCCCCTGCATGATGTTTATATGGTCTTATGGTTTCGTGATAATGCGGGCATACCTCTATATAGGTGAGTACTATCCCAAGCACACACACACACACACACACACACCATCTCTCTCTTTCTCTTTGTTTATGTGTGTGCCAGCCTCATTTGGCTTATTGTCTGCCTCAGTGTGCGTGTGTGTGTGTGTGTGTTTATAAGCATTTAATTAAATGCAAACGAGCCTCGAGAGCAGCTGCCTTTTAAATCGTGCGGCCCCGCATCGCACAAAAGTATGCTACAGTAATTTTCTGCTCTATCCTGTAACTGATTTTTGGCAATAGGGTATATGCATTTATAATATTGAATGTTTATACTAAATATTCCATTTAAATCTATTTAAGACTGCAAAATATATTCATAATCAGCTTGACTATTCATAAAAGTTTCTTACCTCAAAGCTGATAAAAACTTTAAGTAAACTTAAGTTTATATGCAACTGCCAGCATAGCTCTCATCGTCCAGGGTATTGTTTAGTCGTATATACGCATTTTGTGTAATTAAACTTAAGCTGTTTATTTTTTGCACCTGCTGCCTGGCAGCTGATAAGTGGCCTTTGGTCTCTGGATATGTGATTTAACTTTTGTGCGTATGCGTGTGCACGTGTGCATGTATGTGTGTGTGTGTGTGTGTGTGTGTGTGTGTATTGTTTTTGTCACAAAGCGCACAGTAAATTAACTTAATTATATTTACCTAATTTCCTAATTAACCTCAGACGTAAAGCCACAAGAATTATGTGGATAAATGATGTTGAATTTCTTTTTATATGGATTTAGGCATTATCGTTAAGCTGTTGCTAAGCTTGCGGCTATTCCTATTGTTGTTGTTGTTGGTTGTCGTTGCTAGCAACAATCAGCAAGTTCATAAAGAACTCTATATGAAAGTGCTTGCAAAGTGCATAGGTCGAGCTTGGCGCACTCCTTATGGAGCTGCTCTGCTAATTGCATTCACGACATTTTCGCGCCACGTTGCGCCTTTTGGCTGTCAAATGCAATATTTAAGTGCTATATCTAGCTCTAGAAATACCAAATTAAATTCTGACTTGCTAACTAGCAGTGGCACAACTAGTTCAAATATTTGTTAAAAGTTTATGAAATAAAAAGGCTGAGGAGTTCATATAAGGTTTCTAAATTTCTTGTATATTATATATTGTGTGCATAATTTTGTTTGTTATTTGTATTATAATTTAAAAAATAATAAATTTGGCATTTAATATATTAACAATATTTATATATATATTTTTTTATATATTTTTATATATACATATATTAATATATATTAATATGCTTTTCCTATATAACACAATATCGAATCATATATCATCTCATCTCATGTGTTTCACTACAATTTCTTTTTTTTTTTTTTACTTTTATTAAAATTAAATATCTAAAATAATTTATAGAGATTTATGTATCTATAATATTAACTTTGATTCGTCACCATATCCACAGTGCATTTAAATTTCATACTCTCAGCTTTTGGCCATTTTCATTACACTCAATTTGCTCGGGTTCACGTAGCATATTATTTGGTCATAAACATTTGCAGCATAGGCCCCTAAGAGCAGTTATTAAGCTTAGGCTCCATAGAAGTCCCACAGCACGTTTCACTCTCTTTAGCCACATTTTCGTTTTTTTTTTCTATTTTTTTTTTATATTATTTTTTTAGTTTTTAATTAAAATGGCAGCCAGCAAAACAGAAAAACAAAAAAAAAAATATATATATATATATATATATATATATATATGAAGAAAGTGAAGGCAAATGCAACAAAATTGGGTTAACGTTGCTCTCGCCTTCACACTAAAGCGTGCAAGCGCTGCCTTCATCTTTCTCTCTCTCTCTAGCTTTCTCTCTCTTTCTGTGGCTGTTGCTTTTACTTGAACTGCTGCCCGCTTGGCACGCAGCAATTAAGTTGTTGCATTTTGCACTGTCGCCGTCTCCGTCGACGTCGACGCCGTCGTTGGTTGCCCGCATAAATTATTGCGTGTTGCATACAAAAGTGCGCTTAACGGCCCACTTGCCGCAGAGGCTCTCAAAAAGTGGCTGCTACAATAACAGCAGCAGCACAAGCAGCAGCAGCAGCCACAACAACAACGAATGCAATTAACCCCCACAAAACTTGACTTTCCTTTTTTTGGTACTCATTGTCGTAACAAGAGCTTTGGCTCCGCAACTCAGCTAACAACAGTTGTCATAAATTTAAAAACAAAAAAAAACATTATCTGATATGATTTAAAAGTAAATATATTAAGTAATACAGAGAATTCAATAGAAATCAATAGAAATCAATAGAAATTTTTTATTAAATTTATTTATTTAAAAAGCTAAAAGATTTAATTAGTTTAAATGTAGATAAGAATTCATTTGAAATTTATAAAAATAATTTAAATAAATAAAAAAAAAAATATATGACAAAGCAATTCAATAATTTTAAACTAAAAGCAAGCAATCAAATTTTTTTTTTTGTATTTAATAATTTATTTTTAAATAGTTAACTTTGTTTTATTTAACTCTTAAGAAATGTTCAGCTCCATTCAATTCTATTTAATTTATCTGTGCCAGCAATTTATGAAAAAAATATAATAAAAACAATTAAAATACAATAGTTGTAAAAATCCAAAAAAAAGAATTTAACATAAATTGCAATAATTTCTTTTCATTCATTTATGCTTTAAATTTAGTATTTGAATAACAAACAAAACTAACTTGAATTGGATAAACCAATTAGAAAATATATATATATATACATGTATATATATATAAAAATTATATATATGTATATTTATCTTGTTTGTTTGCAAATGAGATTCTTGCAAATATTTATGGCTGCATAAAGTTCAATAGCGCAGAGCACAAATGCGAGACAGGTTTATGACCATTTGAATGAAACTGCAGTGCTCAGCATTTAGCCAGGTCTTAAGTGTTATGGCCTTCACTGTGCTGCTGCTGCTGCTGCTGTTTTTAGCCTAGGTAAGACTTGGCGCATTTAATGCAGCAGCAAGAGGAAGAAAATTGAAAAAAAATGTTTATCTGCGGGCCCATAAATTCTATTTTGGCAGCTAGCCCGCCAGCATGAGCATCATCCGCTCCTTTGCTCTCCCTCTCTCTCACTCTCTCCCTAATGAGCGGGTCAGATATAAATGAGGCTAATTTTTGGCGCGCGCCATTCTCCAAATGAGAATAACAAAAATTCAATTATACTACATACACATAAAAACAAGAGCTGAAACCCGAGCTGCTCGACGATATATAAATGGTTAAATTCCACAATTTATATCAATCTGATTTCATTTTGTTTCAACTAAAATATTTATGCTCCAGCATGATAATAATAATAATTTTCCTGTTCTCTCTCTCTCTCTCTCTACCTCTCTCTTTTGCAGCTTCGATGTGCGCGATAATATGGCCATTGAGCAGCCCAGACATTGGTCAGCTCCGGAGGTGTTTGGTTCACGTGCCAAATTTCATTTTGACTCGCAGCCAGCCACATTGGAAATTAAGGTAAGATTCGCCTTGGTTAACCAACAACGATTCACAGTTTTCTTCATTTTATTTTTGTGTGAATGAAATAACGATTTTAACTAAAATGAATTCCTTAAATATTCCATGGAGTAGAGGTTTTTTTTTTTTTTTGAAATACTTAAAATAACCAACTCGAATCGAAACATTTTGACTATTTAAAAGGCCTACCATGAAACGTGAAAAGGCACAAATATTTCGCTTGTAGAAATTAAAAATTCAATTGAATTTTGTGAAAGAAAATGTAAGTGAATGAATGATAGACTAGAATATGCTCTATAAATAGATGAAAATTTGGACAACAGCTGAAAAGATTCACAATAGATATAGATTATAAAGTATTGCTGAGTGAATTCTTAGATAAAGTATTTAATGCATTTTATAATATTTAATTTACTGAAAGTTTTTAACCTGCAAATTCAGTTAGTTTTAGTTTCCATAGCAAAATGAAAAAGGTTTTCCAATTGGGAAAATCTGCAAATGGCAATTGGCATTGCGAATGCGTGTTACGAATTAAGTCAGTGCGAATAACAGCAAGCGGATGTACCGAACGTTTTGCAAATGGCCAAAATGGTGGAATGCGGAATGCCAAATAACGTTAGAAAGCTGCGAATGCGACTGTGACGGTGACTGCGACGGTGACTGAGACGCTGACTGCGACTGAGGCAATGCGAAAACAAATTTAGATATCAAAAGTTGTTAAATTGCCTCGCGCACGCGAAATGTTTATTAATGTCTTGCATGTTTACAGATAACTTGATTTACCGTTATTGTCATGCAATGCACATAGACACACACACACACACACATACACATACATAGAGACACACTGTGTGTGGCAGCTACTTGAACTAACGCCTCGGCATGTCTTTGCACCACATACCGTTGACTTTTAAAGGCCAACTTGAGTTGGCTTCGGGTTCCTGACTGTTGGAATCCTTGGACAATTCCTGGCTTAAGACAACCTGCTGGGAAGGCTAACGAGCTGCATGTTCACACACGCACACTCAACTATGAAGTTGAAAATGAATGTGAAATGCACACGAAGAGGCAGCCTGAAGTATTCTCCTATAAATTTGCGATTCGCGGTTGCATCAGGCTTCATAATGCAAAGCGATATAACTGAAATATATATATATATGCATATATTATACATATATCTTTATGCATATATATATATAACTCAAATAGTCGCATGAATTATGTGCGACAAATGGTTGGCATCTGGGTAAGAGAGCTGAGTTTATAAATGAATTTTAATTGCCTTTCAATTGCCGGGAAATTAACCTAACGCCAGAGCACGACTATAAATTACGAACAAACAGTTAGAGAATTCGCCCGCTCAAGCGAATGCGATACGTTTGATTATATCAATAAAGAGTATGAGCTGAGAGTGGGAGTAATTAGAATTATAAATTCATAGTGAATCGGAATTTTTAATTTCAATAATAATTTTATTAATTATCAGTATGTTATTCTTAAACTACGGAATAGGTCAAAGCAAGCATTTAGTTAACTAGTTCACGGAACTACTTTTTTTTTTGTTCATTAATTAATTAAAAAAAAAATGAAAGATATATCTATTATTTATTGAGATTATTCTTTATTCATTTACGAAACTAGGCTGAATAGCATTTACTAGTTCAAGGAATTTGTTAATAGCTCATGTAAAAGTGTGTGCTTGGTAAAGGAACTACAAAAAAGAACTAGTTCCTTTTATGTAATTAGCATTTGCGCCAAAAGAGCAATTTCGTTTATTAAATAGCTGCACATATTATAGTGTTAGAAGAACCAGTCTTATAATAGCTCTTATAAAGGAATTTTAATTAATTACAAGCCAATTGAACTAATTCATTCTAAGCTCTAAAGCTCTACTAATCATTAGGATACAACTAATGAACTAGTTCAATGTTCAATACAAATTTCCTGATAGGTTATTAATAGCAGTGTAATCTAAAATTGAACTGTTCTATGGAACTAGTTCATTTATTTAAAACACACATGCTAAATTGAAACCATTCATTGACTGAGCTGCTCAGCCATAATTAACTGAACCTACAGCTGCGAGAACTAGTTGGCCACAACTAGAACGCTTCGACCGGACTCAGGTTTACGATATATGTATGTATATCTCAAGTGCCATGGCGCACAGACCACACACAAGTCGTACGACTTGGGTGACATGGAATAATTGAAAATTACATGTGTGCAAGCAGAAACAATTGTGTTATGTGGTGTGCAGGTGTAAGAGTGTGTGTATGCTAATCATCAGTTTCCTTTCAGAAACTCACACATACATATATACATACATGTATTATAATTTAACGTATGAAATTTTGCAGGATATCAAAAGACATGATCAAGGCATTTACCGTTGCCGTGTCGATTTTCGCACAGCTCAAACACAGAGCTTCCGTTTCAATTTGTCTGTAATAAGTGAGTATCCAAAATGTAGACACACACACACACACACATACACACATATATACACACTCTATATGGCATACCTACATATCTACCTATCAATTGTTGCTGTTGTTTTTAGTACTTCCGGAGCAGCCCATCATACTGGACCGTTGGGGTCGTCAACAGAATGGCACACAATTGGGTCCCAAGCAGGAGGGCGATGATATTGTTATCACTTGTCGTGTGGTGGGCGGTAAGTAAGCCCAACTATCCTTGCTTAACCCCATTGCCAATGGACACGCCCCCAATTTCTTTATACGGTTTCTGTTTTTTTCTATTTTTTTTTTTGTTGCTCTACACATGACTATATCCGCTCGACCGGCTAGACAATTTCCTGTTAATTTCCTTAAAAGCTTTGGCAAAAAAAAAAAAAGAAAAGAAAAGCAAAAATTGGAAAAAAAAAAACCTCAAGCCGCACTTTGACCGAAAATGAAAATATCACAAAGTTTGTGTTTGCTTTGCTTTTCGTTTTCTTTGCGTTATATATATATTTTTTTTCCTCTTGCTTTATTTTAGCTCTGCCAAAACTTGACTTTTTAATTTGCGCTCCCTCTAGTCGCCCCCTCCCACTCTCACACACACTCTCTCTCTCTCTCTCTCTCTCTCTCTCTCTCTCTCTGTGTCTCTATATGTTCATCTACAATTGTTTTTCTTTTCTGTTCGTCTCTTTCGATTGGATTTGATAGGTCGACCGCAACCGCAGGTCCGCTGGCTCGTAAATGGACTACTTGTCGACAATCAAAACGAGCACAATTCCGGCGATGTTATCGAGAATCGACTGTTGTGGCCATCGGTGCAGCGTAACGATTTGAATTCCGTATTCACATGTCAGGCATTGAATACGCAATTAGATAAGCCCAAGGAAAAGAGCTTCATACTGGATATGCATTGTAAGTGGGCAAAATTCCAATACTTCTAGCTAGCCACTAGATAGAATTGTCTATATATACATATATATATAAGCTAGCTGACCCAAATAGGAAAAGTATGACAAATTTAGTGAGAAAAGTAATCTAGTCTAATCGATTGACATATTTATATAAATATCTGCAGGAAAACTATTCATATATTTATATAAATATTTGGATATCAGTCAAGAATTTGATGATTCATTTGAATCTGAATCTTGAAATACCAATTTAATTAGTTAAATGAAAATATTATTATACATGAGGCAAATTCTTAATTATTTCCACAACATTCAATTCAATCAACAACTGTTGTATAAACATAAACAAATCTAATGAAATATATTTCATGATTTCACAAATAACAAAGAACAATGTGAATATTTCCCATATATGTAGCGCACTCCAAGTAGCCATTAAATAATTACCACGTTTACAATGAAATGAATGAATGAAGGGGCGTTAGACCTAACATTAACCTCGCTCTATTTTCTGCTGCATTCGTGCTGTCCATTAGTTATGCAAAGGTAAGAGCAGACATATGTGTGTATATTCGTGTGTGTGTGTGTGTGTGTTTGTGTAGTCAGCACTTGAGTTGAGACGGCTCTTAGATGCTATCGTACGTCGAGCAGATACAAATTGTTAAAGCTTCGCATTATTTATATAAACTTGACATGCTACATAGATAGGTGGCATAGGTAAAAGCTGAGTAGATGTGTAATTAACTAAAGAGATGCAGAGCATGTTTAAGAAATTATAACATTTATTATTAATATAACTTGTATATAAATGTTATACGCAGATCTCTGTTAAAGATATTTAAAAAATACTTTGCTATCTAAGGCAATTAATCAGAGTTTATTGAATGTTTTCCATTATAATAAATTGTAAACTTTTTGTTTGCAGTGAAACCATTAACCGTAAAAATTCTGGATCCGCCCAGTTCAATGATTGCCGATCGACGCTATGAAGTCACCTGTGAATCATCCGGTTCACGTCCGAATGCCATCATCACCTGGTACAAGGGAAAACGTCAATTGCGACGCACAAAGGTGAGCAAGAGTTTGGTTCGTGTTTTAACGTAGGCTCGACTCGCACCTGACCGCAATTGGTGTGCCCACTGTTGAGGGTTATACTAAAGGGGCTGTTGACTGACTCACGGATAAGTTATTGTATTTGCATAGGCAAGCCACAGACATCGACACAGACACACACACACACAGACACTGCAGCTCGTAACTCTTTGGGAATAGAAGGGGGGCGCAACACCCACTTGTTGTCCCTGGGCGTGGCTCACACTCGCCGCGCTCCGCACTCACCGTTAGAATAAACACAGATAATGTGATATAAACTCTACAATACACAACGTACAGCAACGCCTTCCCGTCGCCCACTGCCACGCCCCGCGCACCCGCACCATGGCTTTTCATTTTATTTGCTATGCTTTGCCTTTTGCCATTTTCATAGCAGTTGTTGTTGTTGCTGCTGTTGTTGCTGTAGTTTTTGTGTTTTGGTTTTTTGTCTTTTTATTTTTTTTTTGTTTCAACTTTGGACAAATTTATGGGAGTTTTAGCGCAATTTTGTTGCAATTCATTTTTGTGCCGCTCCGCTGTTGACTTGCCCCAAAGCCAAATCCCAACCCCAACCACAACCCCCGTTTTGGCCCGGAACCCGAAAAACAGTTGTTGTTTATGTCCATGTCTGTCCGCCTTATATGCATACTCGTTTATGCATACCAGCGCTGATTGCTTTGCCGTTTGCAGCTACACTCCTTTAAAGGCCGGAAATGTTTTTCACTAGTTTTTCACGTGGCATAAAGTTGCCGTAATGCGGCAAAAGGCCGCCCTCTAGTCTACGGCAGTCAGACAGCCAGACGGACGGACACACACATATACACACTGAGTTAGAGAAACACACAATCCCAATGTACTGGCCTTTAGACATGCTTTTGCTACATGCCTTTTGGTGCCTTAGTTTCCACTCTAATGTGTGGACGTTGTGGGTGGCTTTGATGTGTGTCTCTCTCCCTGTGTGTGTGTGTGTGTGTGTATTAGTTTCTCTCTCCACGCCCCTTCGTTCACTCCCATTTTGTGTGTATGCCAGACATGGGAATATGGCTAGCATAATAGTAAAGTCTAGCTAGGAACTTCATATGGAGCACGACATTAATCAACGTTTTTTGAGGCCAACGACAATTGAGTCCCTCGTTACGAATCGCAGCTAATTAGATAGTTCGAGTCTGACTCCTGACTCCGACTTTGAGTTGGCTCAAAACATGTTATTTATATATTTTCAAATAACTAAAGTTTTCAACTAGGTTAAACTATTTATATGTAAAAACTTACTTTTGAATAAATAGGGCAACGCATTTCAACTAATTACAAAAAATCTAGACAATTCCCAAACATTAATTGCATATTCTTATAGTGTTTCGTATATTTGAAATATTTATAATTTGGAACTTTTGCTGTGAGTACTTAAAACATTTTTATGTTGCCCATTTATTTCGCTAACTGTTCAGCTATTAACACCTTTTGAAGAAGCGACTGCACAAAAACGTGCCACTCCAAACACAACAGATCCCATACTTCACTTACTTTTGCATGTAGTTGTATGTGCATATTTCACGCCTTTAGCAGCCGTTTAGCAAGTTTTGCTGCTTGGCCGCCAGGGGGCGACACCCACACACACACACCCACACATACGTGCGCTTAAAAATGAACAATTTTATGACCTGTTCAACTAACAGCAAGAATAACGACTACAACGGCACAACTAATTATGTGTTGTTGTTGTTGTTGTTGTTGTTGTTGTTGGTGGTGCTCGGCGCTATAAAATTTATAATACCCACACAAGGCACATAAAACCCAAAGTATACAGCAATAAATTTTAAATTGCAAACATAAAATATTTCGACAAATTTGCAAAAAAAAAAAAAAAAAAAAAAACACACACACACACACACAGAGAGAGAGAGAAAGAAAACAATGAACAGAACGCCTTAGGATATATTATTTTTTTTTGGTGTAAAGGGGAACCCACACTCGCGCACTCTCTCTCTCTCTCTCTGTCCCACTCACTCTCTGTTTAGCTCTAAGGCCGAAACTTAATTAATGCAGAAACACATTTTGCAGGACGACATATCAAAGAACTCGACACGCTCCGAGCTGAGCTTTGTGCCCACCACAGACGACGATGGCAAATCGATAACATGCCGTGCGGAAAATCCAAATGTGAACGGCCTCTATTTGGAGACCATGTGGAAATTGAATGTCGTTTGTAAGTATTACAAATTGTGTTTAAGTCTAAAAAATATATATATATATATATATATATATATATATATATATACATATATACTGTGTGTACGCTAAAAATAACCAAAAAAGAAAAAAAGAAAGTATAAGCATTTGCCGACAGCTAGCAGAAAGGTAGACAGCCAGCTAAAATTTATTACGTCGTCGTCGTCGTCGTCGTCGTCGTCGCCGTTGAAAGCCTTTAAAATGCAAATAAATCAAAGACAAATGACAAATTGTGAATAATTTGCTATGGGCCAGAAGGCAGCCGCCATTTTGCCACCCAAAAAAACCATCCCCAGCTCCACACCTTTTCACATTCAAATCGCTGGCACCCCCCCAAATGAAATATGTGGGCTAACAAAATGTATGGCAGGCGCTTAAATTAAATGAAGGACTTTACGTACTCATCCCAATTCTATGCCTATGCCACTCCAAAAACAAAAAAATTCAAATAACCCGAACAGGAAGGAATCATATCAAAGTAAATGTTTTGCTTTAGCTAAGATGGTTTCCTAGTTATAACCAAGCGCTGCTGTTAATGGTTGAAGTATACCTATAACATAGGTTGGTTAAGTTCCATGGGGTTAGGGTAGGTTAAGAAGGGGGGTGGATTGCATTTAGTTAAGTTAGGTCAGCTTAGGTTAGGCTAGGCTATGCTAGGAGCTTATTGATTTCGTTAGCCAAAGTGAGGCAAGCATATGTTGACGCACATTAGATTGACAGTTGAGATATGATTACGTAATATATGTTTCTATGCCGTATGGAATAGATTATGTAAAGATAGGTAAGGCTTACATAAACTAAGTATAGAATCCAGCACTTTCTCAAGGTCAAGTTTAACTTATTGCAGTGAATATGAGAAAAAATATCAGAGTAAAAAAGAGTATAGATATAAGAGAATATATGCATAACTTACATATATGTAATGATGGACATTACGTACTCAGACCCATTACATGCAGAGTATATAAAATATTTATATAAATATATATTTGCTTATTCAATAATAAACAAAGTGAAAAATTTCTATCATTAAACTTTATTTTGTATATATTTATCCCATTGCTATTTGATCATATATTCAATATCCTGCCAGAGCTATAAGTTATTAATGCTTAGCCACAGAAATCAAAGTAAAATCTATAAAGATTGTAGTTAAAGATTAACCAACTGCCAAACATGTTGTTGGCCCCAAATTGTGCAGTCAATGGGTCAATAGACGCCAAAGTAAGCACTGCGGACATCGTAAAGTGCCAAAGCCAGAGTTGTGTTTGAGTTTACGTTACGTATACGTCGCGTTGTATTTTATTATTTCGACTGTGTGTACATTGTGTACACACACACACACATATACTTATTCATGTGTGTGTGTGTGTGCGGCACATCACGTAATGTTATTTCTTTGCTTTTCACTTCCTCAAATATTAAATTTTTACTGCAATCTGCTGACGTCAAAAAAAAAACCCAAGTAAAGAGAAGAAAAGAACAAAATACACAGCAAGAAAAACATGTTGCTGTTAAACCAAATATACATATGATTATATATATATATATATATATATATATATATATATATATATATATATATATATATATATATATATATATATATATATATATATATATATATATATAAATATACATAAGGTGTTATTATTATATTTTTTATGCGCCACACATACTTCTTGGCTTCATATTTTATATTTTAGAAAATTATTTTTTATTATTTGTTTGTTTTTGTTGTTTTTTTTTTTATTTTTATATTTTGTTTTGCCTTTTGGGCAATGCCGTTCGTAACATTGACGCAAATAAAGTTTATGATCTGCACGTACGACAGCATATTCATATATAAATACACACACACACACACACCCACATACACATACAGATACTCGTAAGGCAAACGCTTGATTTTGAAAGCAAGTAAAATATATGCATATATAAATTATGCTTTTTAATTTGAGCGCATGTAATACCCTGCAGTCAATTTGAATGCGTCTTAAAAAAGTTCGTATAAAATGATAATGCATTTTTATAGTCCTGATTTAAGTCTTAATCAGCAAGATGTTGAAAAAATTATGTACTCCAACGAAATTTTGATTAGGTAAAGGTTTAAGATTGACTTTAAAGAAAAAATAAAAAAAAAAAATAATAATTAAATAAGTGAAATATTAAAAAATATAAAAATAAAGATCATATAACATATATAAACATATTTTTTATTTTTAATAATTTTTTGTTTAGAGTCTTACATATATATTTACAATAAATATATATATAATAATATTCAAGCTACAATTTCTAAGAATTGTATTAGATTTAAATAATTTAATTTAAATTTGCTTTCGTTAAAGAGATAAAGATATTAGCATAAATTGAATTACAACCTTTTAGGAAATTTTCGAATGCTCTTAAGTTTTCTTAGAGTGCGACAGAAAGATCTCACTGATGTGAGAGACTTATGCATTATTGATCTCTTTCATTCTTATATTTACTCTATATATATAATTCTCTGAAAGATTTCTGCTGCTCTCTATAGCTCTCTCTATTTCATTTATTTGCTCGATATATCCAATTCTCTTAAAGATTTCTACTGTCTATAGCGCACTCTCGTGTCGCTTCTGTCTATTTCATCTCAATTATTTATGTTTCGTATTTTTAATTTGAACTCACATGGCAAATATGTTCCGCATCGTTTCGCATTTGTTGCTTATGCTGTTGTATCGTGTTGTGTGTGGCTTGTCCTTGTTGTTATCCTGGATGTTGCTGTTGTCGTTGTTGTTGTTGTTGTTGTTGTCCTTTCTATGCGATATCTCTATTCAGCATCATGCCTGAGTTATTATGCCAACTTCGTTTTGGCTTCTTAGGCACGGCATTTGGCAAGGCCATTTGCCATGCTTTATGCCAGCCAGCCAGCCAGTCAGCTAGTCAGCCTGTGGGGGCGTGGCAGTGTGGTGTGCTCCTGCTGCTGCTGCTGCTGCTCCTGCTGCTCCTGCTGCTGCTGCATTCTGTACGTATAATTTTCTTTATGTGTAAGAGAACGCGCGCTCGCTCTGTGTCTATGTGTGTGTGTGTGTGCGTATGTGACACGCTCGTTTTAAAATTTATAATGTGGCCCCAGCAAACAAGGCAGCAGGACAACAAAACATGCAATGCAATCACAGACATAGAGATTCCCATGAGCGCACTACACAGACAATATATTGTGACTGTGTATGTGTGTGTGTGTGTGTGTGTGTGTGTGTGTGTGTGTGCTGTGCATGTTCCTCGACCGTTGTTTATGGCTGGGCTACATTGGCGCTTGTGCTGTGTGCGTGCCTCGCATTTTGGAAAAGCGAAAGCATCGCGATATTTTTCTCAATGCTGCAATTTGAGTTGATATTTTTAAAGTGGACGCACGCCAGAGCATAGCAATAGAAATGCCAGCTTATGCTCTCTAGATATGATATATGCACATATATATATATATATATATGTATATATAAATATCACTGTATCTATGCATTCATATATGTATGTATGAGCGTGTATATATGTACATACATAAGACAGCCAGGCAATCATCCAAGATTACTTTAAATTCCATACTTTAAAGCTGTGCTCTGCAAAGAGCTAAAAAAATATATATTATTGTCAGTTGTATCTTTTGTTGTGCTTATGCCCGAAATATGGGACAAGCTATGATTAATGATGAAAGAGAGAAAGTATTATTGGTAAAGAGAAGGAATCGATAAGTAGAGAATTGATATAGAAGAAATATATATTGAAAGGGTTTTGTATGTGAATAAAAAAAATGTATAGAAATGTAATATATTGATGTAGTGAAAAATATAGAAAGAAAATTGATATAGAAGTGACATGTAAAGTATAGATATTTACGGAATAAATAAATAAAGAATAGATGAAGAGTCCAGAAATATATATGTTTATGTATATTACATGAAATATAAAATGTTATAAAGATAGAATTCATAAACATAAATTATGTATAGAAATAATTATTAGAAATGAAAAAAGTCTTGGAAATAAGAATATCGAAAAAAACAAATATAAATAAAATAAATATAAATAAAATAAATATAAAAAGCATAAATATACAATAAGAAAAATAATAAGCAAAAATAAAGAATTGACATCAACATGTCATATATAGAAAGAATAGCTAACAAAGAAATAAATGTTGAAAACATTTTTAGAAAATTAATTTATATAATAAGAATCTAGAAAACAATTTTAGAAAATAAACTTATATAATAAGAATGTAGAAAACATTTTAAGAAAATTAATTTATATAAAAAGAATATAGAAAACATTTTAAGAAAATTAATTTATATAATAATAATATATATAGAGAGAGAGAATAAATAAATATAGCTAGAATGTGAATAAAAGGAACAGATAAAAAGAACATTACGAGAGAAATTTTTTTGATTTAAAGCAATTTGTTAATAGTGTTAGAAAGGAATATACTTGAGAGTATTTGCATAGAAAAATATATAAATAAAAAAAAAATAATTGAATTTATATATAGAAAAAAAAAGTTTATTTGAAGAATATTTAGAAAGTATAGCAAAATAGAAAAATAATATATATAAAAAATAAATAAAATAATTAAATTTATATATATAAAAAAAGTATATATGAAGAATATTTAGAAAGTATTCGAAAATAACTGACATAAGAACTAAGCTTTGACTTTCAGAATGAAATAAATTTGATGAGGATTTTTTTTTTAACAATTTCCTTCTGCTAAGACTAAAGCTAAGAGAATAATTTAATAATCTTTATAGCAACATGCAGTTGCCAATATGGCAGATTATTGCTGAAGCTTTAATAAAAATTTAGCTACATTAACGTAAAGAGTAAATTCCTCTCGCTCAGTTTTATGCCCTACCCACTCCTTATATGCGCATACAATATTTTGCATTTTCTAGCTAATTTTTTGGCTTTAAAAAGCACCTGAGCTTAGCTTTAAAATTGCCAAATCGCAGCCCATACATATATCATTTCATGTGATATAATAAGGCAACTTTCATTTGCACATAAATTGCTGGGGGCTCGAAACGCAGCAGACGCTGCGATCGATAGCCTAAAACCGAAAAACTGCGAGAGTTGGGGTGTTTTGGGAAGTTTGCCATCTCTTCTACACTTCCACTCTACCACTCTTTGGGTTTTATTTTTTTTACAGTTTGCTGGCAGCTAACGGTAAATGATAATCACAAAAATGGCCTGCAACATGTGTGCGGAAATACGGCGTCGCGACTTTCGACGAAAGAGTTTTTGCAGCGGGTCCCTTTCGAGCACTTTTGCTGATTGGTGAGGCGACTGCCAGAGCTCAGAGAGGAGGCGGGCAGGTGTAGAGTAGGCGAGTAGGCGGGGTTAGAGGCGGGTGTAAAGTAAACTTTGCGAGGCCATTCAAAAGTGAGCAAACTTTTGGCCTCATCGTCGTCGTCGTTGTCGTCGACGGCGTAGACGTTGGCATCGTCATCGTCTAACTCTTGACTGGCGCCGTTTGGCTTTGGCCGCCAATAACTCAACAATATTAAGGTTGGCACGTGGCACGTCCTTCCTTCAAACGTTCAACGTTCAACGTTCAACGTTCAACATGCTGGCCGCAGCCTTTTTGAGGTCCTCTACTCTACTCTGCTGTGTCGTGCCGTGCCGTGCTGTGCTGTGTTTGTCGCAAAGTTTGTGGCTCGTTAAGCAAATTCAAACGACTTAAGCGGCAACACATGTTCGCAAGCAGCGCCAGAGGCCAGGCCAGGCGCAGCGATCCGTATTACTTGTCCCCAGTTGCCATTAGGCTCTGTTGTTGCCATAACTCTTTGTTGATGTTGATGTTGCTGTCGTTGCAGCAAATCGCTCATATTTGCAAGCACTATTAAATCAAATAGATCACTCGACTTATTTCCACAGCTGATGGCAGCCAATTGC
This sequence comes from Drosophila stalkeri, assembly GCA_035047405.1. Classification (NCBI taxonomy): domain Eukaryota; kingdom Metazoa; phylum Arthropoda; class Insecta; order Diptera; family Drosophilidae; genus Drosophila; species Drosophila stalkeri. The sequence continues at coordinate 19,543,046 of JAWNPR010000039.1, forward strand.
AGATAAAGAGACAGACAGGGAGAGAGGGAGAGAGAGAGAGAGAGAGAGAGAGAGAGAGAACTGATGCATATATTTAGGCAGTTGAAGCTTGTAGAGAATGAGGAGAGAGCACAGCTGGAATTATATTACAGCAAAGAGATGAATGCTTAGCTTGGCTAAATTTAAAATGTTCAGAAGAGATAACACAAGTGGAAAAGCAGTTGTAGTTGTAATTATAGATATATATATAATATATGTATACATAGATTATACTCTATATTCTATGCTCATTCTCTCTCAAAGTCAAACCATCAACTATAAGAAACACTTAAACAATTTATCAATTTATTGCTCTACTCTAATATCTGTCTATAATTGTTTGCAGATCCTCCATTGGTAACGCTGCGTTTGGGCTCCACATTGTCACCGGATGATATCAAGGAAGGCGACGATGTTTACTTCGAGTGTCACGTACAATCGAATCCTCAATGGCGGAAACTGTTGTGGTTACATAATGTAAGTCGCGTGAAGCCAGCTGGAAATGAATTCTCATGGCGAAACCCAAATACCTCCAAATACACACACACACACACACACACACACGCACATGCACAATGCGAACAGGAACTGTGAGCTTCAGGTCTTGCTCGAGCCTGTGCTCTGTGCTCGCTGCTCTGACCCCGGCTGTCTGCTTGGATGCTTTTCATTCATTTTCTGTTTAAGTGTCAATAGCATTGGCTAGTTGCGCACAGCTGAAGCTTTTGCTGCTGATGCTGATGCAGAAACTGATGCTGCTGCTGCTGCTGCCGATGCTGTTGCCATTGCTGTTCCCAGCTGCATTTGCTCATTTCAATTCATTTCACACCAAGACTGACGGTCGAAGCAGAAGCTAAGAGTGACGCCGCCATATGCCATTTCATTTCACAAAATAGTTTTGGGATTTGTGGCATTGATTTAAGCAACGTTTTGGCTGTCGCTCACTTGCAGTTGTAGTCGCCAACGCCTTACCCTCCATCCTCCATACTCAATCAATCAGCTAAGAGCATACGTATGAGCGCCTGAACTGACATGAAAGTCAGCCAAGTTGTTGTTGGCCTTTTCAATTGAATCGGCATCAGTATATCAGTTTGTGAATGGACTTTGAATGGCCTAACAAGCTTTGCTCGATTGTTTCACACATCTCAGGCAAATTGAAATTGCAAACGTTTGCTGAAAATATAACAGAAGTTGTTAAGTAAAATGTCTGGCCAAAGAGATTTTGAATAAAGACTGTATATTAATTGAAAATTGAAGTTTTGGAAATGCTGACGGAAACGGAGAAAGAAACTTTCACTGAGAAGCGTATTGATAGAGGATGTGGAAAGAAATAGTCAGAATATCTGACTGAAATGTGTCAGAGATTCCCATAAGAGATTAAGCTAATTTCCCTCTAACTTATTCTATAGCAACAAGCGATTCCAGCTCTGATTTCCTTCTTCTTTCTACAACATTTAATTAACATTGGTTTAACATTTCCCTACAATGTCACGCTTTACAATAATAATAATAGTGGTTTAATTTTTCTCTCAACAATAAATATCTTTTGCTACTTCAAACAGGGCATTCACTTGGAACACAATACATCGGCTCGTGTCATACGCTCCAATCAGAGTCTGGTGCTGCAGAAGATAACGAAACACTATGCGGGAAATTATGCGTGCAGCGCCATCAATGACGAAGGCGAAACGGTCAGCAATCAGTTGCCGCTGCGCGTTAAATGTGAGTATTACAAATATGTGGACATATAAAGCGCAGCAGGCAGGAAATTGCTGCGGCAGTTCAATTCAGAGATCAGTCATATATCCTATAATACTCTGGAAGCGAAGTCTAGATCAGACCAAGTCAGATATGTAATCCTTATACAGTTCTTTTATTTTCTTTACGCATCAGTTGGTTTTACTTAAGCGCAGCTTGCTGGAATGCCTCATCTATCTAGCTGTCTGGCTGACCCTTTGACCCATGTTTCTTATCATACAGCCAGACAGTGACGTTGTCAAGCTGCAGAGACAACTCCACAGCTCCCTCTTCATAGCAACCTTTACGTTTTTTCTTTTTTTTATGTATTGCATATTTTTTTTGCCCCCATTTTTGTAGCGCTCGACCGTTTTCATTTTACAACTGGAGCTCTTGAGCTGAACTCGAGTTGAGTTGTTGTCGCTGTCGTCGTCGTCGTCGTCGACGTCGTAGTCTCGATGTGGCGCAGTTGCAAGTCAAGGCTGTGAAAATATTTTTCATTCCGCTTTTTGCATAAATACAACATTTTGCCAACAGCAGCAGCAGCAGCAGCAGCAGCAGCAACAGCAGCAGCAGCAGCAGCAGCAGCAGTAAACCTCCTTGCAGACCCTCATCATCCAAACCCTTGCTTCGCTTATCTGGAAAATCCAGTCGCTTTTCATATGCTTGCCACATGCGTTGCGTCATATTTCATTGCTGCTGTTGCAGCTGCCGCGGAATTATGCTTCAATTTAACAGGCCGCGAAATGTTGCCAGCTCCAGCTCTTCTCTTGCTGCTGCTGCTGCAGCTGCAGCTGCATCTGTACTTTAATTCAAGCAATTTGACAAGCAGCTTCGCTCGGCTGCTGATCGCGCTCATAATGAGTTTCGGAGCCGGATTTAGCGGCATATATACTATAGCCTGTTGCCCGTCCTTTTTTTTATAGTTTTCTTCTTTCCTTTTTTTTTTTTTGCCTGTGAGCCATACATATGTTGCAACAGCAATTCAAATGCCACTTCTACTTCTCATCCTTGCCACATGCAGCTAGACAGACGCATTGCTTCGAGCCATAAATTAAATGCCTCGACGAAGCAGCCCCGTTGCTGCTGCTACTCCTCCTGCGCCTGCTGCTGCTTCTGCTGCTGCTGCTGCTGCTGCTACTCCTGCTGCTGCTGTTGATGTCTGCTGACATTTTGGTTTTTGTTCAAGCGACAAACTTATATTTATTTTTCAATTGCAGCTAATGCTTCAAGAAGCATTTCATATATGCATATGTGCATATATTTAACTTTATTTAAGCTTGTCTATATACTATAATGATAGCTTAGCTGCTGTGGGCAGCAGAGGTTTATGAAGTTTTACACCTTGAACCCATTGAAAATGAGAAATAAAAATAGTTAGAGATTTAATATTCAGAACGGCAAGCTGAGTTGATTTAGCTCTCCTGCTTGTATATAATTTATTTTCACAGTCGCTACGTGAAACTTCTGCAAATTAATTAATATTAAATGTTCCTAAGATTTGGAAATTCAATTAATCAATGTTGAAATTTTCCAATATTTGTCTACAACAAATTTTTTTCTACAATAAGTTTGTACACACACAAACAAAACATTAAAAAATCATCGAGCTCACAAGGGAAAAATATGAAAATATAACACTGTAATAATAAAATGAAATGAAAACACTTCTTGTATATGCTTTAATAATAGCATTATTGCTAATAAGCAAAAAACTTGTTTTGTTGAGAAAATCGTACTCTTCAAGCTCTTAAGCTTCAATTAACAGCTTAATGTGCACACTCTTAATAACAAACTCTAGTTTATTTATAGAAATGTTTGCTTTCATTTTACTAATTAAATCTATTAGTAATCTAATCTATGAGGAATTCCAAATATTCAGCAATTTTTGCCATCTCACACTGCCACAAGCAAAAGCAAATGCGCTCTCTCTCTCTCACACTCTTCCTTGACGTTCACTGCTCTGCTAATCTCGTTCTCCTTGCCTCCTGCTCACTCACTCTCTCTCTCTCTCACACTCTTCCTTTCTATGGCTTCTCCATCTCTGTCTCGCTCTCTCTCAATGTCATTTCGCACATTATGTTTGATGTCATTGAACTTTGGGCGTTTGTATAAGCAACAAGTGCTTATTCAAGTACTGTCTCGAGTGCTGCCTAATTAGCTGTCGACTGATCAAACAGCCCTCGTGAACTCGTAATTTAAATAAGCAACAACAACAATTACAGGCAGCTAGGAAGAGGAAGCCGAAGAGGAAGAGCGCAGAGCTGTTATTTTTTGGCTAATTAATTACGCCCTTTTGTAAATTTTTAAGACAAACAATTCATCAAAAATTCAACTTGCCTGACTGCTAATGCGTTTGGTTTCGCTCTTGGGATGGGTTTGAGCTTTCAGGTCTAGAGTTTGGATGTTGGGGGCATTTGGCCTTTAACGCGTGTGGGGGGCGTTCTGTTGACAACAACGTGAAATTACGCAAACGCCACGTGTGCTGTCAGCTAATAATCCTTTAACATTTATGAACGCCTTATTTACCTGCGAGTACTAAATCATGTTGCCACATCAATTAATTTCAAGTAAACAAGAACGCCAACGCGTTGCCACCCAACGTTGCCTTTGACACTGACTGACTGCCGCTATGGCTGTAACGCAGCCAACCCCCATTCTCTCATCCGCATACCCATGCCCCGCAACGCCCGCTCGCAGTCTAACTGATGAGTGAGCCGCCCAGCTGTCTAAATCACTTTTGTGCGTTTGCCTCAACGTGATCAACGCCCCAGCAACTTGGCTAGCAAAAGAAAATGAGTTGCCTCATTTTTCTCTGCGTTTTTCTTCTGTTTTTTTTTCTCGCTTTCTTTTATTTTTCTTTGCTTTTTTTTTTTTTTTTCTTTTACAACATTTGCAAGCTTGGTGACTGCTATAAATGGGCGCTATAGATGTCTAGTCTTGATTATTATGTGAATTATTTTTGGTCTTATTGATTTTGTGTGTTAAATAAGACTGTGAAAATAATTCAATTGCTGATAATTGTTGAATAAATATTACATAAAATTTTTAAAGTGGAAAATAAATAAATACAAAATAAATAATAGATAATATTGAATATATATATATATACCAATATATTGTATAAATAACATTAATAATGTGATATTGAATAGTTTTTATATATATTAAAATGTGACTTACACTTTAAAAAGTTTTTGATATTACAATAATTAATAAAATATTAATTTTTAATAAATATTTGAAACATGTTCAATGTAATATTTAATTATACATTTTTAAAAAATAATTGTAATAATTTAATTTTAATAATCTAACTTAAATTCGAATTCTTTATTTAGCATTAAATTTGATTTATTTTATTTGCATTATTTATTTAATGCTAAATAAATAATTCGAATTTAAGTTAGACTATTAAAATTAAATTATTACAATTATTTTTAAAAAATATATATTATATTCAAATATATATTCAAATATTTATTAAAATAAATCAACAGAGTTTATATATTCATTACTATATTCAATTTTTAAAATTTATTTTGTATATATTCTCCTGCTTCTATGCATCTATATAGGGTATACTACCCAATTGCATACTTATTGAATTTTTCTAATACATTTATATTTGCATATGTATTCACTCAGATACACCTGTTTGCAAGCACGCGGATCGCGTTATACTAATTGGTGCCTCCAAGGATGAGACTGTTGAGGTTATATGTGAGATACAAGCGGATCCGCCGCCAAGGTAAGTATTTACAAAAAAAAGAAAAAAAGTAGAAAACAAGAAAAACAGTAAAGAAATTTCATTGTCCTTCACAACCCTTCACGCGCCCTTGGCAATACTTTGCCTTTGCTCTCTCTTTTTGTTGTTGTTGTTGTAGGCAATTGCTTCCGTTGTTTCCTGTTGAATGGAAGTTTACTAAATTGACAAATGGCTGTAATTGTGTGCGTGGGTTTGTGTGTGTGTGTGCGTGAGTGTGTGCGTTGGCGTGTGTGTGTTTTTTTGCGTGGGTGTGCGAAACGGAAAATGCTGTTTATATGTTAGGAAATGTGCGAAATTCAACAATATTTTGATTTGCCGCCACTTCAAAGCTTTGCCCCTGCCTGCCACACCCATTTGCAAGTGTGAGGCACTTTAATTTATTTTAAATATGCAGCTGCCGCCACTAAGAGACAGATGGACAGAGGGTAGAGAAGGCAGCTGCTATTCTGCTGCTCACTGCTGGACTCTGTTAATTCGCATTGCCACATTTGCCTCACTTTAATGTTTTTTTAATGAGCCAACCGCCGCCTTCGCACCACAACGCACCGCTGTGGCCTGTCGAGCGCATTTTATGCTCGTCTCTTTTCCCTTCACACTCTCCCTCTCTCTCTCTCTCTCCCTCTCTGTGTCGCTGTCGCCTTCTCTGCGTCTGTCCAGCTGCCTTGTCTTGTATTTAATTTCAATTTTTCGTTCTGTTTCTCTCTTTTATTTTTTTTCTTGTGTTAGGGCTTTTCTCGTTGTTGTTGTTGTTGTTGTTGGTGTCTGTGGCTGCGTCTTGAGTTGACGCTTTATGCTAAAATAATTAATCATTAGCTGGCGCAAAATATGCGCGTTGTTGCCGCTGGCAGCGCAGCTGCCCTGTGTAATTGTTGTGGTACAGCTGCGAGAGGGAGTTCTAGGCGTGGCGAGTCAGAGTGTGTATGTGTGTGTGTGTGTGGAGTGAAGGGCAAGTCTCGCCCGGGGGCCGTTCTCTCAGCTTGAGCATTAAAAAAGCTGCTGCATACTTTTGGATGCCGACGGCGGGGCTAGCAGCGTGCTGTTTGGCTAGCCCAAGGTGGGCGGCTACAAGTTAATTTATCAGCATTTAACTGCTTGACAGCGATGCCAGCTATTTTGCTGATCCTCTTTTTTTCGGAATTGCTTTTTTTCTTTGTGTGTAATTTTTAAATTAAAGTATCATTTTGTTAAAAATACAAATCATTGGGTAGAATAAGAATTTAAGCGGAGAAATCTTTAAACAAAATTTAAATTAAGCTGTATGGCTAAAAAAAAGTCGAATTTATATTTGATATTATTCATATCAGTGAATGTTTTAACAGAGTTGCTAGATTAGCTGTTAGTTCATGTTAACAGAGCTCACTCGACTACTATAGATCTCTTCTCTGTTATAGCTGAAAATTGCAGCTGGAAGAGTTCGTGGAGCTATGCTATGTTAGAAACGCATATCATTTTGCTCACTTCTGTTAAATTCAGCAAATAATTCTCTGTTCTGCTATGCAATTTGCCTGTAAGCATTTTATTCGCTCTCGCTGTTAACTCAAGCTTTTCTCTTTTTCTGTTCTGCTACGCAATCTAATCATTAGAGCGCTTAGTCCGCTCTCTGGCTGTTAACAGCGCGCTCGTGTGCCGGCATTTAACAGCGCTGTTAACTCTATCTGTTCTGTTTTATTGTAAGTTTGTTCTGATTTTTATGCTACAGCAGATTGTATATTGATTGATTTCATTAATTTAATATAAATTTATATACATATATACATTTTTTTATACATATATATATATATGCATATAGTTATTAATAATTTATAAGGGCAGTGAGAAAATCTGAAAGCGTCCAACCGAATATGCCAGAGATAATTAACCTTTTAAGAGGCTTTCCCTGTGTCAGGCGGAGTCAACTCTGTTCATCTCGGTGCTCAACTGTAATACTGTAATACTGCAATAGTGTCTCTGTGTGTGTGTGTTTAACCTTTAATATTTTAACGAGCTATTTTAAAAATGTAAGACTTTTCAAACATGCCTCACTCTTCTCATTCTATCTCTCTCTCTCTCTCTTGCATACGACATTCGACTTTTCGCCTGGACTGATGTTTCTGCCTTTTGCATGCGCTTGCCACTGACAACGCAACTGTCAAAATGTCAACGCAATACAAACAACAACAACAACAATGATAAAAAAAACCAACAACAAACATATGCAGAACATTTCGCTGGAAATTTAACAACTCAGGCGAGACACTGGACGTGGGCAGTGAACGATTCAGCGTGAATGGAAGCCGCAGCATTTTAAAGTACACTCCGGTTACAGATCAGGTAAATGCCGCCTACCTTGACCAATTAAGAAGCATACATATACAATAAGTCGCTTCTGCTATAAAAATATGCATATTTTTTTTTACTTTATATATTTTCAGGATTATGGTACATTGTCCTGCTGGGCAGCTAACGAAGTGGGCACACAGCAACATCCCTGTCTCTTTCAAGTTGTTCTAGCAGGTGAGTCTACAGTAGCTTAACAACTACTATGTTAATGAATATTCACATAAAAGGTTGCTACGCTTCATTCATCTGCATAGCTGTTATAGTATTTGTCAAGTCCGTTTTCTGCATATGTAGATGCTCTGGGTTTTAATCTCGATATATATATTTAAGCAGCAGAAGAGCACAGAATATAAATAAATATGAGTGCGAGTAAGTTAGATGAACGGCAGGGATTGCAGCACTGACAGCAAGCAAATCTCCACTCAGCGGCCATTCGTGTGTAGAGAGTATACAAAAATGCAGCTACCATTATCACTCTTTGTTGTGATCTCGTTTCATATGCTTACACAGTAGAGTAAGGAGAGTAGCTAGTGTTGCTAACAGCAAGAGTAACTCAACAGAGAGGGAGAGATACGTCTGTTGTCAACAGTCACTCTGCACAGCAGTCACCGTTCTTTTACAGCAGAATGAGGAAAGTGACTAATGCTGCTAACAGAATGAGAAACTTAGGAGAGCCGCGATTGGTGTTTAGAGTAGGGGAACAAACTCTGTTGACACTAGCGCGCTTTGTGCTCACACTCTTCACAGCAATGACTGCTCTGTTAAGTTACGCTCTCTGTCCTACTCTCACTCAGCTACATAGCATATGGATTATGGCGCTAGCAGAAAGTTTCGACAGATCAGCGATTGCCAGGGAGAGTGTTAGTATTTAGTCAATATGTGAAATCAATAATAGAGTAAAGAGAGTAAAAGCTATTTGATTGTTTAACACAGCTGCATAGGGAAACAGTCTAACTTGCCATTAATCGCTCTTTATTGTGATCTAATGGAAAAGATAATACAGAAAGCATTTGCTCGAGAATATATATATGAGATGCACGATATTTAAATTCATACGTATAGTTAAAGCGAAGCAACTGTTTTCTGTGCGTATATCTGCCCGTTGAGTGTTTTTTGCTTTTGACCTGACCAAGTTAAGGCCACAGGCAAACACTTCTGAGCTTCTCTCTCTCTCTCTCTCTCCCTATCCCTTTCTGTAACAACAGAACAACAATTTATTGTTCTTCTTTCTCGCTCTCTTGGCTTCTTATTCATGTTAATTTGCTGCTGCACATCCTGTAAACATTGGACCACATAAATCTCGATTCGGAACATATGGACGCAGCTCTGCCAAATGCTGTTACCAATTGCAGCACCTTCAATCGCACCGAACTGAGTGTTGACATACAATGTATACCCGGCTACGATGGCGGCTTGCCACAAATATTTGTGCTCGAAATGTTTTCAACACGCACCGGCGATATCAGGTAAGCATATTAATCAGCTACACGTATAAACTGACAACTACAATAAACGGACGGGCACACACACACACACAGAGACACACAGATACAGATACATATATAGATGAAGCACGTTTTTCCCTTGTGGATTGCTTATAAGCGGATTACGTTTGGGGAACTTTCCTTAGCTTGCGGCCCAAGACTCAGCTTTTCAGCATATGTCAAAAAAGTCAAATATGCGATTAAATATTACCTGAGGTTAATCAAACCGGGTTGCTAGTGTATTAATAACATAAAAGAAAGTGTTGAGCTGAGCAGAAAAAGAAAACGAAAAGGAAGGCAAAGATAAAGAGAAGAAAAAATAAGACTTTTATATATTTGTTATATATGTCTTTAAGTATAGTAAATGAATTTCATTTGAGTAATGAAATGATGTGTATATATATATATGTATATGATAAATATTTTATATTATAAATTGCGAAACATAATATCTACTGATTGAAATACTTTTTCCTCCAACTATTGAATACGTCAATATCAACAGCAACTCATTTATAAATATTTACAAGTATATATACATTCCCTTATTTACATAAAATATATAAATAAAAGATATATTTATAATGGTCTCCCAGTCCAACTTCCACTCCGACTCCCACACACAATAATAATAACAACTTCTATCTGCATTTGACAGCTCCCTTAAATCGATATTATTCAATATCAGTTTCAGTTGGACAATTGGGAAGAGATGTGGATGCGAAGCGAGTCAAAAGCATAACTTAAATAAGCGTGTATCCACACCTCCTGCTCTTAGCAGGAGGCGGGTGTGTAATTAGGCGTAAAAGAGAAGGCCTTCGGGCTAAGTTGTTTCCATTCCAAACGTTTTGCCAGCGCAAATCAACAATTTATATGCATGTCAAATGCGTGTTTAAAAAGATGCGCATTTTATTACCGAACTCAAACCCAACAAAAATTCGAATCTTATTCATATGCACACACACACACACACATAGAGAGAGAGAAAGAGAGACTCACCCACACACACACGCTTGGATAATATTATGCGGCAGGCAATGTATAAATTTTCTCGAAACGAATCGAAGCAAAACCGCAAACATTTAATAAATATTGCTTATTAAAACAATGGCAAAATGGCCTGGAGGGAGATGTGTTGTTTGGGCAGCAGCTCTGGAAAAATATCAAAGGACCCTCATTCAAAAAGATTGCGCTAAAACGCAACAAACGTCGTCATCAATGTAAAAATGTTTGCTGAAGCAAATGGCACATGAGAAAAAAGAATAGAGTAAAATTAGCTGGACAAAGATGAACTCTCAATGCTCTATAAAAAGGATCTAGGTGAATCAAAGAGAGATATCTGGCTTAAAAATATAAGAGATAGAGATAGAGATAGAGATAGAGATAGAGATAGAGATAGAGATAGAGATACAGATACAGATACAGATACAGATACAGATACAGATACAGATACAGATACAGATACAGATACAGATACAGATACAGATACAGATACAGATACAGATACAGATACAGATACAGATACAGATACAGATACAGATACAGATACAGATACAGATACAGATACAGATACAGATACAGATACAGATACAGATACAGATACAGATACAGATACAGATACAGATACAGATACAGATACAGATACAGATACAGATACAGATACAGATACAGATATAGATATAGATACAGATACAGATACAGAATCACATTCAGATTTAGATATAGATAGCTAGGGATAATGAAGATAGAAATATGGAAAGAAAATGATTTTGATTATAAGGAACGAAAATGTGATTAATCTAAATTTATAATTCAGATAAAAGCAAAGTTACCGCTGTCAAGGCAACGCAGGGAATCTCCACTGATTTAATTTTCTTATTTGATTTATTCTATAAAAACTAATAAAAATTTATATAAAAAGAAAACCTTTTCAGTTCAGTTTCAATAATTATAACTTCTGATTCAGTTCTCGCCCATATTCTATATATATATATATTCGTAAAGGTTATCCAAGCGTTTGTCGCAACGTAGTATTACGTATTGCTTCATGAATCTCTAATACCTCAAACCGAGAGCATTCAAGGGGATGATGAAAAAATGATGCAAAATGTATATAGACATTGAACCCTAATATTTCAGAGTTTGGCAAAAATAAAAAGAAATGAAAAAAAAAATGGAAGAGAAAAAAGAGAGACAGGAGACAGGAGACAAGTGAAAGCCGCAACAAGGCAAAAGGCATCAAATTTAAATTGAGGTCATGATTGGAGCAATGCTTTGGTTAGATTTGGGCTTTCAGTTTGTGTGTGTGTGTCTGGGGCATTCGCCGGGCCGAGCTGTGGGGATTTTCGCTTGATTTGGGCCGCATAGTCCAAGGCAGAAATGTAAAAGGCGTAAGCTGCCAAAAAAAAAAATCTATATATACATATATATATATATATATAGATATTTGTAAGAGGGTTTTTTGTGCCAAGCTGACATTTGATTGCACATGATTAAGGGCTTAGAGCTGTTGATTTGCCATGCTGATTTAATAATACATAATAATGACAATGATAATAATAATGATAATAATAATACTAATAATATTGTGAATAATGTTGACGTTCTCTATATCTTTCTACAGATTCAATCTGAGCAACGCGGAGGAGCCGCTCTTCTCGCTGGAAAATCTAGATACGCTCACCTCGATTGTAATGCAGGAGAATAACTCGTGGAGGCTGCGCATTTACTCTTATAATCAAAAAGGACGCAGTCCAGTGAGGTATCTGGTTCCCGATTTCATAATTGGTTCAACAGCTTACAAGACAGGTGAGTGGCATGCAACATAACATACACACTCACACACACACACACACACACACTCACACGGAAATATACTCAGCTGGCTAGGCTTGATTGATTGATGGGAATTGTAGGGCTGCAACTTGCATTTGACACGGGAAAGCAGCCTCTGAGAGCCTCATAGTAGCTTGCTTCAACTCAGCTGCTTTTCAGTGATTTTATGTTTTAATCCCAGGCCAAGTCGTCTTCTTCTTCTTCTTGTTCTTGTTGTCTACTCCACATATGGTGGCGACACTTGACAGGTACCAGAATCATCTGCAGTACTTACATAATCAACATGCCCGACTTTTGCATGGGGCCACATTTTGTTGGCTTAAGATATGTGTAAAATTACTTTCTGATGTGCCAACTGCACTGCAGCAACAGCAGCAACAGCAGCAGCAGCAACAGCAGCAGCAGCAGCAGCAGCAACAGCAGCAACAGCAGCAACAGCAGCAGCAGCTGCTTATATATAAATTTATATTATATATATGTATATAGTATAAAGTATACAAATTGATTATGTGAAATTTGTATATATTTATATTACTTCCCATATGCACTTATGCAAAGCAAATATGCTGTTTGGTCTGAGTATGTCAAGAGGCATCTTAAAGTTGTGTTTTAGCGTCTGCATAATTCTTTTTAAAATTTGTATATCATTGCGTAAAGCATTAAAAAATATTTCATATATTTAAAAATGTTATATTTTCGTATTTATCAAACTCGAAACGTCTTCAATCAATAAGTAAACCAGCTGATTTTAACTGTAAACTAATAAATCCCATTAGGAATGTTGTAGCTGTAATCGCATAAATCCAATAAGAAATGTTGTGACTGTAAACTAATAAATCCTCCAATAAGAAATATTTAACACTTTAGTTTTTATTTTCAATGCCTAACTAATATATAATTTCCATTTCATTTATTATATATAAATATGAATATAATTACATTTATATTATATTATATATAATTATATTTCATCAACATTTCTATACAAATCACACCACTGTGCGATGTCTTATAATATAAATATAACTTGTGTTCACATTACTAAATTCTTTGTATTTTCATATGTTTACACAAATCGCATAAAAATAAAACTGTCAAATGTTAAATTGAATGGAAATGTCTATATGCCACATATATACACACATACATTGACTACATCTATATAAATACTGATGTATATGTGTAATATTTGCGATGGCCGATGGCAATCTATCTAAAATTGACGATGATTTATGACCAACGATTGTCAACGTGCAATTACGACAATAACTGATGACAACAATAATAACGATAATGCAGACGACGATGTGACGCTAACGCTGTCGCCGGTGATTGTTGGCAGCGTTCTAACCATCATAATTATTGGGGTAGCCATCGCGATACGAATATTTGTGGTTACATTCGTGCACAATCTGCGACGCAATCGCCAGCACGGCAACAAGGCGACAGCAGCAGGTGTGGTCGTCCAAGCAGGCGATGTCTTCAAGGTGAGTGTAGATGGGGAAAGATATAATTTTTCCATTTTTCTCTCACTTTTCACTTCTCACTCTCCACTTTAGTATTTTTCTAATTTCTCATTCGCATGCAATTAATAATATTTGATGACTTTTTGCAGAGCAACAATTTGGAGAAACCGCGCTGGCAGCACACGGATATAAAAACGAAATCATCTGAGGATTTGGTCGAGGATGAACGTGATCCAGATGTTATACCCTCACAATATGGTAAGCATATGAAGAAAAGCAATCATTTGGTTAGCTCTACGAGTATCTCAATAAACTCGAGCAAGACAAGATTTTCCCCCATAATTTACTTTGTTTATTATTTAAACTTTCAATTGCTAGTCGATATTTAGTATTCGATTTGATATTTTTGGACCTGCTCTTTGTGTTTATTCACTTGAATATTTTATAGTGCAGCTGTTCTTGTGTGTTAAACTTTAATCAAATGTTTATGGCTACTTTTCTGACATTTACTTTCCATGTCACTGTCTGGCTATATAATGCTGCTCTCTGATTTCTGACAATGCGGACAATGCGTAATCGTAATCAATCTCATCAACACAACAATACGACCGAAAACAACAACAATAACCACCACAATGCTAAACCAATCCGTAACGGAACTGAAAACCAATCCAATCCAATCAACGAATGCAATTTTCTTTTAATCGTAAATATTTTTAACGATGGCATACGCCAATCTAAAACGCAACCGCATTCTCACATGGTAACTCGGACACCCAAAAAAAAACGTGGCAACAACATCAATAAATTTCAATCGCACAGTTGGCGGCAGCAGCGCTGGCAGCAGCGGCAGCAATGCCTCGAATGTTGGCAGCACCACAGCCACGGGCACAGCAACCGGCAGCAGCACATCGACAGCGGTGGCAGCAACAGCAGCAGCTGCGTCTGCAATCGACCGCGATGCGCATCAGTTTGCGGCGGCAACAGCAACAGCTATAGCACCAGCAGCAGCAACATCAGCAGCAGCAGCAACAACAGCAGCAGCAGCAGCAGCAGCATCAGCTGGAACGCCATCGGCCGTTGGCAGCATTTCCAAATGGTCACCCAATGGCAATGTAAGTAGCCCTCATGACTTATATACCAAATGAAATGAAATAATATTCAATTTCTTTAATTGAACTGAGCAACCTTTTGTAGTGTATTTCAATATAAGTGAATCACAGTTATTAATGAGGATCAATGATTGAATTGATTGAGTAAAATATATATACCAAGGGCACTTTAAAGAAAGTCTCAACTAATTTATGTAAACTTAGATATTATTGAAATCAAAATTTGTTATATTTCAGGTGTTTACTATAGAGTGTCTAAGAAAATTTAGAAAATATTGGATAACTTGAAGATGTAATATATTTGCGAAATAATAAATAAGTAAATAGTCTGAATTGAATTTAATCTTTGCACCAACTCAATGTGACATTTTGATTACGAATTAATAATATTAGTAATAATATTAAATAATAATATTAGTAATAGTAAGAGCAACAAATTGAGCTTAGCTACAGCCGAGGGCAGTCGTCGTTGCTTTTTATTAGGCATACGATTCATTTAATTTGTCTGAATCTAATAATCAATAGAGAATTGAGCTGTGATTTATTAATGCTCAAAAAGCTTTAGGGCATCTATAATATATGACTTATAATATTTAAGCAATTGCATAAATTTATGCAACGTTGCGTATGAGAAATATTTTTAAACTCGCATATTTTAATTTGTTTAGCGGGAAACAATTGACTAAATTGAAAAATAATAAAATCTACTAAACAGCAGCAGTCTACATAGTATAAAATTTTGTGAAATATTTGCAAAGTTATATTATATTATATATTATTAAATGGTGTTTATAAATTCATTAATAAACACATTTCGATTTCTGTTGGCTTTCAATATATAACTTATCTGTATATATATTGTGTTCCATATATTTCGCATTCATATAACTACACAAGTTTCTATACTTAATACATACTTAATTAGAATGTATTAGAAATGAACTTTTAGTATTATATATATATATATATATATATATATATATATATATATATAGATATATAGATACATATATATATAGATAGATACATATCCTACAAATCAAAAGGAATTAGAACTTAAAAGTTTGGCATATTAGAACATTTGTCTATCAAAATTAATCAACGTAGGCAAATGAAATTGAGCCTTGACATCGAAGCATCACTATTTATGGAAGAGAGCAAAAGAAAACTTGTATGAAACTCAGCAAAAATATTATGCCACAAATTGTGGCATATAATTAAAAAGGGCAACCAGTGTGGAAGAGGAATGGCTTGGAGTGTGAATGAGGCAGCAGCCTCAGTGATTGCTACGATATTTGCATTGGCATTTGATTGCCATTTGATTGCTTTGGCTTTTGGCAATCTTTTCTGCTGGCTTTGAGGGTTTCGAATTACGGCCTCGTGTCAGGTTTATTTTGTTGATTATTATTAGCCACGTTGTCAATTTCTCTGTTCCACTTTCGTTTTATTGGCTGCTTTTGGTTAGTTTTTTTTTTTTCATGTTTTCAGAAAACCAATCAAATACTCAAATTGCCAAATTGCTAAACAAAAGTGTGGACAACCGCAGCACGGGCATCAAATTCCAATCAAAAAAAAAAAAAAAATAACCAAAACCCCAAGCCAAAAACCTCAAACCAAAATACCTCAAAGCATGCCAAAGGGTGTTTATTAAAAAAAGCTTTTAAACTGTCAGAGCTGACGCACAACCGCTCGCTCTTCCATGCCATCCCCCCCCTCTGTCTGTACGGCAGTTATAAATAAAAGCCATTGACTAAGTCCCGGGATAATGCGGCAAGCATTTCTCTCTATTGCAACCGAGAAAACAGGCAACAGGCAACCAGCCAAGCAGCCAAGCAGCCAAGAGCTAGCGTCAAGGTAATTGCAAGCTACGCTCCTTATTTCGTTTGTTAACAAACACAATACATCATGTCGAGCTAACCATAATCAATCAATATTCTCAGTATTTTTATATTACTCAACATTCGATGCGGAACAAGGGCAAGCACGGGATTTTGTGGCCGTAAATCAGTTGAATGTGATTGAATGTGCAACATGTGTGCGCTCTAAGTTTCATAGAAAAAGAATATTCAATAGAAAATTGACTCGGAAATCTGGAAAATGTAAAGTTTGTGCATGATTAAGCGTGATGTAAGAGAAAGATAGATACGGGGAGATGGGAAGAGAGAGTTAGAGAGAGAGAGAGAGAGAAAGAAAGAAAGAGAGAGAGTGAGAGAGAGAGAGAGAGAGAGAGAGAAAGAGAGAGAGAGAGAGAGTGAGAGAGAGAGAGAGAGGGGGGATCAGAAACGTTTATCGATGTTCGTTATATGTGATCCAAGGGAGATTATGGAGTAGAAAGATGCTCTGGTGCTGCCTATTACATTAAATTATAAAAATAAAAACCGTTTAGCGATGTCTGCAAATAAATATCTTTTACTCACACTTTTATAGAAAACTCAGAGAGCAAACGATTGCTTCGGTTCTTTAAAGAGTTTGTCTGCGATCCAAGCGAAACCTTCGTTCGAGTCTTTTGTGTGTGTATTGGTGTGTATGCAAGGTTTGTCTTCGCTAAAGACATCATGTGTGCATGAGTATGTGAAATTAAATACCATTTGCATAGGCTTTTTCAATTAATTGCACATTTGCTGCGAGCTTTGTTCGTATCGCTTCAAGAGCGTCACACGAAGAGTTAAACTCAAAACGCTCAATCGAGAACCAAAGCAAAGCATAAAATTTACAAATGCAATTTTTGGTTTAACTCTATTCTATTAATATTTGAGGCAAATGATATAGATTTCTTCTTTAAGTAATATCGCTTAAAAATTGATTGAGAATTTTCAGCTTAGCTCTAAAAAATATTCGAAGCATGCATAATGGTTATCTAACTGAAAGCTAAATTTAAACTAATAAATGACAATTATGCGAATTCATTAAAATATTTTTAAAATATAATAGAAATAAATTTGTTTCGTATATAGAAAACATTTTGAAAATAATTCATACAATTTCCACTTTTCGTTTTTTTTTTTTGTTTTTCTTTTTGCCAAAGAATAAAAACAATTAAAACATTTATATACAATTATAATTTTAATAAATGCATAAATTTGGGACAACGAATGTGTGTTTGCACTATTTATTATTTCTATAAAATATTCCCAATTGTTGTTGGCTTTCATTATAAATGCGAGATAGGAGCATCTGTGCATCTGAAGCGCTCGCTCAACCATTTATTTTCATTTCATTAAATTTGCAATTAGAGTTCATTTATGGATTTTGGTTTCGACTAGTCGACGAGATGCCCGGCATTAACATAAGCTGTTCCGAGTGCGATTAGAATGCTCGCCCATATGGACAATAGGCCAAAGAGCTACAAAATGAATATGGATATATGGATATCTGGCCATACTATATACATATATGTACATATATAATATATATATGTTTATATATAAATGTTATAGCATTATATGCAAATCATATATCCTACATGCATTTTACTAATCTGACCTGAAAACTGACACAAAACAGACTAAGCTAAACAAAATTAATGTGGAATAAGTAGAAATGTTGAAATGGGCTATACGAGACGAAAATATACTCTGTAGATAAATGCAATGAATGCAAGTAAGAAATACTTTGAAAAAAAAAAAAAATAATAATAATAATAATAATAATAGTAATAATAATAATAATAATAATAATAATAATAATAATAATAATAATAATAATAATAATAATAATAATAATAATAATAATAATAATAATAATAATAATAATAATAATAATAATAATAATAATAATAATAATAATAATAATAATAATAATAATAATAATAATAATAATAATAATAATAATAATAATAATAATAATAATAATAATAATAATAATAATAATAATAATAATAATAATAATAATAATAAGTAATAATAATAATAATATTAATAATAATAATAATTTTAATAATAATAATATTATTAATTTTAATAATAATAATAATAATAATAATTATATTAAAAATAATAATAAAAAAAAAAAAATAATAATAATAATAATTATAATGTTTTTAGTTCAACTAAAAATATTTTTGAAGTTTTGTGCTTTGCTAAAACATGCTCTATTTTTAATTAACTTTAATGCATAGAGATCAAGTCTAAAATAAAAATTTTAAACCCGTTGAAATATTTTTTAGTACATTTATTTGACTAGAAAATACCCTGCAACTAATCAATTTAATCATTAAGAACTCAAACATACGTTTTTCAAAAATTATTAATATTAAAGACGTAGAAATGCTTTCAGAGTATAGGCTCGTCTAAAATATATATTTATATATTTAGCTTATGTGTTCCAATCATAACGAAATTTCGAGGAAAGTTCATATCGAACAAGTAGAAATGTTTTAGGACACTGCTTGTTCGTCTCTCACACACCTTGTAATTAAAAACCTTCCGTGTTTTTATGCCTCGAATAAACAATTTATAAAAGAATATGTAGATAATGCAAGTACGACTAAGCAATAAACTCTAACTAGCTAACTTCTATATTTAAAATTTTAACGAAATTCTATAAAGCAACAGCCTCATGAATTTAAATTCATTTCTACTTTCTCACAAAAGGCGCACAAGAAATGCAAAAAGAAAATTGCACATGTTGCAGTGATAAACACCAGCCAGGGCTATTGGGTATTGCTGTGAGGGAAGTTGGGGCTGCAAATGGAATTTTGCTGCACTGATGTCAATTACATTTAAATTAACAGCAGGCAGCATGGGGGCGTGGCTCATGGAATGTTGCTCGATATTGGGCATAATTCAATTCGTTAATTAAATATTTTTAAATATCGAGTATCGAGGCAACAAGGACTCGAAATCTGCAACTCAACAGCAACAGCAGCAATGCAATTCCCCAATTTGGTAATCGCATCGAGAGATTTTCAATTAGAATTTCCAATTCAACTGCTAAAAATTAAAAATAAAAAAAATATTTTTCTATAATCAAGCGTTCGCTTTTCATGCTCTCACAACATTTTTCGGGCCAGGCTATTCAGAATTTGGATAAAAATGTGAATACGCTTGAATTCATAATAGGATTAAAGTTCATTAAATAATAAAATAAAAATAAATAAATCTGTGAACACAATAGCACACAAATACAGTAATATATGGTTAGCAATAATCTAATCTAATAAATAATAATAATAATAAATAATAGAAAATATATATACATATTGAATTACATTTGCCAAAGAGTTTTAAGGAAAATATAAAAGTTTTTAGATTACTAATAATAAGATATTCAGAGTATATTCACTTAATTTTTTTTTTTTTTGCTATCAGCTTGACAAACTCTTCATTAAATCCTTTTAGAGATCGTATATACTCTTATATGAGCAAGTCTAAGACGAATTTGAATATAAGAGAGAATTAAAATTCATAGAGATTTCTTATAAATAAACTCAAAATAATTTAACCCAGTTTAATTGGCAAATCTGCAAATGCCGTTGGGTAAAAGAAACTACACACCCAAAATATCAGAGACTATAGCTGGCATACAATATCTATGTCGACTGCAAACTTTTCAGTTGAGTGAGTTTTATGCAATGTTGCTAACTTTTCTATGCACATCTTTGTTTACAGGCACCGGCCATGACGACAACTACAGCGCTGTCCAGTGATCCGGCGAATCCGCCGGTCACCTACAACCAGATCAATGCACAGCGAGCGCAGCTATTGGCCGCCGTTGCAGCGGTCGGCGGTGGCTGCAGCAGCACCGTCATCTCGCCCAGCAGCAGCATGATGGGCAGCCTAGGCATGGGTATGGGCATGGGCATGGGCATGGGCACGGGCATGGGAATGGGTGGTGGCAAGCCATTGACACTGGGCATGGGTGGCAATGTTATTGGATCGCCCACATCGCTGTCCTCGACTGCAACGCTGGCAGCCCATTTACAGCCGGCGCACAGCAGCGGCGTTGGCACTCTGCCGCCCGGTCTGGGCAGCGGCGGTGGCTATATAATGAATGCCTATGCCAGTGGCAGGCTGCAGCATACGCAGGGTCACACGGCCACCCTGAATCGTCATCAACATCATCATCATCATCAGCAACAGCAACAGCAACAGCAACAGCAGCAACATCATCAGCAACATCATCAGCCAGGTTCTGGTTCCAGTTTACTGCTCGGCAGCATGGGCAGCGTAATGGGCGTGGGCGTAACCTCGACAACAACCACCTCGTGCAACTCGTCACAGGATTTGGATGATAACATCAATATAAATGCGATTAAGGATTGCCTCATGACACAACGTGTGCCCGAAAGCTGCGTCTAAGTTGCGAATTATAAAGTCTAGACGTTAGATCTTCGACTATAGGAAGCACACCTAGACCTAGACATAGACCTAGACTAGATAGTCAGCTAATCGTGTTAATTATATATATATATACATGTACTAAAAGATATAGATTTGTATGTATATATGTGTGTAAGTAATTGTATGTATATATGAATATGTCATAGTTATGTTCTCGTTAAGGTGCTGTGCATAGCTAAGTTCTATTCTATTATGACCATCTGGCATATCTTCCGCATAGAGATTTCAAGGCATATCCTTTCCCCATATCAAAAGAGAAAGAAATAACGATAAGCGCATATCCAAGAATCATTTTTTTTTTTTTGTTTTTAATCATATCAAAATATTTATAGCTGTATATTTGAAATCAGAAAAGCGATGCAGTCAATAAATCGAAAACTTATCGATAACATATCGATTGAAATATATCATTTAAAAACAAACATTTCCAATTCAGTCTAAAGCTAAATTATAATGGAATAACTATAGGGTGTTCCCCTATTTAGTTGTTCACATATGTTGGCTATATCTCTTCAAATCGGAATAATCTTCTTATATACTGAAAATTTTCTACATTTACAGTAACAGAAAACAAGAAGCGTAGAAAAAAAACTATAAATAAAAATCAGCATAAAAAAAAAATAAATAAATAAAATAAATAATTTTAAGGCAACTTCTAAAAGACTCTGAAACTTAGTAGAAAATTTTTATTTGTAGCAAAAAATGTTCCCAGCAAAATAAAAAATAAACATAAAAATTAAGAAAAACTTGGAGATAGAAGTATTACGATCAAGTCAACTTGTAAATAGATAACCATAGTCAAATACTTGTAAAAAGCAAAAAATTATTTAGACTACGATTTTTGTTGTATATGTATGTATATTTATCTATATATATATAAAGCCAACTGCTAACTGTAAATGCAGTTTGATTCGGTGTGAGAGTACCCGCTTATTAAATCGGGAATGTCCTGCATAGTAAAAGTAAATATATATATGAATATAGAGAAAAGGTAATGATAATGCAAATTGTTAGAGCGCATTGCGTATAAGCAGAATTTAATGACAGAGTTTTAGTTAAAAGAAAGTGTGTTAGTCTAAGCATAAAGAAAATCTATGCATATAAATTGGTAAAACAATTAACTAAGTCATAACAAAATGTGACAAAAAATAAGAATACTAAGAAAATGGTAAAAATAAAATTATTAATTATTATAAAAATATTCAAATTTGCATTAGTTGATTTGGGATTGGGTAAATGAAGAGCAAGTTATTCTCAGAGATTATGGGTAAGTCCAATTGTATTTATATATTGTTTAAACTCAATCGATTATTATAGAATTTTTATAGTTATCCAGTCATATTTATAAATATTTAAATAAAAAATGGCCAACGAATATATAGAATTATTCTATTCCACTTTTTGTTTTTCCTAATTTGGATTCAGTCCGATTTTATCAAGGAAAAAGGATGTTCTTAGGGTTCCCAGAAACAATTGTTTCTCTTGTTGAAACATAAGTCTACTTCACATACACAATTATCAAAATTCTCGGGAAATTTTAATATGTGTATTGCAAGACACAAAAATCGATAAACCTCATATTTCTGCTTTACAAACGATCCTTTGAGAAATAACTTCATTTAAACAGTTTGTTGGAGATATGCAACAAGGCCATATAAAGGGATTAAGATTAGTTCTGAACTTATATAAATTCTGTGATTCAACTAAATCAATATTCATTATCGAATATCCCATTTATTGATAATTTAAAAAAAAAACTTTATTTGTTCACTTATTCAGCATATAAAAGTTAATTTAACTCATTCATCAAGTTCAATCAAATAAAACTAAGCAATTCATCTTTCACCTCTCGCAGGTATCTTTCATTTTGTAGCTCTAGCTGGTCTCCCTTGGCAATCAAAAAGTTTCAGCTTTCTTATTCATTTATCACACGCTCAAATATAATTTTGGGTGACCCACATCCACAGCTGGACCAATTAAAACCGCTGTTCAAATACGTGCCACAGCTCTGGGGTGGCCAAAACCACAGTTGGCCAACCTACCACACTTGATAAGCCACAAGAGCTGTTGAGAGAGGCGAAGGGAAGGCAAGGCGAGGTGGCACAGCAAGTGAGGGAAAAAACTATTTTAAATTTCATATGGTCTCGACTCGGCTCATTAGCAAATCAAATTTATACAAGACACGAGAGATATTTCTGGCCAGCTCAGCAGCTCGAAACCGACGAACCAACCATGGTTGACCACACGAAACTTTTTGGACTGTAGCAAAATTGACAGGAAAAGTGAAACTTGCCTTTGATTTGTGGGCTATCCATGGAAAAATGCCATTGCCAACAAGTTTTTGGGATTCATTTGGGTTTTGGATAATTGGAAACCGCGTTGACAGCTTGCCCTCAGCTCTGACGCTCATGAGTGTTCATTTTTCTTTTGTGTATGTGTGTGTGTAGCTCACACTCACACACATTCACACCCACACACATGCACCCATTTGTATGGCTGTTAACCTATATAGCAACACCAATTGACACCAAGGCAAACACGTGGCGCAATCGACTTAATTTGTAGTAAAGCTACTTTTCCTAGCTATATAATTATCGAACTTGGGCGTTTTAATTTGTTTGTCATACTCAATTACTTGATAAATATATAGTGTGCAGCACAAATCATATTTTCCCAATTATTATACTTGAAATATCTATCACATGTTAGGTACATCATCTGCTTTCATTCACACAGCAAACTTTCAGGTTAGAGCTTATGAAGTTGATGTAACTTTTCGATATATCTATTAAATATCATCGAAGAGCATTAAATGATTCAATCTGCTGCACATTCATATCTGAGTGCTTAACCTATAAAGTTATCAAGCTGGTATACTGTACTCTAATTTATCTAGATACATATATCTATTACACAATCCAGACTAAAGCGAGCCACTTCAATTCACTTCCGCTACGATTTTGCTAACTTCCGTTTGCACATTTACGCCAGTGTTGGCAACGCGAGCGCGCCTAATAGAAAAATGTTCACACGTGCTGCAAATTACACAGTTTGAAATCCCAACCACTCGACTAGCCCAACATACAAAGCAGATCCCCCACAGATAGACAGACAGACAGACAGTCGGTCCGTGCGGTCAATAAATGTAAATAAAATGGACGCGAATGCCTATTCCAAGCGCCACGCCCCATTTGTTGGGTTTTATCTGAGCAAAAACTGGGCAGACAGAAAGAGAAAGAGAAAGAGCAAGAGAGAGAGAGAGAGATAGGGAGAGAGACAAATAAAGAGAAGGAAACTTTTATAGAAATTGCATAGCGAAAATTGTAACAAAATTATGCAGGTAATTTATGTATTTGTTCTTGTTGTTGTTGTTGTCTTTCTGTGGTTCCATTTTTTTTTTTTTGCACTGCGCATTTATCGATTTTCGCCCGTGTGAAAATTAAATTCCCATTTGAAACTGCTCCGACCCGACTATAAAGTTTTGTTAGACGTCCCTCTGCTGCTCCCAAGCGCCGCAACGCTCCAAAATTGAATTGAAGCGCGCTGTATAAATCAGCGGCTCAATAAAATCTAATAGTCCCGGGCAGATTGCGGCGCGGCACGCACCCAAAAAAAAAAAAAAAAAAAAAAACTCACTGAGCGCCAACGTTGGCTAGAACTTTGGGTACGAGCACATAAATTAACAGACGCTGGTGACGAACATTCGGGAACAAGGACGTGAACGTCGTCCTTGACAGTGGCAACAGTGGCGGCGAGCCGTACAACAAAAACAAAACAGCTGAAACCAAAGGACCCAAGAGATCCTTGATTAGCCGAAACAGTCATGCTCTAGTTAACTGAATTCATTCAAGTTAATGCATTCAAAGATAGAAAATAAACTTACACAAAGGAAGATTTTCCTTTTCCCATAATGCATTTCCACAGAGATTTCAATTATATGCGAATGTCTGTGAATGAGAAACAATATAATTGTTTTTAGTTTTTAGTTTTTCGATTTGCTAAGAGTATATAATATTGGGAAAATCAAATAAAAAATTTTACTAAATATACATTCAGTTGAAGAATCAAATTCTTATCTTTTAATATCAAAATTAGATGAGAGAATAAGAAATTAGTTAGAACTAGTTAGTTGTTAAATATATTAATAAAATATTAATTTTAAAAATAAAAAGAACAAAATAAAAAAATAATAATAATAATAATGATCCAAATTTTTTTTCACTAGAACTAAAGTTTTATTTATTTATTTTTTATTTTATTTATTATATATTTATTATTTTATTTTATTTATTATTAAGTCATACGGGGACTCCAATAACCCCTTTGTGAACTTAAATTATTATAGTTTAATATATTTACATAATAAACTTCTTTAGTTAATAAATAACTTCTTTAGTTAAAATATAATAATAGCTAAAATTTGAAAACGTTGTGCTTATTTATCATTTTATATAAATTATATATACACAAACTAAATTTAAACTTATTTAAATTCTGATCTGATCTGATCTGATTTGATCATTCTGAACAACTGACGGCAAATATATTCAATGCAAGTGTTCTCTACTCTGTCAAGTCTCATAACAAATTCAACACAATTCCTTTGGCCAGGGTATGGCAAAAGGCAACTGAAGCAGTTTGGCAAATTAACTAATGACCCCATATTAGGTGCCAGGCATCTTTGCGGGCGGGAGTTGCTTCTATCAAGGGGGTGGAAGTTAGTGTGTGTTTGAGGATGGGGCAGAAAGAAGCATTAGGAAATGTTGGCTCGCGCGTTTGTTTAATTGTCGTGCGACCCGCTTTTTGCTCGTTTTAATGAGTCAATTTAAATTCCGATTTCGATTGTGGGACACACACAAACATAGAGCGCGCAGCGCGCAGCTGACGTGAGTCTGCGGGCAAATCGATGTTCATTAGCAGAAGGCGCCAGGCACTAGCCCACAAAGCAGGAAGAAGAGCAGATGTGGTTGATAGAATGAGGTTTTTATCAGTCACATTGTCAACGCAATTAGCTGAAGCTTTAAAGTTGAAATTGCTCTCGAACTAACTTCAACTGATGCAAAAAGTCAAGTATTGAGCTTGCAATTTAAATAAATATATAAATATATAAAAAAAAACATTTTTTTGTTCACTTTTGGTTTTTATTAATGTTTCAATTTGTTTTTAATTAAAAACTAACCACAATTTTTGTTAGCTAAATTAATGAACGAAACATTTGCAATTTAATGCTGTTTTTGCTTGCCTAATTGGCATAAATAGTATTGTTGGAGTTAATGGATTTGTAACATAATGAAAGAGAATATTAAAAAAATACATATATATATATAAATACACATGAAATTCAATAAGTATATTAAATGTAATGTTACAACATTTTTACATTACAATATTTTTTAGAGTTTATGATTGATTGATTTATAAATTTAGGAAAATATGTCTATATATCATATATATATATATAATACATATCTCTGATAATAGAATATTTTATCTATAAATTAAATATTTATTATATATTAAAATATAAAATATTTACAATTGTTTGGTGCATATAAAACTGCATTTAATAATTCATTAATTAAGGTATGCCTTAGTCAACTTTACTCAATTATTATTTCTCGTTCTAGTTTTTGCTCTTTTTTTTATATATATATTCATAGCAGCTCTAATTAAAACATCAGAGCTTTATTATTTGATTTATTATAAGCATATGACGCATAACAACAACAACAACAACGGCTGACAAACGCATATGTAATTGCATATTTGAACTCAATTAACCGTTGACTTGACCGCGCCAAAATTTATAAAAGTGTCAAGCGAGCAGAAAGAGTGACAGAGAGCGATTGCGCGAGAGTGAGATAGAATGAGGTCTGGCTGGGTGGTCGTCTGCTATAAATTTGCTTCTACGCACTCAGTCAACTTGACCCCGAGCATGCGAGAGAGAGAGAGAGAGAGAGAGAGAGAGGGAGCGACAAGGATATTTTGTTAAGCGCAGCGCTGCATGAAATGAAATTTAGCGCAACGGCCTCTTTCCATACTTTGTTTTTATTTATATATTTTTTATTTATTTTTTGTTTTCCTTTGCTGGCCAAAACAATTTATGGCTAAGCGCGCATGTTGGCCTAAAAATGTATATATGTATGCATGTATGTAAGGCTTGCATGCGTACACACATGTATGTGTGTGT
Organism: Drosophila stalkeri; assembly: GCA_035047405.1. Taxonomy (NCBI): domain Eukaryota; kingdom Metazoa; phylum Arthropoda; class Insecta; order Diptera; family Drosophilidae; genus Drosophila; species Drosophila stalkeri. The sequence goes on from JAWNPR010000039.1 coordinate 19,570,314, forward strand.
ATGTATATAAATATCGTTATATAGAAACACGTCAATAAATTACAGGCCCCAAAGCCTGAGACGTAGCCAAGTTGGACTAATGGCACCACCAGAGCACCCCCTTCAGGCCCAGCGGGCGGCAATAAAGAGAAGACACAAAATTCAACTGAAATTTAGATACCCTGCAGTGTGTGAGACCGAGAGAGTGCGAATGGCTTATATACATATATATTGTATATATGTAGGTATTTCAAACTGAAATCTGGGATGATCTATGTTTTGTTCGAAATAAATCTGCAAGCTCTTGTGGCGGGGGGGTGTTGTCTCGCTTTGAAGTTTGATGCGTGTGCCTTGCTTGAAATACAGCAAAAGCTCAGATTTTGGGTTAACATATGCCATGACTTTTTCAGCAATACCTTGTCAAAGGGTATTAAAAAATAAAGCATAGCAACACGAAATATAAATTTAAATTCTGTGTCAACATGCAGCTAAGCATTGATGGGTGGGGCTGCGCGGGGCGAAAGGTATGCGTTCGCTGAAGTAGGCTCAACAATTTATGCAAAAACGCGACAGCATTAAAATAACAACAACAGCGGCGGCAACAAGCAAGTTGTAGCTGTATGCGTGTGTGTTAATTAAAATGCCTTAATTAAAATTATTTCAAATGTTTGCACAAAACAAGAGACAGTAAGAGTGAGAGAGAGGGAGTGGGAGAGAGAGAGTGTGTGTGTGAATAAAGGAGAGAATGAAAGAATCGCAAAGTTTTCTATATTTTTTTTTTTTTGCTCATTGACTGGCGCAGAGATTGACAAGCATGACAGAGGCAACTGGCACGCCCCCAAAGACCAATCTCGCCCCCAAACACCCCTAACACACACACATACAGCCACAGAGTGGGCGCTGCTGCCCCAAACGTATTAAAAACTTTACAATTTTGCAGTATAGTCAAGTTTAATTTTTTGGTTGAGTTCATGCGAAAATTGCAAAAATCATATTCCAACTGTTTGGCAAGCCATCAAAGGTATGGCCAGGCATCAGGTTGCAAGCCAGCTCTAAGGGTATGATGCAGTTGTATGTGTAAGTGTGTGTGATTGTGTGTGTGTGTGTGTGTCTGTGTGTGTGTTCAACTGGTAGGGTAAAGGTTTTAGACCGCAGCGCAACGTAAATCGAAATGACAGAAAACGAAATGTAAAATGAAAACTGCAGTTGGTCAAAAGTGCTGCTGCTGCCAGCGAGCAGGATGAGGATGAGGATGAATAAGGGTTACGACAGTGAAACGGGCAGCGCAACATGTGTGCAAGATCTGTAGCCAACAGACCCTGCTATAGATTTATTTGCATAGCAAATTGAAAAAATATTCCATAAACAGTGCTGACTGCAAGTCTTTGAACGTACAGCAGAAGGAGGCAGACCCCAGCAGCCGGAACAGCAGCAGCAGCAACAGCACCAGCAGCAGCAATTGTCTAACACAATTCAAAACCCTCGTAACCCAGCTTGCGCCTTAAGTACTCTCGACTCCCGACATTTTCGTTTTGCTTGTCGTATCTGTTTCTTTTTAATGTCTTATCTACGTGGGTTGCCTTTTCAAATTAAGCAACAAATTTAACACAAAACACACGCGCAGTGCATAAAAACCAACAGACAAAAAGAACACAGAAAGAGAGAGGGAGAGAGAGAGAGAAAAAAAACGAAAACAATACGAAATACTTTCAACTGTTGAAATCTACACACAGAACTGCCCCCAACCCCAAACCGTTAGCAACCACAATCTCCACTTGGAAGAAAAACCCCAGCAGGAGTCATAATTATACCCGGCCCATCGTGCTGTGCACGGCACGCAAAACATTTTTTGTAATTATCTCTCTAAAACCAAAACAAAAAATATATATAAAGAAAAAAAGGGGAAACACTTGCAACAAAAACAAAGAAAGTGTAGTCCAGATGGAAGCGTTAGACTAGTAAATACCCTAACTAATGATTCGATCCATTGTTCTCGCCATTTTCTTTATATCATTTTCCTTAAAGTTAATTTGCCATTTTTGGCATATTTATTATTTCTAAATATTTTTAAATATTTTCTTTATTTTACATATTATGTTACTGAGAGTATTAAAATAGAAACTTTTAGGATTTTACAGACATATAGCTCTTTCTTCTGAGTTTTCTTATGGATTGTATGTAAACTGAATCCATATTCAGTTTTTTTTATTTTTTTATTTTATTTTTATATTTGTCTGTATTCAAGTTTATGCATTGTAATATTAAAATGTGCAATTTGTTATACTTTTTTTCTATTTTATTTTAAATTTTTTAGTCCATAGAAATTTTTATTTTATTTATAATTCAAGTTTAAAACTTTTTGATTTATATTAAAGAAAATAATTTTTTTATTTTTTAGTCAAGTTTTTGATGAATATATATTTACATGTTATATATGCTATAATATAATATATAATGTAATATTCAATGAATAGCAAGTTAAACATTTAAATTTTTGTTAATTCACTTTTTAAATATATAGAAATTTTGTTTTGTTTAATTTAATCAAATACATCTTAGATATGGCAAGGTATATACTCCCGTGTTTAGAGTATTTGGGGAAACACAAATAGCAAGCAAATGAAGTTATTGCAGCGCACGTGATGCAAGAGAAAAGCAAAAAAAAATAAAAAGGGTTCCACAAATGACTGCTCGGAATTTAAAACTCTTATCGTATCTTAGTGTCTTATGTATGTGTGTGTGTGTGTGTGAGTGTGAGTGTGCTATAATTAGCAACAAAACATAACAAAATTTCCTCTTTATTAAAGCAACTACTAGAAAATACAAAATATAAGTAAATTCAGATCTTGCAGGGGAATCCTGAGGTATTACAAGAATTCATCAAATATATAAAAAAAAATAAATAAATAAAATAAAATATATAATAATTAATTAAATAAAATATAAATATAAATAAAAAAATGTATACAAAAATATATAATAATTTATTAATTTATTTCAAGTATATAAATAAAAATAATAAAATAAAATATATAACAATGAAGTAAAATAAAATAAATAAAAATAAAAAATATCAAAATATATCAAAATTTATTTAAAATAAAAAATAAAATAAATAAAATTAAAATAAATAAAAACAATAAAATAAATACAATATATAACAATTAATAAAATCAAATAAACAATAAAAAAATATTAACAAATGTATCGTAATTTATTAATTAATTTAAAATATATGCATAAAAATAATAAAATAAAATATATAATAATAAAATAAGATAAAATTTATAAAAATATATAATAAATTATTAATTTCTTGAATTTATATATTTAAGAATTTAATTAAATTATAAACCATGAAGCTTAACAATATCATATGATATACTAGCTACATGTTGATATCTAGCTTTAGTTAGAAAATTTCAAAAACTTCTCTTAACTGGATCTTTCAAGTGCAGTTAGTGAACCTCACCTCACCACCTGCCACTTAACAAGTGAAATCAAGCGTTTGACAAGTTGTATGTGTGTGTGTGTGCGCGAGCTTGTGGCGTGGGCGTGGCTGCCTCGGGAGGTTGGTTGTGTTGTGTTATAGCACGAGCTTGCTCGCTTGCAACATTGTCACTTTATGGGTCAACGGTTTGGCTGCACTTATTGCTGTTATTGTTATGGTTAGTGTTAGCGCTGTTACGGGTTGAGCGAATGGCGATAATAAAGCAAACATATGACAGCAGCAGCAGCAGCAGCAGCAGCAGTAGCAGTAGCAGTAGCAGCCGCAGCCTCAGCAGCAGCAACAACAAAGTTTTTGGCGCCGGCAGCCAAGACGGGCAACCAATAAAGTCAAGAACAAAGTCATGAAAAAACGTTGCCAAAAATGAAGAGCGCATCTGATACGGAAGCCAACGAGGCAGCTGTATGTGCATGTATGTGTGTGTGTGTGTGTGTGGTGTGTTATTATTATTTTTACTGCAAGGCATTCACATAAAGGACATAATCATATTTTTCATCAAAGTCAGCAGCAGCGATAAAAACTACAACAAAAACGCACAACGGCCGCAATAATACAAGCCACTAGCTGAGCTTGTGTGTGTGTGTCTGTGTCTGTGTGTGTGTATATGTGAGCCATTTGCTGTCTCTTTCTCTGAGGGCGCAGCATATCTATTCTGCAGTTGCTGTCAACATTTTTCATATCATAAACACTTTTTGTCTTGATATTACCAACAATAACTTTTGCCCACACCCACACAAATACATACATACATTAATATATGTGTATGTGTGTGTATGTGTGTGTGACACGCCTACTTTTTGCGTTTGCTGTGGGCGGTCGTTCGGTTTGCCTTCGACGCACTTCACGTTTGGCCCACATCGCCAAATGTCGACCTTGGCACAAGACACGTTGCGCGCTTTCGCTCTCTCTCTTTCTCTTGCGCTCTCTCGCTCTCTCTCTCTCTCTCTCTGTGTGTGCTAGAGCGCTTGACTGTGTGGTCATATCGATGCCTGCGCTTCACTCCTATCAATGTGTGTAACAAAACTGCTTTAAGTTTTAGAGCTGAAGAAAAAATAAAAAAAATAAAAAACACTTGAAATATTTCTAATATTTAACCATATGTATAAATATATATAAATACAAATATTTATTTTTTCGTTACAATAAAAATATATCAATAAAATCATTATTTACAATAGCTGCAGGCCAACAGTTGTCGACCATGTTTATTTGGATTTCTAGCTCAAATCAATAATAGAATCACATTTGACATTTGATACGCAATTTTTGTTCTTTTTCCCCAATGGCTTTTCAATCAAATGTTGACAAGAGCTTAAAGCCTAAGACGCTTACGAAATGCATGCAAATATCAAATGTGTAAATAGCCAAAAAGCATTTGAGGTCGTAAGATAAAGCCAGCTGCGATTGAATTGCCATTCCCAATGCCAATGCCAAGGCTGGAGGCAAGGACGAAGAACAATGTCTGGTTGACCACAGCAACTAATAACCCAGCCAATGCTCATCATAACTGATATCTATATATATATATATATGTATATATATATATATATATATTTCTATGTACTTAGCTTAGCCACAAGTCAGAGTAGGCTTGACAACAGGCTATTTGGCCTGTGTGTGTCTATTCACCCACTCACATTGCTAGACAGACCCTAGTGCGTGTCTGTTTATATAATTCTCTACTTATTTAGGTTAAGATTTTTAGCCCACGCCTTGCTTATCTTTACACAAAGATGACATTTGTGTTGAAACAGGCAAATTAGTATTTATTGCCTTTAGCTGCCGCTGCTACCGCTGCTGCTGCTGCTGACATATTATTTTATTTGTTTAATTAATTTACAAAACAAGAGGCAAGAAGAAAAAAAAAAAAACAACAACATGTAGAAAGAGGCACAAAACACAATCAACAACAACAACAAGAAGAACATGTATACGAACAAGAACAATAGCTAGCCAAACCCCATTATGTCATATGGCATATGGCAGCTGTAATAAATAAGCATCTAGCAACAGATAACCAAAGACATTCCATTCCATGTAAGAAAGGAATCTTCACTATGGCCACCCCACCACACCCCATAGCGGCTGAGCGCTCGTAAATTTTATGTGTAGTTTTGGGTTGATTTAATGGTCATTCCCCCTGTTCCCGTTACCGTTCTCGTTCTCGTTCCCGTTCCCTCCACCGCCTCATGCATTTGCTTCATTTCCTAACTGTCCACATAATTAAATCAACTAAATATTTAACGGCACATTTATTTGGCTTGCCTGCCATGTACTATGCCTCCTGCCAGTGTCCTTTGTCCTTGATCATTTTGCCCAGAATTTTTATTACATTGCTGCGGCATTAAGTGGTCGAGCGACGAGCGACGAGCCACAAGCTGAAGCTCAAGTTTGAGTTCCATGCCTTGGCCAGTGCCCAGCCCGGCCGCCCCCGCCCATAAATTAGCAATGGCTAAGCAAAATTGTATTAAGTAAATCATGTGGCAACGTTCACAGTGGCCACGCCCACTTTCGTGCGCCAGCTCCAACTGGAAGCTACCCTGGCCAGCCCTGGCTTCCTATTTGGCTTTCACTTAATAATTATGAAGTGTCGATTTGACAAATGCTTTAACAAACTTTAATCTGGCAAATGTTGTGAAAATATTTTCTATACACAAGTTAAAGTTGAACAATTTCAAAAAAAAAAAAGTTTCTTTAATATAATTTCCATATGCTGACCAAAAAAAAAAAAAAAAAAAACTTTCTTTATTTTTATTTTTTTTTGTTTTTTTTTTTTGTTTTGTTGATCTTGTTGAACATTATTTGTTTTTAAATTTCAATTGACTCTTGTTGCTGTCTGTTGCAGACAAAGTAAACTTGAAATATGTTTGTACACACGTATATTTATATTCAAATAGAGATTTGCCAAACTGAAGTTGCTGAACATTTTGCTGAAGGCCATTTGCTAGGGACATTGTGTGGGTATTCGTGTTGGATTTATTTCACGGCACATTTAATTCGAGCACGCGCTTGACGGCACAGCAAGAATATCCTTGACGATGCGACTGACAGCTTTGAGGACAATTCGACGACAGTTTGAGAAATATTTTGGGCGAGGGGAATACATAGACAACAAAAGAGACAGTCAGATGGGAGCAGAGAGAGAGAGAGAGAGAGAGAGAGAGAGAGAGAGAGCGAGAGAGACAGCGACTCCTGTGTTGTAATTTGTTTAATTTTAAGTAGCTGTAGGAGCACTATTTGGCTTGTCCATGGGTTTTTGTGTCCAGCCCGGCGGCAATAGAAACGCAGAGCTGGACGCGTCTCTTCTATTCCCACAGCTCACTTATCAACTGTCTAGAGAGTTGTTGTTGTTGTTGTTCGTGTTTCTATTGTTGCTGGCAGAGGCCCATAAAAATCAAAAGAGCATAAAAATACATTTGATAACACAGCGAGTTCTGTTTGCTGTTTGCCTTAGCCTTCGCCCTAGCCCTCGCCCTCGCCCTCGCCCACACCAGCCCCTTTGGCCCCTGGCGTATTTGCCTTAAGTGCTCATTTCAATGTCGCCAAGTGTCAGCCGCCAAGACGTGGGCCCCCCCCCCCCCCCCCAATAGCAGCAGCAGCAGCAGGCCTTAGTAGCCATAGCCCAGGAAATTGGCAATGTCAAAGCCTCACAGAAAAAAAAAAAAATAAAAATAAAGAGAAAGCAAAAAAAAAATAGAAAGCAAACGAGCAACGGCTACGTCCAAAAGTGAATTAAAATAAATTTGCTAGCGGGGATTTGGGGATTTGTTGCTGCTGCGCATCTTTAGTATGACACTAAGGACACCCTGGCTACAATTTTGGCTTTCACACCCAGGGCTGGGTAAATTCCCACTCAAGTGATTTACAATAGTTGCCTCCAACTAAGTGAAGCAGCAGAAGTAATGTTTGAATAATTGAGACTTGACGTTGGCAAACAAAGTTGATAGTTAAGCAAATTACATGTGCTTAATACCCTGTAAATTTACTGTGCACACATGTGTGTAGGCATTTCCATGTCTGCATGTCGACATCCATTCAGTATTCGCCCCCTTTCTTTTTTTTTTTATTCTTTGCTTTTAATCCTGTTGATTCAGTAATTTTATTTTTTAATTCGATTTTTTTTTGTTGTGTGTGTGTCTGCGTCTGCATTTGTTTTTACAAATTATTTGCATATTTATTATATTGTGTTTGGGAATTTATTTCACTTTTTCTTTTTTTTTTTTTTTTATTGACTGGCAAAATATTTATCTTTAATTAAAAATTAATTTTGTTTTTAAAATATTTATAGCTGCCTTTATTTCGCAACATTCCATATGGAAGTTCATATTATTAATTTGCTATTGTCTAAATGCTCAGCCCTGAATTAACGAAAAGTATAAATAAATATATATACATATATATTACATGTATATATATTATATTTCCTTTGTTGTTTTCCCATAACGTATACTTAATAATAATATTGTGCATTTCACAGGGAATGAAAGTCAATGTTTTCTTGCCTTTAGCTATTATTTTTATTCAAGAAAGACAGAGAGAGAGATAGAGAGAGAGAGAGAGAGAGATAGCATAGCAGCTTAATCTGCCTGTCCTTGTTATCGACTCTGGCTATTTGTCTATTGACATAAGCATACGGCATTTATATAATTGTTATATCAAATATCAGACATTGTTGAAAACACACTTTAAACACTCAAAATGCCATCAAATTGATGGCTTTAAAATTAGCGTAAAGTCAGACCCAAGCGAAGCGAACGTAACTGAAAGTGAAAGGCGACAAAGGGAAAGTAGGGGGGTGTGCCCGGCCTGCTCAGCTCAGCTCCGCTCAGCTCAGCTCTGTTCTGTTCTGTTCTGTTCTGTGTGCGGTTCCAAATGGGCTGCCACGAAATTGTGCTTTGGGTAGAAAGTGCGCTCTACGCTCGACGCTGTACGCCTCCGTCGCATTGATAATGACGCCATGGTGGCTTGTGTCTTGGGGCTTTTTGCTGGTGGTGCGGGCTCAGTTTTGGCTCAGTTTACAAAACTTTACAATTAGATTTGCGCGCGGCTGAGCTGTCGTAAGACCTTTCGGTCAGAACGGCGAACAACTCGAAAAGCGAATGGCCTCGCACTGTGCCCCACCAGCTCCACTCCCTGCGCTGTTCGCCCAGTGGGCGTGATTTATTGGCACATTGTTGGTTTGTTATGGCTAGCACATAAATCAAGTAAATATGCTGCGACTCCGTTAAGAAAACTCAACAAATTGCGCAAAGACTTTAATAAAAACCAAAAATAATGTATATAAAAAAAATAAAGCGAAGTAAAACAGCAACTAAAATAATTTCAATCCTTTTTTTTTTTTGTTTTTGGGTCGGTCAACGACTCGCCCTAATGATTACAACATAATCCAATTTTCATTACGTTTACATCAATTCAAGAAGATAAATGAAATGTTCAAATAATGAGACCAAAACTGAGACCATTTTACGTTAACCCTTTTTCCTTTTCCAGCAGCTCTTTGACGTTCTCCCTTTTTTTTTCTTAACATTAACCGGAAAAAAATTTGTTGGAATGAGCTAATGTACTCTAACTATAAAGAAGTTAGTTGACTTATTATTATAACTAAAAATTATTTGATAATAAAAATAATAGATGTCTTAGATATATAGATATAGAATAAAAAATTTAGAAGTCAAGATTTAATTCAAATATATATACTAAGTCAAATATATGTACATATATAAGATTACACTATCAAGAAATTATATTGTTTTAATGTAGAATAAATAGTGCCAGGAAATGTTGGTAGAAAAATTAGTAAAAAAAATGTATAATATTTTCAGCTTCAAATTTTGCTATTATAAAATTCAAAAATATTTTTTTTATATATTTACATAACAAATTTTGTATGCTTTAAGCTTAAAAACCAATTTCAACTGTCTGGTAAGAGTAATTAAATTTCAGCTTGCCAAGTTGAATATTTTTATTTTTATTTTTTATTTTTTTGCGCTCTCGTTTTTCATCAGTTATTTTTTAGCATTTGCATAATTTTCTACAGATTAAACTACAATTTATCATTTTTTTTTCATATATTTTGCTCTGACATGTTGTTGCTTTCTCTTTTTGTTGTTGTTGTTGTTGTTGTTGAGTTACGGCCGAATGCTCAAAGTGATTTTTAATAGCGGGACAACGGTTTCTTTAAGACTAAGCTCCCTAGTCCTATTACCCATACAATCATTTGTTTATGCTTACAGCTGAGAAAAGGAAATACGGATTTCTGACAGAGCAGGAGAGCCTTGCATGCAGACGCCTTTTTATTTTGCTTTTTTGAAAAGTTTTCTTTTTTTTTTCTGAACTGCAGAGTCAGCGAAAAGGGATAAACATACATCAAAGGCGGCCATAAATCTGTGGACTGCTCGACACGAGTCGAGGCGAGTCGAGTCGAGTTCTGCGCTGCTCTGTGAAAATGCGAAAATCACTTTGCAATATTAAGCAGAAGCGGGCGAAGAGCACATAAAGCGCCACGCACGATAACTTGACCAAACAATGAGCGAAAGACACAGATATAAATCCAACTTGGCAGCCGTAAGACATACCAAGAGAATGAGATCGAAAGCGAGCGAGACAGAGAGAGAGAGAAAGAGAGAGAGAGAGACAGATAGTGAGTGTGAGGTAGAGTGAGAACTTTTGAGTTGAAGTCAACACATTTTCACACACAATAAATTTTTGCCAGCGTTTGCAGGAAAATCGTATACGAAAACGGATACGTGCACTGAGAGATGGCAAAGGCCAGCTGTGTGTGTGTGTGTGCGTGTGTGTGGGGCAATGGTGGTTTGAGAGGGGGCGGGGCGTATTCGGTTCGCTTGCCTATTGATTTTGTAAGCAGCAACTTAAAGCACAAAACCCGGCCACATATACAGTCATACGTGGCGTATGCGCAATTTCGCAATTTGAAAATTTTGTGGGACAGTCGGAAAAGTTTGAACGTGAACAACCTTGAAAAGAGAAAATTGCATGGCACGCATTTGCCCCTCAATTGAAAGATTTATGAGCAAATGCCGAAGCGTTAATCCAAGTCAATTAGTTTCTTTGTTCATTTTTGGACAACACGCCTGCCTGCCTGCCTGCCTGCCTGACGGCCATCCAGCCAGCAGCAGCAGCAGCAGCAGAAGTCAAGTATTTGTTTGCTACTTAAGTTATGGCAAACTTTTGGCTCGTGACTTGACGAAAACTTTGACGACGACATTGATGACCTTTGCACCAGGCACGACCCTGAAAGCCCAAAAGGTAAATGCAAGACATCAGCTTAAAAGGTCAAGTATAACCACAATTATGACCAGGTATTATTTGTTCGCATTTGTTCAAAAGTTAAATTAATGAAAGATGTTTTTGCAAAAGTGAGTTAGCGTGAGCGCAACTTGAGCCTAAGCGAATATACTTGAATCAAATAATTTGATTCAAAGCGAAGTTGAATTTTTAAAATATATATATTTATAGAGACTACACTTAAATAATAAAATAAAATAATTGAGTAAAAATATTTGATTTAAAGCGAAGATGAATCTAAAAAAAAATTGTTAAATATATTTATTTATATAGACCACGCTTAAATAATAAAATAAAATAATTGAGTAAAATTATTTGATTTAAAGGGAAGATGAATTTATGAAATATTTGAAAATATTATATTCATAAAAACCACACTTGAATAAAAATATATGAATTTATAAAATATAAAATAAGTTCATAAAGACCAAACTTATATAATTAAATAAATATAGCATTAGCAAATAAATAAATATTTAAAATAATATTATACATAAAGATTCTTTCATGACAATAAAGAAAAAAAATTCTTAAAAAACTTGTCTATTTTTTTAGTCCTTTTTTTATATATATATTTCCTGCAAAGCAAAGCTTTACACGATATCTCTTTGCCTTTTGAAGCTTGATGTCTTATTTGCAACATACCATGCTGAGAAATTTCCCTTCAACGCCTATACCACGCCTCATGATGCCTCATTCACCATTTCGCTTTCCCACTCACTCAACCCTTTTTATGGGACGCTCTCTCGCCTACGCCTGATTTGCTGCCATTGAATTGAATGATTTTGTTTTTCAATTTATTGGGATTTGCCCAACTCGACTCGACTCGACTCGAGTCGACTCGCTGTCGAAGCTGAGCTGCCATCTTCGCATATACACATATAAAGCATTTTTATTATAAAAGGAAAAGGACGCACGATATTATCGATGTTGATTTATTTGCCTGTTAGGCTGTTAGGCAAATGCTTAATGTTTGGGCTGCCATTGGATTAAAGCCTTTGTTTTATTCTATATTCTTTATTTTTCTCTTGTTTTTCATTTGCTTTGCGTCAGTTTTCAGCGCAATTTGCTGACCAAAACACGTTTCATGCGTTTCCTTTTTTTATATTCGTTCCGTTCGCATAAAACACATTTTCAAATACACCAAATTGTTTCTGCACGAATTTATTTAATTAAAATGCTTTTGTTAACGCTCATAAAAGTCAACGTCACACGCAGCGACACTAAAAACATTCAAATAAAATAAAAAGACACTGTCCAACCAGATTATTGCAAATTTTTGAGTTAAAGAATAAGCTAAAATTTATGAGTTTTTAAAAGAGGTAAGAAAATGGATTAAAGGCATATTTCAGAAATTCTTATCAACGATTTTATAGATTTATATATAAAAAGCTTATAAATTATAAATTAAAAATGATGGAATATATATACAACATTGCTGTTATTAATATCTTAAAAAGTATAATTTTAAAGATTTTTTGGTGGTTTCAAATCTTCTAATTTAAAATAATATATACATTTTTGTTGAAACTAAATCATGAAAATATATTTAAAATTAAATTAAAGCATATTTAGAAAATTTTCAGAAAGTATGAATAAAACAAGACTATTTTATTTTTTATATGTATATTTTATATATTCTTTTATATATAAGAATATGATATGTATGTAATTTACTAAAAATAATAATCAAATAGTTTAATATAACCCTAATAAATTCGTTTAGTTCAGAAGTCCCAGTCAAAAGATATTTTATATATTTTATTATAACATTTTGTTGTTCAGTGCCATAATTTCTTTACACTAAAAATATTTTTTAATGTTATTTTTGTTTGTTTTTATTTTATTTTTTTATTATTTTAAAAAGGAGCTAACCGCAGCGCTGTCGACCACAAGCTGCTGATGGTTCATTTCGCTATCTGACTGGTTATTAAAAAACAAAAAAAAATCACCAAAAAACAAATAAAAAGCAGCGAAAAAAAGGGAAAACACAAAACTTAGGCTAGGAGCTGGCCCGCAAGACGCGTGTGTGTGTGTGTGTGTGTGTGTGTGGGCTAAGAGGCGTGGCGGGCGGCTGTTGAACGAAGGGAGTTGCGCTGTGAATGTGAATTCGCGACGTCCATAAATCCCGCTAGCATTTCACATGTGTATAGGTTTTTTATTACCATGTGTGTGTGTGTGTGTGAGCCAGAAGGCAAAACGCTTGCCGCTGCTGTCTTTGCAATTGCCACGGGTTGACCCCTTTTTAAGGATGGCCAGAGGGGTAAGAAGTGGGGTTTACTACGGAAGCTGGCGGCGAGCTTTGCGCTTAAGTCTAATGCGAAAAGTTGTGAATAGGCTCAGTAGGAAATCCTATTTTATGGCGCAAAGTTACTGCAGTCATAAAAACGTTGGGCAACTCACTCTCTCTCTCTCTCTCTCTCTTTCTTGCCCAACGTAATAAGAGTGGGAAAGAGAGAGGGAGTGTGTGTGTGTGTGTTGTCTGGAGCAATATTGTTGCTTAGAATTTTCGGTTTGTTTTTTTTGCTTATGTAAATATTTATATATTTCATAGATAAAGTAAAACAAAGAGTTTCAACTGGTAAAATTGGCCAAAGCAATTGAAGAACTTGATAAAAAATGTATAAACAAAATATAAATTTAGCATGAAAATTAGCAAACATTTTGTAGATAATTTAATTATAAATAAAATACATTGTTCTAAAGCTGAACTATTGATGTTGCTCATTCAAATATATTTGCTTAAAAATCGATGTAAGTTTGATATTCAAAGAGCTAAAATATTGTTTCAATAGCATTAAATCTCTGCTAATAAGTCTCTTTCACTTACAATTTGGGAAAAGAACTTACAGAGCACTAGATTGGTTCGGTATTTCATTCAGTTCATTTGCGATCGGCTCGCATTCGTTTCACTCTACTTGTGCTCCGACCGTTTGGTTGAGTTTTATGAAGCAAATAGCCTTTTTTTGTATGTATGCGAGAGTTGTCTTCGCTAAGTTAGTGTGAATGTATGTGCATGAATATGTGAAAGTGAATATCATTTGCATATGTTTTTTGAGTCTCTTTCTTTGAGTTTCCTCCTCACCTACTAAACCTCACTGTGCGAGCGTCAATCGTATCGCTCTCTAAATGATGTTCGTTGAAAGATCGTTTCACGAATACTTGAGAGCGAGCCGCTCAACGGAAAACCAAAATGAAAAGAACCGAAGTCTATTAGACCGATTGAGTATGATTACTTTCAGTTGAATTTGAGAACAAATAAGTGAGTTAGTTTTGCCGATAACATTAAAGCGCTGGATGTTAACAGTATGATTAAGTTGTTGAAATATTTGATAGCTTGTCAAATCTGAGGAACATATAGAAAACTCTCTATCTCATATAGCGTAAATCAACCTCTTAAACATCCTGTGCATTAATTTTCCAAATGCAACTGCAGCTATTCTCGATTAGCTTACAATCAGTATAACTATTATTCATGTATTGTATTAACTTAATGACAACCATTAAGACTAACTGCATTATTGAAATAGAACAATTATTTACATAATTTTTACATTCAACTTTTCAATAAAAATTCAATTTATTGAAATTTTATGCAAATGTTTGGCTAAAGCTGAGGCTACATATACTCATAACATTTATATATCCAGTTACAGTTGCAATTTATAGTTTATTTAAATGCGCTAATAAAAATTGAATTTAAATTGGACTATTGCCATAATATGCAAATAATTTGTTTTAAAAGTTTATTGAATACGAATGCACATATTTTAATTTGCATAAACATGAGCACTGCATAATGCTGGCATTTAATACCCTATTTTTTTTTTTTAACAATAAGAGTCCCCTAGCTGTAACAGCATCTCTAGCCAGACGTTCTATTTGTAATATGTATGTTGCATTGCATGGAGCTGCGTGACACGCAAATCCGACACGTAAAATAATAAGCGGAAATGTTGAAAAATTCAAAGCAGATTCCGCCATCTGTCGCTCCAATATCTCAACACCTCCCACCAACAGCCCACATCAGCAGAAGATAAAGCTGCTGCTGCTGCTGCTGCTGCTGCTGCTGCTTCCATTATCGCATTGACGTTAGCTAAAGTCAAGATTTGTGCGCATTAATGGCACCGATTCAATTTTCAATATCTGCGGCACGTGACTGCCGCCCATCGAACCAATCGTTGTCATTGAAACCTGACGTGCCCAACATGTCTAATTGTCGACAACTCTCAAGAATATTTAAAGCACAAGCTATGAGAGATGTAATTTTGAGATGAATTCATGGATTTCACGTTAAGTTGAATTATAAAAATAACTATAATAATATTAAGCTGTTTGATTCAAAGCATGTAAGACTTACAAAAATCTATTAATAATTTTATTATTTAAATATAAGCTTGAATATATATTTCAAGCAGGTTAATTTGTTAATAATTGCATATCTAATTCGTAATAACTCTCAAGATTGTCTCAAAATACAGCTGAAAATGCTAAAAAGATTTGACTGAGAGGCTCATGCATAAAAGTTCCCAATGCATTGATAGTAAATTGTATATATAAAATATTTAAGAAATTATATTAATTTAAAAGAGAGTTCTGTACTTTTAAATTTGAGATCTTTGCGTTGCTTATAAATTTTATAAACTGTAATTGTAATTGACACATATCTTAAGAAGAGATATAAATCAAGTTGCATCATAAAATATAGCAAAGCAACTAAAAGCAAAGAATTGAAAATGTTCGCTCTCACCTCTCTCTCTCTCTCTCTCTCTCTCTCTCTCTCTCTCTGTCTCTGTCTCTGTCTCTGTGGTACTTGGCTTCACTTTTAATTATCCTGAACAGTGCATAGTGTTACTTTTGAGCTTTGCTGTTTTTAGGGGTAATGAGCAGGTATTTATTATCTGTATATACCCTAGAAAAATCCAGAAGTCAAAAGTTATACTAGCTGCTAATACTCTTAAGCAGGTATTTGTTGTCTATATATACTCTAGGAAAATTCAGATATCAAATATAAAAATAGCTCTTAAGACTCTTAAGACTTACTCAAAAAGCTAAAAGCTAATAACAATTATTTAAGATACATTTAAACAATTTCATAGAAAATTCGGGTAAGAAATTTATAGCAACTAATGAAAATTTAAACGATTGTATTTAAATGTTAAATTCGAACAATATTATATACTATGAAATAGATTGCGAGTTTTTCTGTCCATCTAACAACATCAAAAACCCAAATATAATGACCATAAACAACTTTTTTTTTACCAGCTTCTCACCACACGCTCATCACATCACATTCTCACATCATTTTCTGCTCTAGTCTGCTTAAAGTGTCAGCTAAAATAGGTCAAAATAAAAAATAAAAAAAAAAAAAACAAAAACAAAAACAAATCGAAAATAATAAGAAGCCGTCGACAACGATGGGCAGATTTGGCAGATCATAAGTTACGCGGAGATTAATAGCCGCACTGAGTGCTTGGCACCTATCAAATTCAATCAAGGACATTCATCAATTTTCAATTTGGCATTTGAACGTAGGGCCAACGACCAGCGATACCAAAAACAGCCAAGTCCCACACAAAACTACAAAAAAGAAAAGGAACATGAGAAGAGAGAAGTAGGAAATAAAAAAAAAAAAAAAAATAAATAAACTGGTACGAAAGGCGGATGCTGGGTATGTGATTTCTTGCCAACGACAGCAGACATCAAACGAGAGCTTCCAACCAGGTCGCAACCAAAAGGAAAGCGCAAAAAAAAAATTATAAAAAAAAGTAAGCAAAAAGAAAATTCGCACAAAATATGAAAAATCGTTGCTGACCGCAATGAAAAAAAAAAAACAACATCAAATCACACACTTTCTCACACACACACACGCACGCTCTTGAAATTGATTCAATGTCATAAATTAGATTTGAAATACTCAAAAAGCAATGGCAACGGCGCCCATAAAAATGTGTGAGAAATTTTCTTTTTGTCGGTTTTTTTTTTTTGACATTTTTGCCAGCAGTCAAAGCCAAGTAGGAAGTTAGAAGCATAGTTGTTGCCGAAAGTGAATGGAGAAGTGGAAGCCAATGAAACAGCACACAAAATTGCTCAAGTAAATTATATTTACGTGTACTTTGCATAGCAATTGCGTTGAGTTTTGATTTACTTTTATGCTCTGGCGTATACGCAACTTTTCTTGCTTCATTTTTTTTTTTTTTATATATTTACACTACACAACATTGGCGAAAATGTGTGCGGCGAGGGGAAATGCCAGCGCGTGCCTTATAAATGATGTACAATCAATTAATTTGTGGCCTGTTTACAAAGCTCGACTAGGCAAAAATGAGAAAGCGTGAGAAGCGAGGCCTAATAGCCTCAAAGCAATAGCAAATACACACAGCCATTGGGAGGCGCCACAAAAATGTTTGACGCAATTTGCCAACGGTTTTTGTGCATTTATCACACTTGAAGGCAAAGTGTTTTAGCTAATGATGCCAAAATGTTAGTTTGGGGCGGTGGCTTATTGAATCGAAATTTGTTCGAATTCTAATGCGAATCGAATTGGTATATTGATCATTTGCAGACAATAGCAGAAAATATATAAATCTATTTGCATGGCTTTAATAATGTAGTTAATCTGAACAGCTGAGACTAAGAGACTAAGCACAATCTTGTATTTAAATGAAATATAAACTATTTGAAGTTTTAGATATATTAACAAACTGTTTTTAATTTTATATTTAATTTAAAAATATTTTATTCAAGATATTAAAAAAAAAAACAATTAAAAAATATAAAAGTATTATCTTCAATTTCCAGCTTCATTTAATTTAACAATATTTTAATCAATATATTTAAATATAAATAAATTTACTATAATTTTTAAAAATCTGCAATTCATAGAACATTTAAATTAATTTTGGTTTATCTACCAACTTTGCTATCAATATTGTATATAGTATATATTATTTCTATGTGCATCAGCATTTAAGAATCAACAATCAATCAATCACTCAAGCTAACCAACCACTCAGCTCGACTCCTTGGCTGAGCAACATGTGACGACAGCGCCACGCCCCAAACTGCTCGATAGAACTCACACAATCC
This sequence comes from Drosophila stalkeri, assembly GCA_035047405.1. Lineage (NCBI taxonomy): Eukaryota > Metazoa > Arthropoda > Insecta > Diptera > Drosophilidae > Drosophila > Drosophila stalkeri. Next base: position 19,588,198 of record JAWNPR010000039.1, read on the forward strand.
TGAAATGTCGTTGACACTTGGGTGTCACTCTAATTAGTGAATGGAACGAAGAGCGAGTGTCGTGTGTCGAGTATCGAGTATCCGACTAGCTGAGTAGCTGAGCATGCGAGTATGTGAGTATTTCAGTGCAGGGGACAAGCTCTGCTGCCAAATGGGGCATCCATCATTTGGGACAAGTGAGCGTGAGCGAGAGCGAGACAGAGTACAGGGAAGCCTATCAATATGATTTTAATGCGAACAGTTGCACAAATCACAGAATCACGGCACGAAAGTGGCTCCAATCATATCATATCAGTTATGACTGTGATTAATCATGCAAACAAAACTGGGGCAGGATACAGCTGGCAAATGAGTGGGAAGCCAGCCAAGCAATGGCACTGGCTGTGGGTGGCAAAGTAATCCCAGGGAGTTTTGTATGCATTTTTAATGACCATCTGCTGCTCCTACTGCTGATGCTGATGCGGCTGCTGATACTGCAGCGTATTTAAATAATTTCATCATAAAGCCGGGACTTCATTTTGTATGCCAAATTTTACGAGCTGAAACTTTTGACCTTTTCGCTTTTGCGGGGGACCAACAATAACACCAACAACCAACAACAACCAAGAACAACAAGAATGGCAACAATACAATCAACACGTTTCGACAATCGATCGATTTCATGAGCAATCAAACGTTGTCACATGCGGCAACCAGCAAAGCGATGCTGTGCTGGACTGGGGCAGCGTAAAGGAAATGGAAAATGGGGGATAAAGGGAAATCAACCCTCGACCAGAAAGTTGCGGCAAGTTCAAAGTTCTTAACCCCCGCAGGGCAAACGGCTGTTGGTCGGAAAGTCTGAAGCAACAAACACTCAGAAATAAAAGAAAATCCATTTACCAACCTCCCGCACCTTAACTAACTCTAGCATCTCTCTCTCTCTTTTATTCTCTGCCTGGGTCATTCTTTCGCCATGCCTCCCTCCCTCTCTTATTCTTTGGTGACAAACGGACAAGCTCAAAAACAAATTTAAATTAAATTTGCGCCTGTTGTAAAACTTTTAGTTCTCACTGTTGCCAACTGCTCATCAATATTTTTCCAGGCAGTCAACATAAGTAAATAATTTGCTCAAGTTTCACGTGAAAATTCAAAACAAATTATCAAACTGCAAACGAATATCTAGGAATGAAAAAAAAAAAACTTTGGGAGTTGTGAATAAAAGACATGATAAATCAGAAAGCAATTTAAAAAATTTTTAATAAAATCAACTTGCTTTACTAAAGCCAGCCAAGCATTTAATGTTGTCATATTTATTTAATAAGATTATTTTACTGAATTATTTTAATTATTTTATTATTAATTTTGTGATTTTCAACTAGGAGCAATTTAAATACTTGCAATGTTTTTCAATTATATAATTATTCTCAATAATATAATTATTAATGTATTCAATTTATATTGAAATTAAATAAAATTTTTGTTATTATTATTATTATTTTTATTATTATTATTATTATTATTATTATTATTATTATTATTTTTTTTTTTGTTTATTGGTATTCATTTTTATAATTCTTTTACATTTATTTATTCTCTTAAATTTTATTTTTTTTATTTTTAATCCAGATAAATATTGATTTAGAATAAATAACCAAATAATAATATTGTAAGGTAGAAGTAGATTTTAGAATAAATTGAATTTTATGAAAACTTATATATATTTATAATTTTCATTTGTTTAAAGAAAGCAAATACACAGTTCGGTGTATTGTTAACTGCATAATATAGTCATCATATTCAATTCATGACCAGGCACAACAGACGGCGCTGTTAAAAGAGTCGCCTCGACTTTCGCCTGCGCCTGGTAAAAGTTAACAAGAACACGTAGTCAAGATTTTGCCGTTAAGGTTTTAATGCGATTAGAGTGGCACAAAACAGCAGTAGGAACAGCAGCAGCAACAGGAGTCGAAGTTGTGAGCAACAGCCCGAGCCGGAGCCAGATACCAAGTTGCTTTTGGCTGTGTGATTTATAGCTAGCTCCAATCGAAACGGCTGGAAGCTAAAAGGATAGCCGCCAAGTTGCTTCTACTATGGCCATATTTAACTTAAAAAATTTATCAATTGGATTTGCAAACTGCTTTGTCATAAGTTCTGCGGCCTTTTGATACGTCCCTCTACCACCCCCCCACCCGCACACTCACTTAACAGAAAAGCCTAGCGAGACGAAAGCAAGTTTTCTGATTAAGCTTAGGTCAAGGCAACGGACTCGCTCGATGGCTATAACACGCACGTGCCGGTATTTTGTATTTGATTTACTGCTGAGTGCCCAGATGCCAAGCGGAAACCCTAAAGGTGTTCTGGAGAGAAGATAAGGCTCGTGGGAATCTAGTTAGCCGACTTGACTTAACAATTGATAAAGAGAAATTCTAGAAATGTCAACGTGTTTTGAAACTGATTTAAGCATTTCACAAATATTGACCTAAATATTTGAGATATGAGAAACTCGACCCAGAGCTCATTAAATATATAATATTTAATTATATAAAGAGCATATTTTATCGGAAATTATTCCTTTTTATTAAGCATACTCAAAGGGCTTCATTTTCTCGTCCATTGAACGTTCAGCTGCATAATGATACTTAAACAGATTGATTTTTATAGATATTCAGTCATATTTGTTAATGATTTCAATTAATGGGAATTACTTAACTTTATGCATAACAATTTACAGTTAAATCCAACAACAAAAACTGTCATCGTTGTATTGTTTTTTTTTTTTTATTTTATTTCGTTCTTCTCATTCTTATTTTTTATTTTATTTTTTTTTGCTGTTGCGCTAAATATTTTAATTAAAGAAATAATTACATTTAATGTATGGGCGCAGTGTCAGGCACGTGGCCACGCCCACAGCAAAAAGTTGCCCGTTGGCAATTAATGCGCGGATTTGTTACTTAAATACCCTAGCAGAAAGGAGTTTGCTTGGTTTACAATTATTTTCAATTGTGCTCATAGATACCCTTTGATGTTGTATTTAACTTTATATTCTTGTCTTCATAGAAAAGTAATTTATATTTTATTTATGCATAATCTTACAGGGTATTTGTAATTGGTATAGTCTACAGTTTATATTGATGCGCTTTCTTTTTAAATAAATTTGTTCAGCCGATTTAAAACTTCATTAAACGAATTTATTGTGAAGCAGACGGAAAAATACAAATTAAATGAAAAAAAAAAAAAAATACACGGATTTTATATATACATACATACATACATGTGTGTGTATATTTAAATGAACTATATTCAAATATATATATATATATATATATATATATATACTTACATAACATGTCCTTTTAGGTCATCAATGAAATGCACACCTACAAAATTTTTGCCTGCTTAATTATTTCAATGAATGCAACATTTTCATTACACATTATATGTATATTGCTTTAAGCAGTTATATAAAGCATATAGACATATTAAGTTATTGCGAATTTTAAACGAATTTACACCCACAATTGTGGACATTAATTTAAAATCAACTTGAATTTGGCTTGACAAGTTCAGTATCTGAATTAACATTTTAAATATGATAAAATTAAGTTGCTTTAGCTGTTGATGTGGTCATGAGAGAAATATATTAAAATATGAAGATAATGTCATATTAATTATTTCAGCGAGATTTAACTAAAACAACAATATTTGTTAAGTTTATAAATGAATAAATTAATTAAATGAAGGTATAACAAAGATTTCATATATCTTTTAGTTTTTATCTTGAAATAAATATTAATATTTCTGCGAGACTTAGCTCAAAAAAAGTAGGAGGGCAACAATACTTTAGTTTATAAATTAAATTAATTATTTAATTAAATTAACTTATAACATAGATTTAATATTCTTTAGTTTATAAATTAAATTAATTAATTAATTAAATTTAGCTTTAACATAGATTTTATATATCTTTTATTTTTATCTTGAAATAAATATTAAATATTATTTATATTTATATTGATATAACTAAATTATCTACGGAATAATAAAATATTTTCGCCTGCTATAAATATATTTTTTATCAAAATTGACTGTTCAGATTTATTATCTATTTCATATATATTTGATGTTCACTTATATTAAACTAATTCAAGAATTCAATAGAATTGGAAATGCTAAAAAAAAATGAAATGTTTTTATACAATTATGTAACATATATAATATTTTCATCAGAATTCTAGTTCAAATGTTTCAGCAACGTTTGTTACGTTGACGTTGTTTTTGTTTGTTGTTTTTGTTTGTTGTTTTTGTTGTTGCTGCTCTCAAATATTTAATAAGAACGCATTAAGATGCGACACATTTGCAGTCAAGTCAACAAATTGCCGTCAGCAAATCCTGCGTCCTCCTACACTCGCTCCTGTGTCCTATGTCTTTAACAATATTTCATCTCCGTTTCTTTTTCTTCACCCCCCCACCCATCCACACCCAGCCGTCTCTTGTCACGAGCTTTCTTTTTTTTTTACCAACCTGGCGACGTGCGCGCTTTAATCTTGTTTAAAAATGCGCAGCTGTAACAACAACACTAATAGCAATTGTAGGGCACAAGGAGGGAAATTGCGTGACTGTGCGTAAAGGACGAAGCAAGCACACACACACGCACACACACAGCAGAGCTGTCGGTGTGGGAAAGTGAAAAACGTTGCCTGCATTTAGGCGAGCTGCCTTGTCAAATCTGCGCTGTGAGCATTCTAATGAGAAGTGCTTGCCAGTTTCCTTAACTTTCTTCCAGCTTACAAGGACAGCAGCAACAACAACAACAACAACGACAACACAGCGACGCTATCACGGCCACATAATCAAAGGGCGTTGGGGGCGTGGCTAGCACTCGTCTTGAACTTTCGTTTTCGCCTGCCACTCCAAGGGTGCTGCTGCTGCTGCTGCTGCTGCTGCTGCTGCTGCTGCTGCTGCTGCTGCTCTTTATGTTGGCATTTTTTTATGCGCGATATATAATTTCATATTTTTTAAGATAATTATGTCGATAAGTCGGAAAAGGCAACGCACAGCGCTTCAAAATAATAATAACAACAACAACAACAAAAAAACACAGGTTTAGAACAGCAGCCAGCCACCTTGCCTACAGGGCATACAAATAAAGAAAATATAAAGCAGGAAGCCGAAAAGAAAATTATATATATATATGTGAAGCAGAAAATAGAATAGGTTGAGGGCCAGGCAACACATAAAAGGGAAAATCATAATAATAGCCTGCAAAGGAGAACAAAGTGAATCAGTGGAATATCCTTTACTTATATAAGTACATACATATTTATCTATACATATAGATGTATATGTAATGTATATTTGTATATAAATATATAGAGCTTGTAAAGTTAAGCTTCAAAAGAATTGTAACATAATTAGAGGACTATCAAATTCTTTATAACTGAAGAGAGAATTTTTAACAAAGGTTTTTATTGATTGGAATTTGAAAGCGTTTAACTCAGGCAGGAAAAGTATTCAAAGCAATTACATATAATAAGTAAATAAAAAAAAAGAAGATATATAGATAGATTAAAAAATAGTAATTGAATGCAGCCTAAGCAATAATATTTTTCAAATACACTCAAATGAGTTAATAAAGAGTTTATTCCCAGGAAATATTATGGAAATATAATGGAAAGTTGTTTAGCATTTCTGAAAAATATTAAAATATAGCTGTGATATAAATATATTTTTTTACAGTTTCAGTATAGCGCATTGTATTCAAATTATTTTTATAAAAATTAATATTATTATGAAACATTTTACCTCACTAGAAGGTAATCTCTAGTCGCCTGTTCGCTTTCACTTTTTCCACTACAAAAAGCAGACAAATGAACTGCAAATTTAGTTTGCTATCCACAACATCAATAACAATATTCACAATAAAAATAATAGTTGCGGGCAGAATTAACTGTTGGTTGCTCCGCTTTGCTAGCTCTTAGCAACATCTCAAGCTCTGTGCAGTCAATCGGTGCAATTTCATTAGGCTGTCAAATACTCAACAAAATGTTCAGAGAAGAAAGAGAAAAAGTAAAGTCTAAATATAAGCAAACAGCTGACAATTTAAATATAAATTGTTAAAGTAAAAGAACAAAGCATCTTATTAATATTAATTTACAGCTGTACATGGAGGAGATGTTAGGTATTTTACAACAATCTTTTAAGTCACATACACACTCTCTCTCTCTCTCTCTCTCTCTTTATATATATTGGCAAGCAAACATAAAATCTAATCCTGGTTATTCTTATTTTCTCTCACATAATCCAACTATTGAAAACTTACATACATATTGACAAATGCTCAGCCTTCTGCAGTTGTGGGTGCATATCATCACAGCCGTAAGCCTCTCTCACTCAAGTGTAAAGAACTGCATATGTGAGTGTCTCGCAATGGCACCCAGTTGCCTGTTTGCCAACACACTCACACTCATGCCCCGCCTCACCTTCTATCTCTCTCTCTCTCTCTCTCTCTCTCTCTCTCTCTCTGTCATCCCATTCTTATTATTCTTCTTCTTTGGTGTAATAACTTAAAATCCCATAATAAAGCTACTTACTGCTGCCAACTTGTTAGAGAGGTTTGCTCGCTCTCTCCCTCTCCCTCTCCCTCTCCCGCTCTCTCTCGCTCTCTCTCGTCTGCTCTATCTTCTCATCTCTTCTCTTGCCTAACAATAACTATTTTTCTTTGGATTTGACTGTGGCTCGAATTGACTTCTTCTTCTTCGTCTTACTGCCTTTCGCCACAAATGTGCAAGTCAAGTCAAGTGCATACGTCACCGGTTCCATTCATATATACATGACCCAGCCAACCTCTGCCGAGCACTAAGTGCATCGTATGTAATTTCTTTTAGCTCGGATTTCTATACTCTTTTTGCATAATGGTATTATGGATTTTAAGGAAATTTGTAAAGTTATTAAATTTTAATGGCATTCAATTATATGACTATGTGAAGTCATATAATGTCCACTAATGAAATTCTATCTGCTTTCCCTAAGAGCTTTAAATAATTTTTTAAAATTATGTTGAGTTAAATATTTTTATTATTTTATTTGCATTATAAATTGAAAAATTTTTGTAAATATAGATCACAATTTTAGATAACTATTTTTTTTAAATTAAAATAAAGTGAATTTATTCTTCGTTTTAATACTACTTTTTCCTTTTTACAATATTTAGTTTTGTCTGCGACAAAAATTTCCTGTTAAGCGAGTGGATTAAGATTGGATTTTTTTTTGTGTTGGCAGAGAGGGTATAGAGGGTGTAATGCTTGCGCAGAAGAGTATGTAATATGGAGACAATTTGATACATTATATCAAAAACTTTATCAAAAGATAACGCCAAATAGTTATATTCATTAAATTCTGATATCCGTCATTGAAATATCACAATATTAAATAAGTGGAGTATGTTCAAGTGTCTTTCAGCATATCGAAAGACATGGTTTATTAAGCAAAGACTTCAAGAGCTATAAATTCCAGCTTTTCTAATACTTAGGGTACCTCTCAGTCGCTCAGTCACATAAGCTAAAGCCTCTTTTTTTTTGCCATTGTGTTATCTCGTCGTTGCCAGGTGAAAAGTCGTTTAGATCCACACACACACACACATACAAATACAAATACTCGCGTGCACACACGCACACGTGCACTCATATTAAGTGCTGCTAAAAATATTTTCATGTTCAAATAGAAATATTTCGCCATTGAAATTGGAAACGTTTCTGCCATTGTGTGGCCCGACCGGATGTTGTACAGTTATTGGAATGTCTTTCGAGAGTCGTACCCTCTCTACTCCCCGTCACGAACTAACCAACTATGACAATAGACTTTGACTATTAGCTGGCATTTTTCTAGTATTTTGCTTTATTGTAGTCTTCTTCCACATATGCTTTCTGTTGATTGCCATTCAGGCAGGAAATGTTCAACTTATTTCTTTTGTTAATTTCTGTTTTGTCCATCTGTGTAGTAGCTTCAGCTGTCATTCAGAAAGCAAACGGACAGACAGACGCAGCTGTTGCATTTCATCTAAATCCACATCGCTTAATTCTCATTTGCAGACAACATCTCAGAGCTGAACTGTATAGCTTTTTGCTTCGCATAGTCTCATAGCTTAGATACCACACCAGTTTGTGAAAATATTTCCTGCTCAATTAACCTGCAACTCAGACACCATCACAGCCTCAACGAGCGTACATTGTTTGGACTCCCAGCTTGAAGTGGCCATGCTCATCGTTTGTCATTGCATTGCCTGCGTAACTGAAGCATGTTGAAGTCATGAAGGCATTCGAATTGCCAAGACACTATTTCTCTCTCTCTCTCTCTCTCTCTCGCTCTCCCTCAAGCTACGATATTTGTCTTGCAAATATTTAACAACTATTCGAGCATTGAAAGTGCTCAGCGAGCTATTTAGCAGCATCTGTAAAAAATGCTAATTTAAAAATGCCAGAATTTTTGAAAAAAAAAAAAAAAAATAAAAATGAAAAATAAATAAAAATGAAAAAAAAAATATATATATATATATATTTTAAAGATCATTTAGAGAATTTCAAAATTTTAATATGCTAGAAAAGTATTGAGATAAGTCTAACAAAAATATATGCATGTACGCATGTATATTAGAGCTCACGAATATCAGTTGAACGTTTGATGTCTGTAAATAAATGTCTTTCACTCACACATGGAGATAAAACTCAGAGAGCAGCAAATGGGTCGGTTCTTCAACGATTTAATTCGCTCTGGTTGCTTCTTCAAGCATTTGGTTGAGTTTTATGAAGCAAACAGTCTTTTGAGTATGTATGGATTGTATGCTAGACATCTATGTATGCATATGTATGTGAATGTGAAGATCGTTTACATAGACACTTTGAATTATCGGCTCATTTACCGAACTTCATCGTATGAGCGTATCGCTCTCTAAACGATGTTCGGGAAAAGAGCGTCACACGAATAGTTCAACGCGAAACACTCAACCGAAAACCTTTTGCTTAGAGCGAGAGCGAGCTAGTATGAGCTTTTCGGTTCATCTGCTGAAAAGAGAAGAGAACTTCAAAATAGAAATAGCGTTGACAGCATTTTAATTAATTATTTATAATACAATAAAAAATATATATAATATAAAATAAACTACAGAGAGCTGATGATTTCCCATTTTTCTTTTCGGTTTTCCATTTATTTATTTATTTCGAATTTAATTTTTATTTTTATCAAGCTTCACCTAAAAACAGATATCAACTGAGAATATTCGTGGATATCTGACATCAGAACCCAAACCACATTGGATGTACATCACATACAGTTAGAAATAATTATTTTGACATGTTAGGCTGCCTTTCGTCTTTCATATGGGAAAACTGATTGAATAAATTAACATGTGTATATAATCGATAAATTAAGCAACTGCTGCAATATGATTATCGGAAGTAATAAAAATTTTATATAATAATTTACATTAATTCATATTTAGATACTCGACATCTACCTGCATCAGTCGCCAGCAATTAGAAGTTACTAATACAATTTTGATTAGTAATTGATGGCTGTAGAATGAATCTGTTTAGCATGTATTTATGTACGCATTGAACAAACTACTATGTTCACATGTTCTGTTCTATATTGCACGAACTAAGTCAATTATAACTCGATTGGCGGACAATTCAATGCATTGCCACGAATTTGTCCGTTTGGTTTTTGTAGCTACTGACCGAAATGCAACCAAATATTTCGTATGTCACTTAAATTAGTTAATTTTGTGCATAAATGCAAAAATGAATATATGTATATAAATTTATATGCAACTGCGGTCGAATGCTATCCAATTTCTCTTTCTCTCTCTCTCTCTCTCTCTCTCTCTCTCTCTCTGAATACACCATTTCGATTGCCATCATAATTATTATTCCGTTTTTCAATATTTAATTTGTTTTTGGTGTGGCCCCGGCTCATTTAGAATGTGGCAATATTTCTAATTAAAGGTTGCAAACGAAATCAAAACAACCGCGAGCCTGTTACGCAGCAGGACACCCAACCAATTTATATGCGTGTGAGTGCGTGTGTATGTGTGTGTGTGTGTGTGCGTGTGCACTGTTAAGTATGCTATGATTTATGCATCGCTGCTAAATGTTGCTGAGGTTTTTGCGTTGATTTTGTGCAATTGGTTCATGCTGCGTGGCATTGCTTCTGCTCTGCTCTGTTCACTGTTCTGCTTTGTGGTTCTGCCCGTGTGTGGCCAATGTCAACTATTTCAAATTCAAATTGCATATTCCACACGCACGCATAATTTAAGCTATTGAGCATGCATTACGCTCACACACACACACATACATATGTGAAATTTGTGTTGAAAGCCAAAAGCGTAATAAATGCATCGAAAACACAAAAAAAAAAAATTATGTGCAATAAGAAGAAGCAACGAATTTTGTACAATGACAGACAATATAAATAAATTGGATTTAAATTACAATAACCAAATAAATTTCAACAAATCTATAATATTTGATTAAGAAATGCAAAGAGTAAATAATTTTTGAATTTTGAATATATTTTGAAAATATTAAAAATCAAATTTAATGTATATGAAGACTGTGGCTAATACTTATATTTATTATATTTATATTTATATTTATTAAAATAACATTTGGAATTTTGTAACTGTTGCATTGTTGAATAAAATAATAAATGAATAAAATAATGCAAATAATCTCTTTTCTTATAATTTAAATTATACAAGATGTTTTACAATTTATATTTAATTTAATTTAATTTAGTTAGAAAAAAAAAACAAATTGCAATTAAAACAAGAATTATATGACATAAAAAAGTATTTAATTGAGTTCATCACTCGCAACATATGTCAAAAGAAATCAGGCGAAATAAATTAAATTGAGTGAGAGAGCGCCTCAAAATAAATTGGAAGAGTTTCAATTAGAGCGCGTGTTCGGTCTCATACCATACAGCCTGCAGTTAAATAAATGAGAATAAATAAACCATAAAATGGAATGAAACATCTGTTAAAGCCTAAAGGCTTGAAATCACTCAATTCGTTTTTTTTTCTCGCTGCGACACGAGTTTAATGTGAGTTCAATGTGAGTTTAATGTTGACTATAAGAGAGATTGCAAATATAAAAAGAAATAAATAAATGATTTAAAAAATTCTAACTCAGATAAATATATTTCATATTTCAGTATTTTGAATAATTTTACAAGACAATTAACGAAATTTAAACAAAATTTTCTTTTATATAGTTTACTAAGGGATGAAGGAGAAGCTGCTTCAATATGATTTGGGTTCATTCTATTTAAAAAAAAATGTAAATAAATAAAAAGCATTTTCTCTTCAACATTTACAAATAACAATTATATTTCAATTCTCATGTTTTACACTGTCAAGTTGCAATTATAAAGCACTTATCCAACAGGCCAAGTTATTGTTCATACCAAATTTAGGTCAGCTGCCAAGTTGTGACAGTTCTTTACGGGACTCTTAATAAAAAATGAAAAAAAAAAAAATGTATATATATATATATATGTCGCGTGCTCCCTTTTGACCTAGTTAATAATTTAGATACAATGAATGGCTAAGATGAGTGTCAGCAGCATTTTGAGTGTCACATTTGACACTAAGACTAATTTAATGGAAAACCGTCAAGACTTTGTGTTTACTACTGCTACTGTTGCTGCTAATATTATCCTTGTTGTTGTTGTTGTTGTTATTGTTATTGTTGTTGGTATTGTTGCCGCTTTAGCACGCAACAATTTGTATGGCCCGAAGGCTTAGCGAAGCGCCGCAATTCGCATATATCTAATATTTAAGGTGACATATCTATTTATATGCAAATGCCACGCCTTCCGGGCAAACACACCCACGCACACACACACATTCACACACACACACATCCACACATGTATTATCATTATTACCTGGACTTATGTAGCAGCTTTTGCTGTGTGCGTGCCAAAGCAGCTAAACTTCCTTTTTCGACTAAAAATACTTCGCGCAATAAATCACAACACATACGCGCCACACACTATTCAAGAGTTGGAAGGCAAAAAAGGGTTATAAAAAAAAAAACTAATAAATCTAAGGCCAATTAATTGGCCTAACTGCTGCCAGTAGAGAGACGTCAAAAAAGCGAGAGAAACAGAGAGAGAGAGAGAGAGAGAGAGAAACAGAGAGAGAGAGAGACAGCTGAAGGCAGCTTGACTATGACTCTGACCAAGAACAGGCAGCGCCTTTGCGCTCTCCTTTGGGGTATAGAATTTATGACCCAAACATAAACTTGAAAACGCATATAATAAATCATAATATTTTACAGATAATAGAAAACCTGCTGCATGAAATCTTGAATACTGAATCATGTATCCAGTATCCTTTTGGAGGCTCGTGTGTGTTTTAATCGTAACGCCTGCGGCTTACAATTTTAATAAACAGCTGCAGCAATCAAATCAGAAAAAAAAAACATCATAGTGTAAAAAGTGGAAATGGTTTTTCTTCTTTAGCAGGCGCAGACACATAACTTAACACAGCACAGACCAGACACACGCACAGGATGTGCTCCTTGTATCCGCCGGCGTCACATTGAAGCCGACGCCGTATCACACTTGCCTAACCAATTCAATCCAATCAAAACGAGCCGAGTTTCTATTAGTTTCTTCTTTTCCTACAAGCAACCTTTCGTTTGTTTTTACGCTTGATTGACAGCGTTTTTTTTTTTTTTACTGTCCTCAAATATTTCAACAATTGTTGCATAGCTGATAAAAAAAAAACTACTTAATTTTAGTAGCAAGGTTTTGCCAAAACAATGAATTCTTTTCCTAAGTCCTCATAAATGGAGTGTGGCTTGGTCCTTAATTAATATTTCTAAATGTGTTGTTAAAGTGCTAAATATCATTGTACCATTTCTACACCTAATAAATAAATAATATTAATAATAAAAAAAACTTTATTTTAGTTATGTAGACAACAAAATATATCGAATTTTTCTAATCGTCTCTTAACATAGTAACCCGTTATTCATTAATCAGCATTTGTTATAGCTAAGCATTGCGTTTTTCCTAAATATTTAGTATCAACTCAAATAGCAAATAGCTCACAACGTTTTCCTATGAAAGATTTGTTTCTTTTTTTCTTTTTTTTTCTTTTTGGATATTAACTTCCCTTTTTTTAATGTTTTGTTTTTAAGTCGAACAAATAATGCAACTGAGGTAAGTGAAATAGTTAAAATTTAATAATATTCTCAAGCCAAAGCTTTACTCGACTGGCGAATGCCGACAAGCAGAGGCTTGGCCACGCCCCCAACTGGCATGTAAAGACATCGTTTACATGGTGCAACAACATTCATTACAAGCAATTGTTGGCGCCTGGGCTTAACCTCGTTTGCTTTGCCTTGCCTTGCCTTGGTTGGGCCGAGGCGTTGATATAGAAATCGCGTCTAATTCATAAATCAACGAGTTAGGTTGAGGCACTTCAGGGATGGATTGAGAATGCTTTTATAAATTTTCCCCGCTTTAAATGTAAATATTACTAATTCCCTTTTTTCCTACAGCGCAAACAGAATGGCAGAAAGATCATAGTGCCTGGATTTTTGATCTTGATGAAAAAAAAAAAAAAATAATAAACCAAATTTGCCGCAAGCTAACTGAAGGCCAAAAATGGAAAATGGGAGGGGGAACGCATCAACCGGGCAAAAATACAAACATCATAAGCCGCAAGCCACTGTTAGCTGAATAGTACGAAGTGCTTAACTATTAATCGCTGTCCTGTTTATGCTCAGTTGTACACAAATCTAAATGTCAGCCAGTTCCAAGCAATGCCCCATACCATCGTCTCCAAGGAATGTTACCCAGAATGCATTCGAACCTGCGATGAACTTTGCATTCTTCGGAATATTTTTCAAAATTCAACGTTAGTTTTGTTAGCATAATTTTTAACACTACAAGACGTCCGCTACTACAAATAAAAAATAATGAAACGAATATGCAAAAGTGGTTTTATTTTAGAGGAATTATTGTATTATTGTATTATTTTAGATGCCTCTTAAACGTGATATAGTCATGGATAAATGAGGAAATCTATGGCAATTGGTTGTTCAAGCATGAACATTTGACACGAACCAAAAGGTATTTGTGTATTGTGCCGTATTCTCCAAAGTAGATTGGACTATATATATACAAAAATGAAAAATAAAATTGAAAATCCACAGCCACAAAATCATAAACATGCAATATGCATAAAAATTAAAAAAAAACTGGTTAATTAAATTAATTAATTTCCCAGCCACAATTTTAGGCACCTGGCAGTATGTTCAAGCATGAACATGCCACATAAATAAAAAAACATTAAATATAGCCAATAGTCAATAGCCTGCGCTTTATCTGACGCCAATTAATAAACATGTCAATGAGTAATAAAGATGAAACGTGAGCCTAGACAACGGCTTAACTTAATGATCGAAAAGGCTACTTGACAAAACATCTGTGCATGGAATTAATTTTACTCTTCCAGTGACTGGAAGTATTTTTAAAGTAAACCTTATATAAGCACTAGGATTTTAAGAAATAAACATTTCAATTTTTTTTTATTTTTTTTTAATTCAGCAAATGTTGAGTTGTTTTCGTTTAACTCTCTAACAGTTGTTGTCAACCAAGTTATTACTATAGGCACTCCTGTTGGCTTTCCCATAGACTTTCATAAAGATTACAAAAAAATATATTTATTTTATATAATTTGCAATATAATTTAAATGAGAATTATTGTTTCAGTATCACTTTTCTTTTGCAACTCATTGTTCTGAGAGCTGAATTTAAGCTGTTTAATTAACATTATTACTAATGTATGCGCTCGTCTTTAAAGCATTCCTTGAATTCCTTAGATTAAATTTCTATGTTAGCATTGCTATTTGAAGCCTAAAAGCGCATAAAGTTTATGAGAAGTGGAGGGAACAACACAGGGAAAAGCAGATTTCCTTGACTTTTAATATTAAATTTAATAAATAAATATATCTGAAGCGTACTTTGTGAGTTTAAAATTGTAATAAAAAAAAAAGTAAAATAATAACAATAATAATAATAAATTAGATGCATCCGATATTATAATTATTAAATAAATAAATAATAATAATAAATAAATAATAACAAATAAATACAATTAATAAATTAATTATAATATTAAAGAAATTATAATAATAATAAATAAACCACAAACACATTAAAACCTGATTTCAAACTTTCTTTAATAAAATAATAAATAAATAATGATAAGGAAATAATAATATGTATTATATATTTTTATTATAAATAAATAATAACAAATAAATAAAATTAATAAATTAAATTATAATAATAATAAATAAATAAAAAATCCATTCAAACTTTCTTTAATAATATTAGTAAATAATTAATAATAAGGAAATAATAATATTTAATATTTTATCATATTAAATAAATAAATAATAAATAAATAAAATTAATAAATAAATTATAATAATAAAGAAATATTAATAATAATAAAAAACATAACAATATAATAACAAATAACAATAACAAATCCATTTCAAACCTGATTTCCAACTTTCATTTTGTTCACGGTATGAAAGCATTGAAACTCAAGTATATTTCAAGAACGTGAGTAACTTGTGCGTATAAAATTCTATGATTTTAAAATAAATTCTGCTCAATATTTATTTTTAATAATTATCAGTCAAACGAACAAATGTTTGCAATTGTTTGAATGCAAGCTTATCAGACCATTAAGTCTCTTCTTCTTATAAACAGTATGATTGTATACTGAAAAGAAATTTAACCTAAACTCTCCTCACTACAACAAGAGTACGTATTAGATCAAACATAATTGAATCGAAGTAGCCCATTTCGTTTTGATTTCAATATATAAAAAAAACCTAGTACTCCATGCCTTATCAATCGTTGACCAACAGCACCTAACAAATCCCGGCTACCCAATATGTTCAGTATTTAGTTACAGCTGTGAAACAAACAACTATTTTTTTTTTTTATTTTTATATTAGATTTTGGAATTTCCGTAGTAAATTTTATATATGTGATTTTAAATTTGTTCGTGAAAAAGACTTTTAAGATAAATTTAGGTAAGTGCAAAAGAAAATCAACATAAATATATAAAAATATATATATATTTATATATATACTTTTTTTTTTGTGTGATAAATTGTTTTTGCCCTGTGATTGAAGCAACTCTCTTACTTTTTTTTTGTGATAAATTATATTCACCCTGTGATTGAAGCAACTCTCTTAGTACGCGCACGCAACATCAACAGCAATGTAAAGGGTGCTCTGCGTGGGCTTTGGGCTCTGTCAGAGGATAATGTCGAGGCAGCCGCTCGTAAACATAAATCCAAGTGACGCTAATTGTTTGTTGCAATTACTGCTGCAGTTGCTGCCACTGTACGGCTACGTGCAGCAAACCAGACAGCAGCAGCAGCAGCAGCAGTTGACAGTGAGGTGGTTGGGTGTCTAGCGGGCTCAATGCATGCAAATTTTGTTGCAGCTGCTCTGCTGCTCCGCCTCCTGCTCGTACTCCTCCTGCTACTGCTACCTTTTGCTGTTGCAACAGCAAACAATTACTCAAACATTGTTGCAACTGCACGTTGCACTGCTGATGCTGCTGCTACTGCTGCTCGTTGTGCGTGCTAAATGGCAACTATTCTGGCGGCTAATGATAATCGCTCAACGCCCTCTGCACTTACCTTTTGTGCCATCAGACAAGCTCTGCCCGTCTCTTCGGTTAATTCCTCTTTTATCTCTCGCTTGTCGGCGCATCTTCAACTTGAATTGCTGCTTCGCTTGTCAATTTCTTAATCAAAAGCATAAAGCCCCATATAACTAGCCGTCCGATACACTTATCTATATATATATATATATATATTTTCTAGTGCAAGTTACTTTATTATACAAACCACTTGGCTCTAGCCTTGAAGTGTCTATCTCCTGTCTTTTGCAGTCGCTTGTCAAGCCTCTTTACTATCACACTTTAGTCCATTAACTAGCTAAGAGTTCCATCGAATCGAGCACAAGCTTTATTATAGCTCTCATTAAGAGAAATCAAACCCATATCAATACCCATTGTTAGCCTATGTAGACGCACCTAATGGACAACTCGAAGCTCAAAGCAACCTCAACGATTGTAGCCACGAGAGAATACTCTTGTTTATTATTATTTATATATTATATAATATAATATATTTATATTATATTATTTATGACCAATTATAATATAATTTCTTCTATTTTTTCTAAATCAGTAAAATGAGCGATGACGCAATTTTATCAGCTCAAAAGAGCTTCCTTAAAGGGCCCGTGACCAATAATGGGTTTGTGAACTTTATGCGACAATATTCAGCAAAGTCAGGTGGACTGGATATGCCTGATGCAATAAACGGTGGCAAGGCATGGAATAGGCTAACAGCAGCTCAACGGAATAGTTACCGTATGATAGATGCCGAGGTCGAAAATAATGATAGCAAAGAGGAGTGTGATAACACCAGCAGCAATCGGGGTAGTGAAAATGATGACGTGGAAATGGAAAATGTGGATGGGGTTGACACAGACGATATGGACGACGGTTGTTGTCCAAAGAAACGTAAGAAGAGATCCTGCTGCCCACCGCCGTGTCCTAGGAAGCGTAAGCCATGTTGTCCCCCAAGTCCTTGTTGCCCAAAGAAACGAAAGCGAAAACCCTGCTGTCCCAAACCGAGACCATGCTGTCCCAAACCGAAACCATGCTGTCCGAAACCATGCTGTCCGAAACCATGCTGTCCAAAACCAAGGCGACGTTGCTGTCCAAAACGACGCAAGCCATGCTGCCCAACACCGTGTTGCCCGAAGCCAAAGCCTTGCTGTCCGCGTCCGAGAAAATGTTGCCCCAGGCCGCGACCTTGTTGTTCGAAAAGAGTCAAATGCCAGAAACCTGGCCCAATCACAAACAATGGATATCTGAATTTCTTGCGGATCTATCGTCGCAAGCACTGCGGCCTTAAGCCCAAAGAGTTGGTCATGAAAGCAGCTCGAGCATGGTGTAGACTACCAGAATGCAAAAAGGATTTCTATCGTCGCCAGGTAAGTTTCCGAATATGTATTTAACTAATATTATCATTATTCATATAGTTTGAGATTTTAGGCGTGCAAGGTCACTAAAAGCTGCCGTCACAAGCGTCGTAGAGTCTGCACTGGTAAATAAGGATTTGCCTCTCCAATATAAAATGTGCCAATCTTGTCAGCGATACTAACTGTCAATTGTGCTGCATTATATCCTATTCCCTAATCAGTATCGTCACAATACTGCACTATATGGATGCAGCCCTACCAAATGTTGTCTACAAACCCGATCACCTGTGAAATGTTTACTGCATGTTGCTCTATTTGAAATTTGCGTTAAATTAATCGTTTACAAAAAAAAAAAAACTAATTGTAAGAAATTATTTGTTTAATCTATGAATTGATACATAATATAGTGAATGTTGAAGAAAAAGAAATGTTTTTTTTTTATTACTAACAATAAGCATAAAATTTGCAAGTTTGCCTCTGTAAAGAGCGAAGCTCTCAGTCGAAATTGAACTAAAAAAAATATATATAAATATAAAAAATAAATTGAACTTTTATTTGCTAAGAGCAAAAAAATATAATTTTAACTATAAATAAATAAATAAATAAAAATAAATAAATAAATAAATATACAAATAAATAAAATAAATAAATAAATAAATAAATAAAATAAATAAATAAAATAAATAAATAAATCATAAATATATAAATAAATATTTAAATAAATAAATAAATAAATAAAAAATAAATAAATAAAAAAATAAATAAATAAATGAATAAATAAATAAATGAATAAATAAATGAATAAATAACTAAATCAATAAATAAATGAATAAATAAATGAATAAATAAATAAATAAATGAATAAATAAATAATTAAATAAATAAATAATTAAATAATTAAATAAATAAATAAATAAATAATTAAATAAATAAATAATTAAATAAATAAATAAATTAATAAATAAATATGTAAATAAATAAATAAATAAATAAATGAATAAATAAATAAATAAATAAATAAATGAATAAATAAATATTAAATAAAAATAATAAATTATGATTGCTTGATAATATATTTAAAAAATCGATACAAAGCTTTTATGGATATACGTAGACAATTCTAGGATTTCTCGCAGCAAACTAAACTAAGACAACTAAGAAATCTAAAGATTTATTCGATTACTTTATGCCTGCAATGTGCGTCGACTTGTGCTGTTCAAAAACATTTTTATAACAAAATGTGAACTTTCACTTTATATAGATTTTTTGTATAACAAAAGTAATTAGACGACAGCAAATCTATTGATTAAATCTAATACAATTCTATTTTAGGGGAACATTTCGAAATGATTCGAGGTAAGGCTTTAATGGCAGCAAAGAGAGTTAACATTAAATAGACGAATATCGCGTGAGTCTCGGAACTTACCGATACATTTGTATCTCGACATCATGCAGAGCTAAGACAGACCATCGCGAGGGGGGTGAGAGAAAGAGAGAGGTAGGGCAAGAGTGAGGAGCATGCCATAAATGGGCATAGCACGTGTAGCTACTTATGCAATTGTGCAGGCTTGTGGGCCAAATTCAATTTATTATTCCGCCATATGAGCTTTCGCACTTAACTTGCATGAATATATAATGAGCAGAGCCCATGGTAGAGGAAAATGTGGAAATGTGGAAATGTGGAAATGGAACAGTTTTCGCTCGAGAGAACAGGTGTGGGTTGCATTTCGCTCGTCGTTGCGTGTTTTGCTCCCGCTGTGAGACAGTCAAATTGAATTATTAATAACACGCAGCGCGACTGAAACAATCTATAAATATATATATATATATATAGGTATGTATTATATATACCACATACAGAAATATATTCTTAATATGTGTGGAAAGAAACCAAGTGAAAAGGCGACAACCTTGGGACACTTGGCCAACAGAAACTAATCGTGCCACTTATGACCATAATTTGTCAATTTTCTAAACAATTCCCCAAAGTCGCATAAAATGTCGTCCGTGTGTCTCTTTTTGGCTTTTGGCACCCATTACGCTCATTTTTCTTCACCCAGCCTCCCACACTTTTCTCTCTTCGCAAAACTGTTTTGCCTCTTATGAAAAGGGACGCTGTGAAAAATGAATGCGCACCCAAATTGCCAGCTATGATGCTTTCTTTATATCTATATCTGTCTGTCTGTCTGTCTATGTGACTGACCGAGTGACTTGACTTTACTCGACTCAAAGCTCGTCGCGTTGCTCGTTGCTAAACGCATTTAAATGCCATTGTATGCATAAATTACTCAGAGTCCGACAGCTTTAGCCTAAAAGTGTAAATGAGTTTGTGGCTCGCTTTGGTTTTTTCTTTTCTTTTTTTTTTTTTTTTTTTTGTACTATATGAAAATTGAAATAAATGCGTGGGCAACTCTCTCAGCATTTGTATTTTTGAAAGGGTAAACTTGTTGCAGATTTTCCAGCTTGTCAACTGAAATATGCGTTAAGCTTAAGCGCTAATGATGTGACTACAAAAGAAAAAAAAAAAAGATTCATTAACAAATCTAAACCTTTATAGTCTCAATAATTTACAAAGCAAAGAATCTTGCATTCCATTTAATTTATTATTTATTGAATATTAAGAAAATCGATACAAGAATAATAAACAAATTTCTTAATATTAGTATATTGAATAATTTCATAAAACTTACAGATGTGAAGATATGAAAAGTTTGTTGAAGTCTTTTTTTTTTTCTTTTTTATTTACCAACTATGCTAACATACATAGAAAAAAATTATAATATTAATGAACGTTTGCTAAACGATTCTTTTTTTTTTTAAGTTTAAAAATATTTTAACAAAACGCAAAATAAGTCTAATTCTAATAAATATGTAAGCTCCGAAATTAGTAACAATAATATAAAATTGAAAAATATATAAAATAAATAAATAAATGAAAAATAAAATAAATAAATAAAACAATATAAATGACACATTTACTTTAGTAATATTAATTTTTATTTATAATTATTTTAATATTATTTATAACATTATTTTAATTAATATTTTTCAAAAAATTCCTTCAAAATAACAATGATATTAATAATACATTTAATATTATTTATTAAAACCTATAATTAAATAAAACCTATATATTTTATTAATAAAAAAAAAATAAATGAAAACAAACTAAATTATTTATAAAATGAACCATTTTCATTTTTCACAACCCAGCCTCTTCATTTATTATTTATATTAATATAATATATTAAATATTTTCTAATATCAATCGAATAAAAACTAACAAAAAGATATCTTTAATAAATTGCATTTACGAAAATATATCGAAATGAAATCAAGGATGACTAAATGTTATTGCTGCATGTAGGAAACACACTTAGCCAGCCAAGGGATATATAATAAAATAGAAGTTAAGCGAAACGTAAAGAAATGTGCGAAAAGTAAATGCGAACTTAAATGGAATCGTAGCACCTAAATGGCCAGAGAGCATTTGATGCTTTTGTTTTAATGCCACACAGCGACTCTTGCCCACTAAAAAAAATTACCGCCCCTTTGTGTATTTGGTCGCAGATAAATGCCAGCCAAATGATATACATTAGGCCAAGGTAACACACACACAGCGAGTACGTGTGTATGTGTGTGTGTGTCTGGGCGCAAAATCAATTCAAGCTCAATTTCCTTTGATGAAGTGTGCAGCGGCTCGGGGAATCGTTTCGTACGTGACAATTGTGCTGAAAATATACAAACGGAAGGTGGAAAAAAATACTCTATATATATATGTGCGTGTATACAACATAAACTATATATAGATTTATATATATGTATATGTGTGTATATGAAGGTCTTATATGCCGCATTATGGCATTAAGTTGTAGATTTTGTAACTGCATGAACAACCGTTGCATATCGTTCAATTAATAACGCAAATCCCTTTCAGCCCAGTTTCGAAGGTTGCCAACGTTAATTAATGTGCTCGACGCCAATTTAATGCACTCGCTACCCGCTTGGCGCTATGATTAATGTTTAATTAAATTTCCAACATTTGCATTCAAAAACATTAATGCAACAACAAACAAAATAGTAATAATAATAATAAAAAAAAAAAAGGAAAGAAGAAAAAAACAACAACGATGAATGGGAGAAAATTGTTCGAACAAGCGACGTCAGGATTACATCATAATTAATCGTAGTCATTATTTATAACGAGATATCACCAAGTGCGCTTATATATATTTATGTGCAAATGATGTTGAAATCGCATATATGTAGCTTAATTTTTGCACTTAAGAGATCATAAGATATTTAAAAAATATATATATAGTTGAGTTAATTAACGACAAGGAAGAGTGCTCTAGTCGAGACGACTCGAATAAGAGATCCCTTCAACAAACTGATATTCCAACTACATTCTTTTCCTGCGCACATAATAAACAATAAATGCACACGCACACGCGCACCAACACACTCATAGGAGTCTTGAACCTCAGGCTTGAGTTGAGTTGAGTTTATGGCTGAGGCTGAGCCCTGAGGCTGAGGCTGAGGCTGAGTCTGAGGCTTGAGTTGAGTTGAGTTGAGTTGAGTTGAGTTTATGGCTGAGGCTGAGGCTGAGGCTTGAGTTGAGTTGAGTTGAGTTGAGTTTATGGCTGAGGTTTGAGTTGAGTTTATAGCTGAGTCTGAGTCTGAGAGCTGACTCTGAGGTTTGAGTTTGAGGCAGGGACTGAGCACAAGAACTGAATACAAAGGCAAATTTGTGGAAAGGTGTTGTGGGATTTTATAATATTGAAAATATAACAAAAATCAATTTTTTATAAAAAATACATAAATTTATATGCAAAATCTGAAGATTTAAAAATTTTCGATATATAATATTTGAACAAATTTTTGAGGTTACTTTTGTGAATCAATCACACGGAAACTGGAATAATTCTGCGAGTTACATATATATACATATAGTATACATATTATATACATACATTTAACAAAACCATACCATGAATTCCCATATTCAATAGATTCAGCGTAGACAAACGTCAATTTAGTATTAAATTAATCTGCTTCTGGCTTAGCAACTTTAATTAAACACATAATTTCTTACATTTGTTTAGTTTGCATTTCTCAGTTGCTTAAAGATAAATTAAGCATGTTTATATTGCTTATTGTTGTTCGTCTTTTGTTGCTTCTGTTGTTGCTATCTGCCTTGACAGCCAGTCAATTGGGTTTAAGATTTGAAATTTGAACATTATTTACACATGTTGGTTGGCCAAATTGAATTAAATGATTCTGTTTTGATTTATGCAATTGCAATTTATCTAGCTACTAAGATTATTAGCTAAATGCAACAATCTGATAATTGGTAATTGTAAACCATTATGCAAAAAGACTTGCGGCCAGCTGCTCTTCAATTAAGAACATTAAATAATTGAAATTGTCGAGGACGTGCATTTTGAATATTAATAATGCTAAAAAATGAGTGGACAAGGCAGAAAAAGCGAATACATATAACAAGTTAGTAATTTTAGATATCCTAAAATATATACTACTAATAAATACTAAAAAATAAAAAATAAATAAATAATTATTTGCAAATGTCTAACAAAAATATTAAAAAGAATATTTATGTATATCTAAATATATAAGCATACACAAATATATATATAAAATACAAGCTTTTAGCTTTTCTTGTTAAAGTTATAAAAGAGTTGACTGAAATTATAAATTTTTTAGCTAATTACTAATTACTAGCATTGAAATGAGGGAATAGTTTTTAAGAAATGACAAACAATTTTTTATGTTTTATTGAACTTTGCATTTTCACTCATTAAAAATTATTAATTCTGAATTTCTCAAAATTTCAAAGTTTCTTATGGCCGATATGCACGAGAGTTTAGTAACTATCATTATACTGTTTTATCAGTTATTACTCTACGTTGTAAGTGCATGAGTGCAAATATTCAATTCAAATTTACAATTGATTTCTTTGATCGATTTTGATTAGCGCGCAATAAGTCCCACCAAGCGTGATGCAATTTTGCTTGTTATGCATAATGTATTTTTGTACTATATTATAAATCGGTTCAAGCAATTGGCACAAAGTAAGTTAACTTAACGAATTGTCGCTATATATGATAAGAAATGTATCTATATATATATATATATATATATATATTATTTATTTATTTATTTATTATTTTCTTTGCTGTGCAGCTTCCATTAATTATTCTGGTCCAGTCAATACGTTTTATTATGTACCCTTGGTCTATGAGGAACCTGCAAATTGCCTAACTCATGAGGATATGCATTTAGTTTTAAAATCTTCAACATGGCAGTTTTTTGAAACGCTTTTTAAACATCATTTGGCCTTGCTGCTGCCTTTCATACTCGCTTTGATGGTGCCGGTAAGTAAAACAAAAATATATATATAAATAAAAAAAATATTTTATTAATTTAATACAATTAATTTTGCGAATTACGCGTATCTTTCTTAAAGTAGAATATTTAGTTTAAAAAAAAAAATTTTTTTCTAATTTTTTAAAATAATTTTTATTCTATATTAGCAATGTAAATATTTAAGATTATGGTTTAACAGTTTTCAATCTATATGAGCATATAATATAAATATACAAAATTTATAAAAATATATTTATTAAAAAATATTATATAAATAAGCATTAAGAGTTAAGAGATTAGTTTGTTCCACTCTAGTCATATTTAATAAACTAAGAAGAGCTGCAGAGTTTTTCTCTTTTAGTAAAAATTAAAAAAAAAAAAAAATAGTTTAGAGAGGCGCCAAGTTCGATTTTGAGCGGGAATTAGACCCTATATAAATTATCTCTCTATGACTCCAAGATCATGAGCAAATAAATAGTTCAGAAAGGCGCCAAGTTTGATTTTAAGCGGGAATTACACCCTATATAATAGCTCAGAGAGAATGCAAGTTTGATTTTATGCGTGAAATATATCCTAAATAAATTCAAGAGAGTAAAATAGCTCAGAGGCGCCAAATTCGATTTTAAGCGGGAATTATACTCTATATAAAGGCAACAGAGTAAAATATTTCAGAGAGGCGCCAAATTCAATTTTAAGCGGGAATTACAGCCTATATAAAGACAAGCGAGCTGCAGCTTGGATTCAGTCGTTCCTCTAAATCACTTGGTGATCGTTCGTGCACTGCAGCGCTTCTCAGCTTTTGTCTTTATGGTAAATATTGAGCATTAATTATGAACGTCAATATGTATTAAAAATCAACTGCAAGTTACGCCCAATAGGTATACATTATTAGGTCATAAATTGTTCGGTATGTCTTAAGCGAGCCATCGACTAGAGCACTCTTTCAAGTTTTATTTGCAACTCTATTTGACTCTATGTTTTCATCCCAACTCTTAGCGCTGCAAATTGGTATATGTTAGCAGTCTGATCATACTGTCGAATCTAACGTTGTGCATGTGCTTCATCTACGCCATGTGGCAGTGGCTGATACTGAGCGGCTTATCGTTGAGTCTGCATCTGTTGCCAATATTTTTCTTAGGTCCGGTGGTGCAAATGCTGCTCATGTTTCGTTTTACACAGCATATGTTGGTGAGTCTCTGATAAATATAACATTTTGGTTTATGGAATTGTAAGAAATGCAAATACTTTCTATCCGCCAGCTTAACCTTTGGATTGTTATTTGAAGCATGAAATTGACTGCAGCAGCATCAAGCCAACGAAGATGTTGTCCATTAGAAGTCAACTTATTGGGAAGAATATGTGGTGGGTGGATGGATGGTGGATGGGTGGATGGTGGATGGTGGATGGTGGATGGTGGGTGGTGGGTGGTGGTTGCTGTTGGGCGTAAATCCAATGCAAAACTTTTGCATCAAATCAAAGCAATAAACGAACAAAACTGACTAACTTCAGGCACTTGCATAAACCAAAAACACTTTCACTCAACAACAACAACAGCAACAACAACAACAACAGCAACTACTATGGCAGTAGCAAGAACGTCGAGAGCTGCCAAACTGCAGGCATTTATGACACTCCTCAGCTGCTATTGTGGGAAGGAGGAGTTGGGGGGGTTGTGACGTCGTGGCAGGCGAATCGCATAACGAAATTGTTGCTGAAAAGTTGAACAAATATTGAGGTCAGCAAAATTTTGTGAAACGAACCCTGCAGGCGGCAAGCGCTCTTTGTGTTGTTGCTCTGTGTGTAAACTGTTTTGTAGCCTTTGGCACAAACTTTTGACACGCTCAGACTACACACACACACACACACACACACACACACACACACACATGCACATGCACATGCTCAACTCCATGCAGGCACAAATATTCAATGAAAATCGTCATCAGTTCCAGTCGACAGTTGCTCAGTTTGTCAATAATAACATACAAAAAAAAATAAAAAAAAAAAAAAGGAGCCAACAAAATAACTTGACTGCCAAGCTGCCAGGCTGCTGCCAGGCTCGGCCACCAGTTATTGTCCCGAGTCGTCGAAGCACTTTCAGTTTGGTCCGATTATGGCGCATTGCAGGCGTACACTTTAGCCTTTATACTGCCCTGGCCCTCGCCCTTCGATGCTCATTGAGAAGTTGACGCAAATGCCTTTCGATTTTTCGTTCTGCTTCATTCGTGGATACAACTTGGCAGTTCGCATTGCATAATTGATTATCTCTCTCTCTCTCTCTCTCTCTCAATGTATATATGTTACTTTACACTGGAGTGTATGTGTGCCTGTGTGTCTGTGTGTGTGTGTGTGTCTCTGTCTCTTTCTTGCCCTAATTTATGCCCACTTTCAATATGCATTCGGTTTATACCGCATTGTGATTTAACTTGGCGTGAAACATTGAATTTGTGTTAAGGAATTTTCTGTAGAATTTCACTTTTATTTGGCTTTTGCCTGCCAAAAGTTAAACTTTTCAAACAATTCGACATTTGCCTAAGAAATGAAATAATGATTAAGCAAAATATGCTTTAAACTTTGTTTCATAGAAAATATTTACGCCTCTAAAAGTTTGAGAATTTTGTTAAATTTTCATAATGGATGTCATGTTCTCTACACATAAACAAAATCTTTCAGATTTTAGAATTGCTTTTGTTAATAAATATAAAAGTAAATATAAATTTAAATAAATAAATTCTTATTGAATATCCATGCAGCTCTAATTTAAATAAAATATTTTTCGAAATCCAACTTAATTGAGACACTATACCAAAATAAAATAAGTAAAATTAAAAAAAAAAAAAAAAAACAAATTCTTTTTCAATTGATTTATATGCATTGATAAAAACAATAAGTTATAATTATGACAAAAATTGGTTATATAATTTTAAATAAAAATTCATATTTTTGCTTTTATATAAAAACATTCTCGCTTGAAAATTGGAAAATTGTTGAGCCGCTTTCAGTTCATTTAATTATTTATTTTATTTCTTTTATTGTTTTTAATTTTATTATTATTATTTTTTTTTAATTTTCGTTCATTTACTTATTTTTATTTTATTTATTTATTTAAGCTTTCGTTCAAAACACCAAAAAATCTATTTCAAATAAAATCTATAAATTGCATTCATTTGCACATTT
The DNA here is from genome assembly GCA_035047405.1 of Drosophila stalkeri. Classification (NCBI taxonomy): domain Eukaryota; kingdom Metazoa; phylum Arthropoda; class Insecta; order Diptera; family Drosophilidae; genus Drosophila; species Drosophila stalkeri. The sequence goes on from JAWNPR010000039.1 coordinate 19,615,840, forward strand.
TGCGAGCGAATTTTGACAGCTCGGCGAATGCAATATCAGGACATGTGCATAAGAGAATACATTCACATATTATGTACGAGTATGTGTGTGTGTGTGTGTGGGAGTGTGTGTGAGTGTATTGGTCACATCAACTGTCACACTTTGTTGATTTCATGTGTAAACTGTGCGAGTTGGAAATTTGAAATTCATGTGCAATAAAATGTTGATATTCTTCGCACACAGTCGACACCGCAGGCCTCATTACAACACCCACACACACACACACACACACACACACAGTCACATACTAGCTGGCTATGCTCTCATGTATTTATGTTTTCATTTGATAAATATACTTATATACAAAAACTGTCATAGCACACGCTCTTGGAAAGATTGCAAATTGCATGCGAGAACTCCCACGAGTCTAATAACAGAGCAAAAACAAGTATGTTAATTTAGCTGAGTCAAGCAGCACCTGGCATACCCTTACCAATCAAACATGTAGATAAAGTATAGGTAAGTTTATTAAATATATTTACTCTCTTCGAGGAGATTTGTTTGAATCTATATAAACTGTATTGCTAAGAGCAGTGGAGGCTTTGCGGGACTCAGAAATGATGGAAAATATTTATGAAATAATGAAAGAAAAGAAATAAAGGATAATTTATAAATAAAATAAGTAAAACTAAAAAATAAATAAAAAAAATCTGTAATAAAATATATATTAATATTTAAATAAAATACAAATACTTAATAAACAATTTATTAATTAAATAAGTTAATCTATAAAAAAAATCGTAGTTAATATTTAAATAAAATACAAATACTTAATAAACAATTTATAAATAAATTAAGTACAAATAAAAATAAATAATAATAAAAATAAAAAGAAATAATCTATAATATAATATATATTAATAATTAAATCATATATAAATACTTAAAAAATTTGTAAATAAAATAATAATATAATAAAATCTTGGTTAATATTCATATAAAATACAAGTACTTAATAAACAATTTATAAATCAAATAAGTAAAAATAAAAATAAATAAGTTAATCTATAATAAAATCTTAGTTAATATTTAAATAAAGTACAAATACTTAATAAACAATTTATAAATAAATTAAGTAAAAATAAAAATAAATAAGTTAATCTATAATAAAATCTTAGTTAATATTTAAATAAAATACAAATACTTAATAAACAATTTATAAATAAATTAAGTAAAAATAAAAAATTAAATAATTAATCTATAATAAAATATTACAAAAACAATTAATAAATAAATTAAGTAAAAATAAAAAATAAAATCTATAATAAAATTTTAATTAATATTTAAATAAAATACAAATGCATAATAAATAATTGATAGTAAAACTTGTAACTATTCTATTATGGAAAATCTTGCACATAAACAATATATAATCTTAACTCAATCATATTCTCATACAAACATCTGCACATAGTGCACACACCCTGATACATTAGATATACACGAGATGAATCTGAAGTCGTGATATAGCCATGCATAGTAACAAGCCACGGACCGTGCCTGACTGTATAATGATGAGCAACGATATCGCTGTCTCTTAGCATGAGAAATTTAATTTTTACCCATACACCGTATATACACACTCACACACTCACACACACTCACTCACGCAGACACCCACGCACACACGCAGACACACACACCCACCTAGACAACCACAGTGAACCACATAATTGTGTATTCAAGTAAGAGATATGGGAGTTAAAAGAAGCTTCTATTGCTGTGAGGTGCACTAACTGGCAAGGGAGTTTGGTTTGGGTTTTGGTTCTGGTTCTGGTCTGGGCTCTGGGCTCTGGGCTCTGGGCTCTTGGGTTCTTGGCTGACTTAAATTAAGATAATGACACGTGAGAGACGCCAACGCAGAGCCCTGGGGGGTGGGGGGGGAGTAGCTAAGTTACCTTTTTGCTTTAAAAATTATCCCTTGACAGTCTGCCTCACGGTTTCACTTGGTTCGGCGTATGAACCACCACACGACTATTTAAGTGTGTTAAAGGAAGCGCTTGGTAAATTGCGATAAGGCCAAAATGGCGCTCAACTGAACTGGCTTACATTTACACACTTAACCCTTGAGTTGGGCTGGCTGGCATAGAACATGGCATGGCACCACGCACTTTAAAGCCGCCAATCCGCCAATTTGATGGCAAACTGCCAAAGAGCTGACAATGATGTCGACGATGATGACGTTTGCGACCTGCATGCCAATGCGCTGCTTCTTTGCAAAATTGAATTTTGTGCCTAGCTCTGTGGGCGGCATACCAGACCATGCCAGCCATCCAGCCATCCAGTCAGCCAGCCAACCAGCCAGCCAGTCAACCATGTCCAATGTCCTCGCCTCGATCCGCAGTGTCCTGTGTCCTATGTACCTCGTAACTGGCACAGATTACAAATCATTATTGGCTGCCATTGTTGGGGTTAGGCCAATGGAATTGGTAGCTTATGCGCTCAGGAATTCAGTTCATAGACGAATTGAAATTCGTTAAAAGGAATACTTAAATAGGTGAGCATATATACGTAAAATTCCAGAATTTAGGTGAAATTAGTTTCCTAAGAAATTAGAAATTTCAAGAGAAACTAACATAATTTCTTCTGTGAATATTTAAACTTATAGACTTCGATTCTTATCGTATCAGTTAAAGGGATAAAGCTATATTCTATTCAAAAAGTCTAATTGCTGACCGATTAACTGTCATTGATTTCTCTTTTAGCATTCACACAATTGACAGCGCTTTGAATGTTTCTATAACAACAACAACAACAACAAAAAAACAATGAAAATGCAATGGCGAAAAAGAGAAAATTAACGTTAAGCCATACCAAAGGCATGTCAAGTCAGTCAGTGGGTAATCCGTGTATCTCGCTGCTTCACATACCTTCAATATAAACAATGCGATGACGGTAAATCCAAAAAGGAAACCCCAAACAATGGAGCCACATGAAAGCAAACTTGGAGCACAAATTTTCTTTGATTGATGCGCAAATCAGCAAATCAATTGGAATGCCACAAAAATAAACTAACACACAAAAAAAAAAAAAAAAAAAAATGGAGCAGAGCAGTGCAGAGCAAGCAATAAATAGATAGAGAGCGAATGAGCGAGAGAGAGAGAAAGAGAGAGAGAGAGTGTGTGAGTGGAAGGAGTGTTAGAGCGAGAGCGCAACGCGTTGGCAGTTCAACTTTTTACACTAAATTTGCATTTCCAATGCCCGCAGGTGAATGTGGGCGTGGACGTGGGCGTTACATGTGATTTTGATAGAACTGCGTGATTTGTGCACTGCGGAAGGAAAAAAGGAAAAAAAAAAGGAAAGGAAAATGAAGCAACTAGGAAAGTGAAAAAGGACAAACAAAATGTATGCAAAAAAGAAGAAGAAGAAGAAAAAAAAGGTGCCAACACTGACAAAGCATAGTTGCCATCGTCGGCTCTACAACAAATTGAGATATTCGTGTGGTCCAAGTGAATCACAACGCGTCGCTGGGACTGTATAAAGACTGCGGTGTAAAGTTAACGAAACGGTTGCTTTGCCCAAAGCCAAAGCCCCCTGGGAAGCCATTTCAGCTGCACGCACCCACCTAACAAACGCGTCACGATGCTCATGCACATACATACATAACTACAAACGCACATACACGCACACTAAGCCACGCTGAAGAGTTCACCAAGATGCTGCATGGTGGGACAAAGCTGTCAAATAATAATAAAAAAATAAGCAATATAACATTTTAAAATTTTTTATTAAACAATATATTACAAATTATGTTTTAAAAAATATATCTAAAAATAAATTTTTTAAAATACAAAAATTAAATTAATATTCATATAAAAAAAAAACCTTTTTATAATTAACATATAAGAATGTATAAATTACTTGCATTATTTATAAGAAATTAAATTAATTAAATTAAATGATATTACTGTTTTTATTGTTTATTTATTTAATTCAAATTTGTAGTATAAAAAACGTAAAATAAATAAATCAAATAAATGAAAATAAATACTAGAAATTATTAAAAAATAAATGAAAAATATGAAAAATTAAAAATAACTTAACAAATTAAAAAAAAAAAAAAACATAATTTAAATATAAGAAAGAAAGGTAAAATAAAAAATAAAAAATAATATTAAAATAGTGAAAAAAATTTACTATCACTAAATAAATAAAAAGTTTAGCATTTAAATTATTATTTAATTATTATTTTTAGTTGAATAAACTATTTGTGTAAGCTTAGCATATAAATATATACCTTAGTAGAAAATATTGAATTTTTTATGAAAATGAAAATTTTATGTTATTTCTCTATAGAGGGGGGACACAGTGCTCTGGTCTTGAGCCTTGTTTTTATATGTAATGGCATTTTAATTGCGCGCTACAACTCAGCCAAGTGTCTCTCAATTAAAAGTGTCTGCTTGGCTCAAAAGGATGTCGTCGCCGTGGGATCTACGCCATGGTGAAGGACAGGCAGGATGGGTTTGGCTGCGGTTGGATATGGCACTAAAGTGGAAAGGGAAATGATGTCAGGCACATGTCGTAATTTGCCGCACAGCGAATCAGGCTGCTTGGCCCCAGACCGGGACCACAACATGGCCCAGGCCCGTGCTCATGCCCGTGCCCGTGCCCGTGCCCACAATCATGTAACTGTTAATTATGCAACGCAGATAAGAAGCCCGACAGACGTCTAAGAGGGGTAAAAATGGCAACAACGAAATTTATATATGTGAATGCCACTTAAGTGCAAGCTCTTTATTCTTGATGCTTTTGCAACTAAACGGCTTTGACATTGCCATCAAAATAAAAAATGTTTCATCTTAATATGTAAGAAATTTGGAAAATTTAAATTTATATAAATAATTCAATGTCTGAGGTCATTGAATCAAATTATCGCCAAGAACCAATCAATTTTTGGCATGAATTCGAGTGGCAGTGTTTTGGTTTGAGCCATCATGCGCCCGAGGATTTTTTCAGATCTCAGGTGAAAGCTTTTGGTATATCATCTTTATTTCCAGTTAATATCATGTCAATGCTTATGTCATTCAACAACTAGTGGCAAATGTCAGAAAAATCGTATTATTTTCTAACCTATCGCTGGTGTTTGGCAATCATCTCCAGCAGTATTTTGTTTGTACATATGGCTAAATTTTTTGTAAAGGGATATTGGTTTATTTATTTAACACATTGGATTTTTGCGTTTAATGTCGCAACCACAGTGACGGGCGCTGTATACGTGAGCGTTTACCATATAATTCCACAGAAAATGAGTAAGTGTTTTATTTTTTAATTATTGTAATTATAAAATTTAATATTATAATATTTATATATATTTTATTATTTATTTATTTGTATTTAGCTATAATAAAAATTAATACTAGCTTATGGTTCAACAATTTTGGCTTTGCTTAAATTTTTATTTGCATTTTTTGCATTTTTATTTTAATTTTAATTTTATATTTATGTAATATAAGCATTTTTTATATTTCTTCATCGTACAGCTCGTCAAAGGGTATTGATTCAAATTTATTGGGCCTGTTCCATCTCCAGTATTGTTCTTTCGTTTGAAGTTTCCATGGTGTATTGGATAGCTATTTTTCCATACGAGGAGGAGGGATCGAGGCCTCTCAAAATTGATGCCATATTTAATATCTGCTCTCATGTTATGCCGTCAATTTTTAGCACAGTGGATCATATGATTGTTGCACATCCAACTCGTATGTTTCATTTTATTTATCCGGTTGCTTTCGGCATAATATATCTATTATTTGCAATATGCTATTATTTTCATGGTGGCCGTGATACGTAAGCATTACATATTTAAATTATATATACATATATATATATATATATAGAAATGTGATACTTAAATCGAAAACTATGATTGCAGCCTTGGCAATCATTATATATATGAGATATTAGACTTTGAATCGGCACCCTTACAGACAGTCGTAACTGTTGGCACGGTAATATGTATCTTGATGTCCTGTACGGTTCTACTATATTTCGCATATCGACTGCGTGTCTTAATCGCGCGTAGATTGAAAAAATTACAGTAGATCAACTATGCTGTGTGACGATTTAATAAATTGTTGTAGTGTAATAAATTATGATTTGTTTTAATTGCCTTCGATTATTGGTTTTCAATTTGAAGAGCGCGAAGAGGAGAGCAAATACTTTCTCCTTATTGCTTATGTCGCTGGCACGTGCCTTGAATACCTTAATAAAGAAACGTAACAGCATATAGCATCTACCCACATTTGTATCTATATAGCATGGTTTTCTACTTTCACCCTCGATTATGCAAAGCAAATTGTTATGCTCAAGTTTGCTTCCGTTTGCTGCTGTGTATCACAATTTGTTTTGTTTTTATTCTCAGTTTAGCTTTTTTCTGACTTTGTAATAAGTTTCGATAATTTTATGATTTTTTTTTTAGTTCAATATTTGAATTGGGTCACGCATATAAAGCAAATATAATTGTGTTTTGGTAAAATATTTATGCACATAGAATATTTATTCAAAAAAAATTTTTTTTTTTTATTATTTTTTAATATTTTTGAAAATTTAAAATTTAGCATATACATAATTTTGGAAATATTTAAGAAAGTTTTTAAACTGTATTCAAGCGATTTATCATTGTATCTATACAACTATATTTAATAAATTTTCTGTTTATCCCTTTATTAAAAATCGTGCTTTATCTTATATATTTCTTTTTCTGGTTTTTAGTAAATATTTTTCTATTTTTATCTAGATTTCTTGAGTACATCTGTATATTTTTTTATACAATTAACATTCATATAAAAATCAATTGGCATCTTTATTTTTCTAATCTATATATATGTATATATTGTATATATATATATTTAAATATATATATATATATATATATATATATATATATATATTTTTTTTTTTTTTTATTTTACTATATTTTGTTTTAAGCATTTACTCACTCTACAATTAATTCTTAATTCCTTAGCCAAGCATAGCAACACAAGTGACATAATTTTGAGGTTCGTGTAAATGATATTACTGAAAAATTTATGTCAACCCAAGCAGGCAGAGTTTGTCAAAGTAGCTAAAGCTAACAGAGAAAGAGTAGAGAGAGAGAGGGAGAGAGGGAGAGTAGCTAGAGTTGCCAGAGCTATCAATGGCGCCAGTGGCGTTTGGTATCAAGTTACTTAAGTGATTTCAATTTGTACAAAATTTTACTGCTGAGTGCGAGTTGATGGATGCACAGTTATGAATGGGCTGGAGTTGGGTTATGATGGGCGTGGCACATTTAGGCAACACTGTGAGTGCAGTCACTTAGCCCAGTTAGTTGCAACTGGCTTGCAGTCGAAACATATCGAACGTTAACGTATTTATGACTGCACTCTATCCAGACAACCACAGAGTGGGCCTCTCAAATGGGGGCGTGGCAAATGGAAGTGTCTATATATGTGTGCAGTGTTAAGAGCACACTTAAAGCCAGCAGCATCTTAAACGCCTAACGCCAACCTGGGGTTGCCACCAACTGAAGCGTTCTGCTTTGCTTCGTCCTCGTAGCTAACAAGGCGCAAAACATTTTAACATTTTTTAACATTTCCGCCTTCTTGCATTCAATTTAATTTAACATTTTAACATTTATATGCTTATTATACTGCGCCATCGTACGGCGTCGACGTCACTGTCGCTGCTGTTCATTGTGCATAAGAGGTTTTATGCTTGAAATACGCATACGCTGCGTATACGTATTGTGCATTTTGTAGCAATACCTAGGGCATTTCATAAGGGTAACCGTTGGGTAAGGGGGTGGCCCGGTAAATGGAGTGCCGGTTAAAACAAAAAAAAAATAAAATAAAATAAAAATAAAAAAAAAACTACCCACTATAAATTTGTGCACACTTACAACTCGACGCTCGTTCGACAACAACAACAACAAGAACAACTGCAACTTAAATCTTAAGTAGCTCAACTTGTTTATTTATCGAAGCAGAAGTTAATGCATTACCGCGACGGGCGAAGAGATCTGCAGGTACGAGCCAACGAGCATAAAAAGTGGACTGGAAAAAAAAGAGAACGCGTCGTCATACAATTGTTATAGTCAAGTTTCTGTTACCGTGGTCTTAAATTGCTTAACTTGCAGCTAATGTAATTTTCAAAGTAAATATATTTCTTTAATTATATATAAATTTGTTAGTAATCAGAATTGATTAACTTAATTTGTTTAATTTATTTTACTAATTTTATTTAACCTTTAAATAAAAAGCAAAGCAAATTTTTAGGCAAATAAAAATACTCAATATTAAAATATTATATATTATTTTTTTTTTTTTTTAAGTTTTAGAATTTATATACATGTTACTTTTAATACTTAAACATTTTGTATTTATTAAATAATTATCAATTGTAAAATAAATGTATATTTATTTTGTTTAATTTTTTTGTTTTACTTATTCATCATTATAATTTATATTATATGCTTAAAAATAATTTAATAATTTACATACTTCACATTACCATTCAAAACATTTTTTCGGGAATTTGTTTGAAAAATAAATTGTTACGTCATAATCAAATATAAATAATGCAATTTTGAGGAAAAAAAAAATAGAATAAAATCTTGAACAAGAGGCAAAAACTAGTTTGCATAATAATCTATTGTGATTTTCGTGAAATAATATAAATACATATATATATAAGAGATCTATTGGAGCGTCATGAAACTTGATTCTTTAGAGTGCATTCAAGTGTTAAAATATGTATATGAAATTGATTGGCTGATTAAACTCACACACACACACACACACACACACACACATAGACATTCAGGAATTCACACGCTTTTGTTGATATATCTATATATATATATATAAATTCCATTTAAATTCTGCATACATAAATACATATATACTTTTTGTTGACTTTAGGAGCTTTTGTTGTATTGGGCATGTGTGTGTGTGTGTGTGTGTGTGTTGTCCTTGGTGTTTTCGTGTTGATTTGCTGCGGAAATGACGCAAATAACGCAGCAAATTTAAGCCAGTCACACACACACACACAATTTACACACTCGCCTGAATCTACACCTTTTTCTGGGTTATTTATGGCAACAACAACAACAATCAAGGCAGGCATCCACCTAGCCAGCCGGGCATTCAGGCAGCCAGCTGGCTGTTAACCGGCAACAGGATGTTTTATATTATGCCAGCAAAATAAGGCAGCAAACACACACACAGTGAGAGCGAGAGAGAGAGAGAGAGAGAGAGAGAGAGAGAGAGAGAGAGAGAAAGCGAGAGACATCCGCAGACACACACAATAAAAGGATTTGCTGTTTTAATATTTTGCATACATTTATGTATTTTCCTTTGTTTTCTTCTCTCTTTATTTTATTTTTTATTTTTTTTTTTTTATTATTATTCCACCTCATTTTATGTCACTTTGCTGAATGAAAAATTTAATTGTGGTGCTCATTAATGGCTCTGTCGTCCCCGAAAACCCGAGCGGAAATATGTGATTTCCGGCAATAAATATCTCTGTGCCATATACACATACATATAAATATATATATACATAAATATGTATATAGATATCGATAAATGAGGGCGCAACGCACTACACTTTAAAAACATTTTCGCTTTCGCTCGCGATTTATGAGTTTAAATACATAAATTTATAACTTGATTATCGCATTTGCATTTGATATGGGCGTTTGGTATTTTTTTTTATTTTATTTTTTTTTGGTTTCTTTTCCTTTATTTTTTATGGACTTTTCTGGCCCTCCACAAAGCAAACAATCATTTAAGCATAAAACCATAAATCTATGCGCCAATAAGAGGGATTTCAACCAAGTAATACAAAATACATGCGCAGAAAAAAAAAATGGAAGAAGGTATAAAAAAAAAATTGCGGGACATGAGCCAGCAGAATTTGCAAAAGGGACAATCGCCAGCTTGAGTGGAAATTTTTATAAGAAGAAGAAGAAGAAAAAGAAGAAAACATTTATCAGACCAGGAAAATACTCTACAAAAAGAAACTTTAAAATATTTATGCAAGTTGCTTTATGAATGTCTCTCAAGTCTTGAATATATCTATTTATTTTATTATCATTCAGCATTATTCATAAATTATAATAAATCAAAAGATTGCGTATACGCAGCTACCCCTTCGCAAAGCCAAGTATGCGGTATGCCAAGCCAAGCCCAAAATCAATATCAAAAAAAAGAGGAACCAAAACCAAAATCGCTGCCGAAGCCAATCAGAGGCAAAACAATAAACAAGCATGACAATAAATATAAATAAATAAATAAATAAGCAACAGCGTACGTCAGGCAAATTCAAAGATTGAGCTGGTCACAGGATATGCCAAAGGCAAAGGCAAAGGCAAACGATTCCAGCCATATAGCCAATCATATTGTGGCTCTTGAAGATTCAGCCGTAGCATTTTATTTGCGTGAAAGGATAATGACGCGTCTCGATTCGTGCACTGCAGTCGACACTATTGAGATGAAAGGATGGCAAATGGGAAGCAAGCAAAGGAATTGATTGAACGACGCATTAAATATAAACCACAAACACAAACACACGACTCTGACAGCCAATCTACTATATGTATGTGCAGACACAGACGAGTGGCGAGAGCACAAGTTGCGCCTTGTCACGCTTCAGACAGCAGGGAGTTCTTAATATTCCTGTTTACGCAAGAGACTTCAATTTAACAGCTACTTAAATCCGTCATTTCAAATTATTTTCTGATCACTTTGAAATGCTAGAACTTTGAAAAATCTGACACTGGCTTTGACTGTATTAAAGTATTGCTCGAGCTGACGTTGTGATTTGACATATATATTTTTAATTTTTTCAATATTCATTTATCATAATATATTGTTAACTGGAAATAAGTTAGTTGAAAGAAATAAATACATAAAATAACATAAAATAAATATTTAAAATATTTAATTAAATATTTCAATCAAATATGTGTATTAAATTTGCTTTGCTTCAATCATATAGCTGTAAACCAACGTCTAATTTACGTAAGTTTAATGCTAAATCAAATATAAGCAAAACAAATCCTTTAATTCTTGCTCTTACTCATCATATATTCATCCATAGCAACAATATACTCTGGCTTTTATCCATTTCATGAGAGATTAAGGGAAAATTATTCTCTCATTTAAATACCACAAACACAAACTTAAATCTCGCAAATTATACAAGTAGAAATAATGAAGAGGAATGCAAAAAACTAAAGGTATTTCAATGTTTGTATTTGTTTTTTATTTTTTAATCTTTAGTCAGTGGTGCACTCCGACTCAAGTTGTATAACAAATGTAGGAACTCTTTGCCAGTTTTATTTTATTTTCATGGCGCGCAACGCTTTCAATGTAGCTTCACTTCAATTTAATGGCTACTTAAATCCATCATTTCAAATTATTATCACTTGGTGCTACAAACTCGCCAAGTCCAACGCTCACTTGGCCACGCATCAAATGGCCTTCAATGGGCATTAACTGTAGACGAGTTGGTTAAACGGCAAACGGCAAAGGTGTACAGAGTGTACAGGTGCAGATGCTGCAGATGGGTTGGATAGTGTTGGGGTAAATGAGGCCCATTAAAAGGCCACCACAGAAAAGTGCTGACATCACGACTGGCGGCTGCCGACTGGCGGCTGGCGACTGGCGGCTGGCGGCTGGCGGCAGCGCGAATTAAAAAGTTGCCTTGATAATCCTTTTGCAAAATAGACGGGATTAAGTAAAAGGCTGCGTTGGAAATTTATGCAGCCAACTGTGGCCAGGTGGACGTTGGCCAGCAGCTGCCATACTTCACTCTCTCTCTCTCCCTCACTCTCTCTCTCTCTCTCTCTCTCTCTCTCTCTCTCTCTCTGTCTCACACACACATTCTCGCTTACTCTGTCACTCCTCCATGCAGCACTTAAAATGTGCCACAGTGTTGCAATAATTACCGTTAAATGGTCGCTGTTTAAAACACTTAAGAGCTGTGCCGCAAAAGGAGGTGCTTGCAAAAAAGGTTCAATCTGCCACAGCAGGCCGTCTGTTATTATCCTCATGCAGCAGCAACTGAAGCAGGAGCCGGAACATCATCATCGCCATCATCATCATCATCATCATCATCATCAACAGCAGCAGCAGCAGCAGCAGCAGCACGAGCTCTGCCGTACGTTCAGCTTGGCTGCGTTTTTGGCCAAGTCTTTTTCTTTTCGCTGATGTCCTGCTGATTGCGGTGATTTGTAATTTTAAGCAGCGTATGATTAACTTTTGCGCGAGAAACTTACAACTGGCAGAGAGACAAAGACAGCTGAAAAGTATAACGCAATTGTGCGTACTTATATATATATATATAAATATATATATTTATATATATTTATATATATATATGTTGGCTCTGAGTAATGATTGTGGCGTGTCCTTGACAGTCGCACCGACAAGTTGGCGTTTCCTAATGCGCTTACCTATTATTATATTGCTTAATGACCAGACTTGGCTGTGTATGTGTATGTGTGTGTATGCGTGTGTGTGTGTGTGTGTGTGTGTGTGTAGATGTATATTTGGCTTTGTTTTCATAGCGCACTGGCAATTAGTAGACCATCTTATTCGTCTACAATTTACTATTTACTTTATTGACGAAGCTTATTATTTTTCTATTAGAGTGACAGGGGAATTACGTTCAAGTCCCTTGGCTTGATATATTAATAAGCAATTATTGCGTACATTCTATATTATTAAATATTATTATTAATATAACTTAGTAAATTTCATTTTTTATGAAAAGTCTATTATTAACACAGAACATTTCCTAGTAATTCGAATTAAATTAAATTTTTGATTGTACTTAAGCATTATCTATAATCTTCACAATCACATATTTGATTTGAAGTGGCATTAGCATTAAGCTTTCGACAAAAGCAACTTCAGGCTGCTGCCTAAATTCAATTTCGAAAAACATGTTTGTTTAGCATTAATCCAAAAACATAATAAGAACTTGCACATTTTGCTATCACATAAATTGGTCTAATTTAATTCCCCAGTTGTTCATAATAAATGCATACAATGAATACATTCATTGCCACACACATAAAGATATATATATATATATATATATGTATGTATGTATGTATGTATGTATGCATGTATGTATGTACTTATGAATATTTGATGAACATGTTAGTGGGTGCCACCTGACCGCAGATTGCCTGAGCCACACAAGTCATAAAAGTATTAATGCCATTTTAAGTACTTCCGCAACGAAAACTAAACACATACAGATGCCCAAAAAGAAACCCATACATATGCATAGCAAACACACACACACTCCCACACATACACAGACATGCACAAGTGCGAAAGAGATCGCCTTACACTCACATTCATATGAGACAACGGGGCGAATGGCGAAAAATGCAAAGCGCACTAATTCTAACTGCAGCATAAATTAAAGCGCTCATGAATAATAATTCAAGACATTCAGCCACCACTACCAAAGCACAACAACAAAAACAGCAGCATCAGCAACAGCTACAACAACAACAAGAACAACAGCAGCAGCTGAAACAGCTACAGCAGCAACAGGAAACACTGCGTCAAAAGCCACTTGAGTAAATGCGATTGCATTAGCAGCAAATGTTCCAAAAATCCTTTTCGCTTAGATTTCTCAATTTGTTGCTATATAAATTATAATTAAAATAGTAATCAAATAAATTAAATAAATATTCACAAACATAAATATTTCTCTCTTACATATATTATTTATATACATTATCGTACATATTTAGATTCATAAAATGATTTGATATACATTATATCAATTTTTCAATTTCAAATGCAAATAAAACATATAAATTATACATGGTAAATATAAATGGTACCATATACATACATGGTAAAATATAGATTGAAAACTTACATTTCAGAGTGGTATATAGAAAGGTATTATATATAACATAATTAAAAAAATTCTACATAAATATATAATATATTTGTTTTAATACGCAGACTGACTAAAATTGGATAAATATAAAAGAAATAAATATAAAAAATATTTCAGATATTATTACTTTTACTATAATTATTATTTTCCTTTATTTTATAATTTTATATTTATTATATATATATATATATTTTTTTTATTTCTATTTATCAATTTTATTTATCATTTTATAAATATATAATTTTTTTTTATTTGTCTTTTGTTTTAGAATTTTATATTTAATATACATATTTCTTTTTATTATTTATATTTATTTATTATTATTTCTGCTTATTTATTATTAACAATTTTATTAATAATTTTATAAAAAAAATATATATTTTATAATTTTATATTTAACATATATTTTTTTTCATTATGTCTACATTTGTGTTTATTATTATCAATTTGATTTATCATTTTATGTAAATATTGTGTTATTTATTTATTATTATTATTTTTTTAGTGCTTTGATTTTTTGTTTTGTTTTGATGTTTAATAACTCTTTTAACTATTTTGCTATGTTTTTTTCATTTGGTTATGTTTTTGAATATTTATTGCTCTATGTTTTAATCATATTTGCATTCATTTTAAAATTTTAATTAAATTAATTTATTATTATTATTAATTATATATTAAATTATAAATAATAATTTATAAATTATATAATTTATTATTATATACAATGCAATTAAATAATTACTTATCATAAATATTTCACACAATTTACTTCTTAATCATTTCCATTGAAATCCAATTGCCTTTTGGCCTTTCTCTGGAACGTGCGCTTAGTTAGTGTCTGTTGCTGTGTTTGTCGCAAAAAGCCAACTAAATTTTATAGCCGTTGTCATTATTTCATGTGCAGTGCAACGCCCACAACTCAACCATCTATGGCAGACCCAGGCCCACACACACATATATGCCCTTGCCAGCCCAGCCTCATCGTCCGTTCCGTCGTCGCCTGCCGCTCTCACTTGCCACAAGCAGCGAGCGTTGATCATACGCAGCGTTGTGCTTAAAATTTCAAATGCATGGCACTTTACTGCAGGGGCAGCAGCAGAAACAGTAGAAGCAACAACTCATTCCACACACACACATAGAGACGACAATATTTGGTGTTTGTTGCTGTTGTTTGTATGTGATTTTCATTTTCATATTTATTTATATGTTTTACGCTGGCTAAACTACAAGTACAAGTGCACACTTGTCTGCAGCTATAGCAGCAGCATTCAGTGGGGATTTAAAGTGAGCAGAGCGACGGGGCTTGAGCCGTGCAACGAGGTCGAGCTCTGTGTTGGCTTTTAACGCTTCGCTTGGCATCGTCGTCTGCATGCCACACCCCCCAGCTCCATCTCTAGCCAGCTCGCTTGCCTGATCGCTTGTGCATTAATTTGAATTTAGTTTGCGGGGCTCTTCACTTTTTTTTTCTTTTTTTTTTTTTTTTGTATCTCTTTTCGCCATTTTTGCTAATGTTTTGGGCAAGCCGATTTAATGGCGGCACATTAGTCTAGTCGGCTACGTCCTGGTTGCCCCGCAGCTGGTTAAGTGAATGCAAATAATGTGTCTGGTCGAGGCAATTCGTTCTAGGTAAGTGTGTGTGTGTGTGTGTGTGTGTGAGACTGTCTGTGTTTTCTCATGAGTACATTTGACAGTAAATCTTCATTTAAACGAAAAATGCAAAGTGGTTTAGGAGTTTATTGAACCGAATTCGGGTCAATCAAGAAGCAGGACAAGAAGAGTCTGATAAACTCAAAGTTGAGAAGATTATATGGTCAAAATATAAAAAAGTATATTGAAACTAGAGCAGATGAAACTGAAAGAACATAATGAAATAAGTAAAAAATATATAATGAAAAATATAAATAAAGAATATATAAAGAATAAATTAAATACAATTAAATCTAATGAAATAAATAAATAAAGAATATTTAAAGAATTTATAATGAATGAATTAAATATTATTAATAATAATGAAATAAATAATATGGGAAAAATTATAATAGGAAAATGGGCAAAGATAGTAAAAAAAAGTGTATTGCTTAACATATATATATATATATATATATAT
Source organism: Drosophila stalkeri (assembly GCA_035047405.1). NCBI lineage: Eukaryota > Metazoa > Arthropoda > Insecta > Diptera > Drosophilidae > Drosophila > Drosophila stalkeri. Next base: position 19,631,894 of record JAWNPR010000039.1, read on the forward strand.
ATATATATATATATATATATATATATATATATATATACATATATTAGTTTCCATATAATAAATAATTATAATTTATTCTTTTGCAAGTATTCTATTAAATTAATAACAAATAAGAAATTTTAATAAAACAAGTATCATACAACAAAATATTTAATTATTTTATGTTATTTTTAACTATATTTTATTTGTTACATTTAATTTAATTTATTTGATGTATTCGAAAAGTTTTTTATTAGAGTTTTAACTTTAATACCTTTTCTACTACGAGATAAATTTCACACATATTTTCCTTGTTCTGTCTCCTTTCTCTTTGTATCCATTTTTTTATATAAAGTATTACTGAATATAATACAGTAAAATAATATGTACGCTTTATTAATAAATTAATACAGAATTCGATATTGTAACGAATGATACAGCATACAAAATTTACCTGAACTTTTATTTATTTTATTTATTTATTTTTCTTTTTCTTTTTTTTTTTTTTTTTTTTGCATACAAACATTTTATCAAACATAATTTTATAAAAAATAAATAAAATACTCTAAAGCTCAGATAGTATTTTTGCTCCGCTTCTATCACTCCATCTTGACATTTATTCTACTTATTTTTTATTACAACTATTTATTTAAATTGCATTTGCTACGATTCGCTCGTTGGCTTAATTTATACGCTTTTATTGCACTCCATCCACTTGTCAACTAAATAACTCATTCGAAATTTATTTTCACAAATGCCAGGCATTTTCAACAACAACAACAACAACAACAACAACAACAACAACAACAACAACAACAAATTCCTTCATGCCTTCAATTAAGTCTCAGTCCAACTGAACATTGTCAACAACAACAGCGACATTTGTGACATTTGCGACATTTGATGTGCAATGCAGAGAAATTTGATTAGCTCCGATTCAGTTTGGCCAAAATCATTTTGTTAGCTGCTTATAGCCATTCACTTTAAGCCAATTTACATTTTAGTTTCATTTCTCTCAATTTTTTTCTAGTTTCATTTCATTTCATTTCGCTTCTTTTTTTTTTGTACGATGAGAGGCAATCAGTGCTGGGATTTGTTTATGGCATTTTCATGCTTATTTTTATTTAGGTCTTTTTATTTGTTTGTTTTGGTTACGCAGTGATAAATGAAATCGCAATTTTTATGCGACTCCAGTGACAATATATTAAATTATCAACATTTGCATAAACAGCAACAGCAAAGAAATAACTTGAGTTGATATCTTAAATTAAGCCATGCTCAAAATATTCAACCTCTCCATCCACATGCGTAGTTTTTTGTTGTTTGAAAACTAATTAAAAGTTTAAATGTTTGTAATTAGCGTCGAAATAAATGTCTGCCAGCCACATTATGAAATTACTAAATTTTATGCGAAACTTTTTGACGCAATCCAAAATATAGTATAGCAACGACTCCAACGGAACTTTTCTTTATATGTGTCTGGTTTAGTCAGTTGTGGGAGTTAATTGTGAACTCTAACGTGAAACTTTTTGAATTTTAATATATAAATAATTGATCGCTTAAGCTAGAAATTCCAATTCGTATTCGAATTCGAATTCGAATTGTTTTTGCTATTTCTCACAATTATTATTTATGTATTTAATTTGAAGCGCAAACAGAAAGTTTGATTTAAATGAAGTTTAGTTTTCAAATTATATTTTCGGTTATATTCAGCTCAGTTAGCGCTCATTTGTTATACAACCTTGCTTTGAGTTTTATTCAACTCCTTCACATTTCTACAATTTATTCGCTTTGGTATTGCCATTGCTGTCGTTGCGCTGCTCTTTCAATCATTTGCGCAAGCATTCAATCAACAATAAAAACGCACACGCTTAATTAATTTAACCCGAAAAGTCAATCACGCGAAATATTGACGAACGCCAATGGCAGGACAATGGGCGAGGCCACGCCTCCAGCCCACTGACATTTACTGGTCCTTTTTTTTTTTGTTTTTTCATTTGTGAGACTTCTTCTTTGGATGGCAAGCCTGAAAATATGGCACAATGACAACATCGATAACAAGTTGTTTTTGATTTCGTTTGTTGCATTAAAATAAAAAGTCAAATTGACAAGGAGAAAGGCCACAATCAAAATTGTTCTGCTCGTTGCTGTTGCTCTCGTTGGAGTACATAAAAAACGGCAAAGCAACAAAGAGAGAGAGTGAGAGAGAGAGAGAGGGAGGGAATTTTCCCTCATTTGAAAGAGTGGGCTTGGAAGAGGCAGAATAACGACAATTTTGTTGAACAATAAACGAAAAAAAAAAAAGAATTGGGCAAAAGGTTGTCGCATTCGTTTTTTGGCTACTCGACGCTTTGTTAATGTCGCACTAAAAGTTCATTGAAACGTAAAAAATAAAAAATTTTTAACATTGACATGCAGACAAAGTAGACAAAAACGTTGTGCTACAACTGTTCAAGTGATTGAGTTCAGGATACCCTATATAAAAAAAGTCTAAAGAATAAAAACGTAAAAATTGTGAAATCTAGATTTTTAAATTAATTATTTATGTTTGTATTTAGCTCAGCTCAAGGTAAACATTTAAAAATAATTTTAAATCAATTTAATTGTTTACTTTAAACATATTTCATACTATTAAATACCCTGTAAAATCTACTCAAAACAAATAAACTTGAATATGCATATAGCAAACAATGAAACAAAATCACAAAAAGCATTGAAGAACCTTTTTAGCATTTATTTTTTTGCTGCTTTTTATTTTTGTTTTTTTGTTTATTTTCGTTTTGTTTTGTTGCTGTTGTTGCTTTGTGTGTAATAGAACTGAAACATTATCGCATCTATGATTTTCATAACATTTCAACGTCGCTTAACAACTTTTCAATCTCTTGTTTATTTACTGCGCGCCATTACGCATTAATGCGAAACTTGTTCGATATGAAGGGCAAGTGCTGTCTGACATATCCCTACTCAAAGCTGGCCAAAAATGTAATCTATTTTTAACAAAAACAAAAATGGTATCTCACTAAACCACTGATGTATACATCTACTTATTTGCCTGCAATTGGTAACATTTGCTGGCCAAAAATAGTTACTTTCCGACACACACCACACACATCACACTTTGGCTTTACATTCCCCGTGAGTAAAAACGCCTGCTTAAAATACAAAATACAATTCGTGGAATATACAATGGAAAATTTACATTTTTGTGAAGTATTTTTTAAAATCCCAAGCGGTAAACGATATATATATTTTTTTTCTTTCAAATAAAACTGAACAGCTTACAGCAGAGTAAACATTTTTATAAATAAAATAAAAGAAATGAATTTGTATGCAAGATATTTCCCAAATTCATTTTTAAACAATTCTTATAAATATGCAAACTTTCAAATTGTATTGAAGCTTAATTCTAAATATTATTAAAAAAATAAATAAATAATAATAAATAAAAAGGATACAAAAACAATAAAAATAAATATTATGCTTTGAATATATAAATTTTGTAAATTAATCTAAGTTTTTAAGTATATGTAATTCGAAATGCTTTAAAGCAAACTGCCAACAAATTTGTTTGCTGATCATACTTAATAAATATATTATCTTTTAAATAATTTCTAAACTTTTCGCGCTTTAGCACACACACAAAAAAAATGCTCAATACGTATAATAAAAAAAAATATATTCATAAATATTTATTTAATTATAATTTTATAAATAAAATAAAAATAAATGAATTTGTATACAATATTTTTCCCAAATTTATTTGTAAATAATAAAATATAAAAAAAAAATATATTAAAACATTTAAATTTTATTAAAGCCTAATGCTTTAAATTTTATAATTTGCATATAAAAAATTCGTATGTTTATAAATAAAAGAAATAAAATTCAAAATGCTTCAAAGCAAATTGCCCAATAATTTTCTTGCTGATCATACTTATTAAATATTTTATACTTTTTATATATTTTTGGTTTTATTTTTGATTTTTTTTTAGTACATTTATTTATAATATATTATAATATTTATTTATTTTATTTTATTTTTTTTTTTTTCACATATATTTAAAACTGTTTTAGAGAAATCTATTCAGAATGCTTTTGGTAAATACAGAAATTTGGGTAGAAATTGATCTATAAATTATGCGTTGCTGTTAATTATACACATTTGCAACCAAAAAGTCAGTTAGCCGCGTTGCATTTGCCAGTTGCAAGTTGCAAGTTGCCAGTTGGCATCGATAATGATGATGGGTTTATTGATATGCAACTGGCGCATTTGAGTTCACGTTGGAGTCATTTTGATGGCACTACCCTAGATACGATTATAGCTATTGTGCGATATCGAATGGATTTGGCTCGTGCCTAGAGCACTTAGCACATAATTACATTGAGCTGTGCTAGTGTGTAGCTAGCTATCTCTGTGTATGAATGTGCTTGGCTTAGTTGTTGCCGTTCGCTCGATGTGGGCGTGGTACACACAGAGCCAACCAGGCAGGCAGGCGGGCGGGCGGGCAGGCAGGCGGGCGAGCGGGCAACCAACCAACTGTCGAATGCTAAACCTTAATTAAGCGATGTTGGCATAGGCAACGTTTATCTGATGTACTCACTCTTACGTTCCCTCACGCTTTAGCTATCGCTCTCTCTCTCACTCTCTCGCTCTCTCTCTCTCTTGAATTTTTCCATCTCTCTCGCTCAGTTAGTCCGGCATATTGAATATTTGTGGTATCCTCTTTGTTGCCTGCGGCCGAAAAATGATTGTCGACTAATGAGTTTATGTTTGTGCCGGACAATTTGCTAACTGAAATGAAATTTTACTTCATTTGCAGCGCATTAAAATCTTTGATCTTGTTGTCGGGCTTTTGCCCTTATTGCTTCTACACCTTCTCAAATTTGGCAACATGGCCTAATAGAAATTCTGAAGCCCAATTAAGCATTTTTCATTTTTTTTTTAATGTATATATTATGTAATTTCGATTTTAACAGATTTGCCTTTATGCAAGCTTCTTTTATAATTTTCAATTTTAGAATAAAAATAAATTCTAATACTTTATATATATTCAATAAAGCGGCAACTTTTTCAAGCTGTCTCAGTCAAGCTCTCCTTGTGCTATTCCCTTTCACTGTTTTTATTTTATTTATTTCTTATTTATATTTTTTGCTGACTCAGCGGGACGAACGAACGAACTGCGGGCGGGTTAAATGTCGCTGTGTTGACCGGAAAAACGCGGGAAATTAAGGATAATGTAATTTATTGATGCATTGTAAAAGTTAAGCTCCAGTCGCCGTTGCCGCTGTCTCGTATAAATTACAATTTGACAGCCTAGCGGCAGCCAAACAACGATAGAGAGAGAGAGGGAGAGAGCGAGAGAAAGCAAGCAAGAAAAGAGACAGAGAGAGAGAGAGAGTGTGTGTGTGTGTGTGTGTGAGAGAGAGCAGGGCAGAACTTTTTGTAAAAGCATGCGGGTGGAACAAAATGTTCATAACACTTTGTGCCCACAATTTTTCGCACAATTAGCAACTTTTGTTGTCTCCACAAACAAACACTCTCACATACACACTCAACTGAGTCGATTTACATAATTTTTTATGCACGCATCACGTAAAATGAAATTAAAGAACCAAAAACGAAAATTACATCAACTTTTTATATGCCGCTGCACGTTTCAAAATATTTACACATCCGCTTTGGATAAGGATATGTGTGTGTGTGTATATGTAAGGAAGCAGTAGTTATAGATTCGTCAAAAAAAAGTCAAAGTCAAAAGTTAAATATTAAAAAAAGTTATTGTAATTTTGTAAATCAATTAGATATCAGTTTTAATTAGAAGTAGTCTAAGAGAGGTTTGGTATCGACCAAATAAATTTGTAAAACTAATTGAAAATATTCAACAAATATTTGTTAGCTAACATAACACTTTACTAAAGCTCTTCAAATATCTGTTGACTGTTTCTTAATGTCTGCAAATAAGTCTCTTTCACTCACACTTGGAGAAATAACTCACAGAGCAAGCGAAATCATTGTTTCTTCAATAGAGAGATCTTTTGCGATTGGATTTTCTTGGCTCGTTTTTCGCTTTCGTTTATATCCGAACTCGAGTTTCCCGAAGTATTAAGTCTTTTGTGTATGAATTGGTTTGCTTTTGCTAAGCACAGCAAAATGTGCATGTGTTTGTAAAAATGTACTTCGTTCACATAGACTCTTTGGTTTATCTGCTCACTTACAGAAACTTATTGTGCAAGCGTTAATCGTATCGCTCCCTAAACGATGTTTGGGAAAAGAGCATAGCAAGAATAGTTTGGCGAAGGGCACTCAACCGAAAACTAAAATGAAAACAAACGAATGCGAGTGAGTACAATTTTGTTCGGTTAATCTTATGAAGAGAGTGTGAGAGTTTTATATATAATTACTAACACTGATTTTTTTTTTCAGAAAATGAGAAAGATATTTGAAACTAATAAAATCTTATCAAAAATATATATTACCACATTTTTGTTTACAATTTTTTATTGCAATTTCTATTTCTTTTCTTTAAACACTCTCAAAACTAAGAGTTAGCATATATTAAAGCACTTATCATTAAGCCAAAAAATAATTAATATCACACGATCTTCAAACTTTTTTTATGTACAACGATCTACATTAAAAAAGTATTCGAATTGTGTTATTATTATTATATAATAATATAATTAATGAAAATAATTTGTGACTTCACTGTAAAATTTATATTTATTAAATCAATTAAGCAATTATTTTGAACTATTTAGAAAAAAAATATCTACATTAGCAATAGATTCTGAATAGCAAAGCACATAATAAATCGACTCATTCAAAATTTAAGGCCACTCAGATTGTTATTTAAACTTAACTTGCCTTTCTAAATAAATTGAAATAAAAGCAATTTCAAAGTAAAACTAGAAACAAAGTAATACAACGTAACATAAACCATTGAATAGCAAAATCTAATAGTTTTTCTTCAGAAAAAAAAAAATATATATATATATATATATATATATATATACTTAAAATATATTTTTATAAAATTCATTCATTAGAGTCTCGTTAGGTTTCTTTGCACTCAGCTATAAAAGGCAAACGAAAAATGTGCTGTGCCAAAGTAAGTTTTAAACTAATCAGTTAGTTTATTGCATGAGTCGTATTTAAGTTTTTTTATGTGTGCATAAATATAATTTGTTTTCACGCACATTCACATGTGCTCTTGTTGGACGTCTTTTGTTTTGCTGCCATAGCAGCCAATTATGTGTGACAATAAAAACAGCACAAAAATGTGGACAGTTTAATTTGAGAGGAATATTTTTGCTGACCTTCTGTGTGGCCATATCTGTGTCTGTGTCTGTGTCTCTCTCTATAGAATTTGTTGGCTTAAAGCGCGCGCACACACACACACACTCACACACATACGGACAACAAAGCAAAAACCTTTTTAGTTAGCTACGACATTTTTGTCGGTTCTGACCAAACAATCTACTCACACATGAGAACACTAACACGTAAGAGCATATATGTGCATGTGTGTGTGTGTGTGTGTGTGTAAACACATAGACAAGTATGTGACTTGGGCCAACATATTTGGCCAACTGCCTTTGGCTTTAATTTCGAAATATTCGAGGCGTTGGCTTTTATTTTGTCTATTTATAACACCCCCTGCCCAAGTGTAAGTGTTCGCATTCCAAGCATGTGAAAACTGCAAAATAGATGCTCATCTCAGTAGCACGAAGCTCCAATCTCTCAATTGCCCGCCGCTTTCTTTTCCTCTCTCTCTCTCTCTCTCTCTCTCTCTCTCTCTCGCTCTCTTTTCGTCCAAGTGCAACTGCAACTTAGTTGAGAATCCACAGCGCACATCCTTTTAGTTGTTGGTTGAGTTCACATGCCGGGACATAACTAACAAGACGACCACCACCGCCGCCGCCTTACTTGCTAGCAGCTCGTATTTCAACAGTAACACACACACACACACACACACACACACACACACATACATACACCCACACACACATACAGTCAATGAGAGATACTCAGCTTTCGCTGGCTTAGCAGCGAGATTTATGTGGAAATTCCTAAAAGAAATCCAAGTCAATTACTTGCTTAATTATTTCCTTTGAAATTTATTGATTTTTTGCTAAAGGAATTTGCGCAACGCTTCGCTACTATTTGTTTTGTCTTTCGCACACTCAACTCTTGACTACAATGTGTAATGAAATCAAATGAAAGGAAAGGGCAACAGCAACAGCAACAACAACAACAACAACAACAATCAAGGATATAAAACAGCAAATGAATGGCATTTGTTGCTTGATTTTTCCCATTTTGATTGTCAGCTTTTCTTTTAAGCTTCAAGTTTTTCTCAATTTATTTTATAGATGCAAATTTATTTACTTATGTTTAAATGAATTATTTTAATAAAATGAATTAATTAATAAATTTATAAACTGATTATTTTATTATGCAGAGATATTTAATAGAAATAAGACTAAAGAATAACGAGAAAAATCTACTAAAATAGAACTTATTTATTTATAAATTTCGAGAGTATCAGCTAGTCGGCATTAGTGCAACTTTTCTCAAGCCAAATTAGTTTTGCGGTGAAACAGATAACCGCAACTGAATATTTGAAGAGAATAAAAAATTAATACTTTGATTTCAGCTTTCATCTTGAGCCATTAAGAATCTTAAGACCACAAACAATATTTACTTAAATATTGCAGGAATGTACAGACGAAAATAAACTTTTTATGCTGCAAGCTAAAAATAAAAATAAAAAAAATATGCAAAATTTATAAATAATTTTTTGTTTACTTTTACGCGTTCTTTCAAGTGTTTGCTCAACTGTGCGTATGAGTAATATGCATATGAACTAACGCTTCAATGAATTTTAGTTGTTGAAAACAATTTTTATGTTGATGGTTGTTGTTGTTGTTGTTGTTATGAATTATTATTCGGAAATTGCACTTACGCCGGGGTTTTTTTTAACAAGTAGTTAACGCTCTCGAGTGGCCTTTTCATCCACTTGAGAGGCCCTTTTGTGGAATAATCAAAATATGTTGCAACTGAAAAAAAGCGCAAAAAAAAAAAGATTTAAGCCGCAAACACGTGTTAAATGATTTAAATAAAACACTCTAGTTTAACTGTTAACGGTTTTTTTTTAAGTATATATATTTTACAACACTCTGACGGACTTTAGCAATTATTTGAATGCTCTGCTGATGACATTTCCCCAATGCGCAACGCGTTCGCTTTGTATGCGTTGGAATTGTAAAACTGTCCCTAGAGCAGCTCAACTGATTTAGTTCAGTCTCATGAATGCAAATTTGTACTACAATGAAAATGAAAATTCCAGAAAATGATTTCCTCTTATTGAAAACTGCTCTCAATAGTTGCAATCGATGATATAAAATATATAATAAATAAAAATAATAATATAATAACGAATAATAAAAGATATATTAAAATTAATATAATTAAACTATTTATTTACTGAATAGAATTTTGAAAAAAAAAAAATATTAATGAAATCCTAAGAAATTCAATTAATTTTCATCTAAGTTTTTTTCTCTTGTCTTTTTTTTTTTGTTTTTTTTTTTTTGCCAACTCAGACAAACTAACCAAGTTTTTGTTTTTTTTTTGTGTTTCTTAGACTCCACAACAATTGAAATTGGCATAGAAAACATTTTGTGGAGCAACCAGCAGGCGCAACACATATCCAAGCCAAAGCCAGACGCTGTGCAAAATCCAGCGGGTCGCGACAATTGTTTACAGATTCAGCCAACTTTTACACACACAAACATTTGTTCGTTTTTGTTGTGTGCTTGCGTCCCTGGGAAATTTTTAGCAGCATTTTTGCCAACGGGCAACGTCAACGGCAGCCACAGTGAAAATCTCTTTATTGGATTATCCTGCAAAATTTACGCGGCATTAAAAGCAGCAAACGTGTCTGCCTCCTCACCACGCCCACTGCTCACCCCTGGGCCCTTGGACGCCAAGGGGTTAAGCACAAGGTGAGCCACGAACGAAAGAGACCCAAACAAAATAAATATAAAAATACAAATACAAAAAAACCCAGAGAAAGAGCGAGAGAAAGAAGACGAAAAAGAAAAAAAAAACAAACATTTATTTACATTTTAAAGGTCGACGCTTCCATTAGCCCAAAATCCATTAGCGTGCCGCATATTTTCGGCGCATTGCCTACTTACAGGACATTTAAAGTTTATGCCGCTCGCCTCTCGTCTATCCTTAGCCCATTGCCCTGCAGCTGCAAAATCTGTTCCGAACACACACACACACACACACACACACACACATCTAAAACAAAACAACAGCAACAAAAAAAGGTACAAAGCGCCAAAGGAATTTCCGCTAGTTGGTCCACAGCAAAATAAAAAAAAAAAAAAAAAAACGCGAATTCAATTTGGTAAGTGTAGTAAAAAAAAAAAAAGAAAATAATAAAAAAATGGCCAGAAATGTGTTGTAGAGCAAAACACGTGGAGCTCTTTTTTTTTATAGAATCTCGAAAGCTTCCTAGGGACTTGCCAAACACGTTAGATAAACCTTTTTCAAGACCATAAAGGCAAATGGGTTTTCGAGTGCGAACAACAACAACATTTCCAGAAATTTTCAGTAAACAAAACTCTCTTTTCACCAAAGAGTCAGCGCTGCAGCTAAAAGCTAACGAAGAGTTCTTCTTTCAAATGGATTTATAGAGTGGAGAATGAAGACCCCTCTGCCCCCGTTCTAACCACTTTTTTGTTCAACACAAACATAAACTGAATACTCTCATAATTCCATTTGATTTCGTTCTTAACAGCAAAAGGAAAAACTAGGCTTTCAGGCTAAGCTAAATGGTCAAAACATCCATTCAGTATTTGCAAATTGCTTAGAAAGCCCAGCAATGGTCGCAATTGCCACAAGGTGAAACATGATTCAGAATACATGGAATAAAATAGAAAAAAAAATTTATAAAGAGTTTTCCAGCATTGCTTGGGCTGCATTAAATTGAAAATGTTCACACGTCGAGTCGAAGTCGTAGCAAAACATATGAGTTATTTAAATTGCACGACAGAAAGAAAGAGGTTGGAATAAAATTGAATTATATTACGCTAATAGAAGATTGAAAATTTTTTTATATACTCTATAAAGAAGTAGAAGATTGAATCTAATATTGATGAGATTTTCGTTTCAAAAGCAAATTCTGAAAGGTTGCGATCAATGTTATTAAATCGAAAATCTATAAAGCATCATTAGGTATTATAAAATAAAATAATCATGTAATTTTCTCAATATATTATAATATTAAATAGCAAAATATATTGTAAAACTAAAGAATAATAATCAACTTAATATAAGCTTTATTTATAAATGCATCGATGCATTCGAAGTCGAAAAATTGAAAATCTTAAAAAATAAATTTATTTAGAATAATATCGAATTGGATAAAGAAAAATACAAATCAAAGTCATATTAATAGACATCAAAAAATATTTTAAATATATAAAAATATATAAAATATACTATTCAAACTGATTTTCTATTAAGAATAATTTCATGAAATCTATCAATAAATTAAAATTAAAATCTCTATAGATTATGCTACAAAATCTATTATTAATTGAATACACTTTTCATTTACACTTTTCATTTAACCTAAGTAACGACATAAAGCATTAGTTGCCATAACTACGATAATTCACTATAACATGGAAATCGAATAACTGCAAAAAGAAATCAGAAATGCCATTGTGAGACTTGGGTTGCTCGCAACTTAGCTAACTGTAAGGAAAATTCACATTTAAATGCTTGCTATTTATGATTTTTCTATTACAATACGTCGTACCAAGCGAGAGGGTGCGATGCTAGATATGTGAGCATTTTACTACGCATTCAACTCTCTCTCTCTCTTACTCTCTCCCTCTCACTCTCATTCACTTTTCTGATATCAAAATGCAAATGCATGTTTCGCATATTTAATGCGTCGTGTGTGTACACGCAAATATATTTTACAATACATATATATGAGGGAGAGAGAGAGAGAGGTAGAGATAGAGGAAGCAGTATATGAAAAGTTCTTTTTGTTACCCACAGCTGCATCAACACAATGGACCAACCGATATACCCCTAACCCCTACCAAACCCCTTCAACAGAAAATGCCCTAAGAAAAAACCACGCATGACAAAATACCAAGTGGCAAAAAAGGGAAAATATTTCGAATTGAAGATTTCACAATTTTTATTTTCGAATACCCTGCAATTAATATTAATATCTAAAAACAAAAATAAATGTTAAATATAAATAAAAATATTAAAAACATATAAATATAGATCCAAACATATATCGATTAATGGTATTATAGCTAAACATTACACTAATTGATAGATCACAAATACCTTAAACTTCGCTCTTTTCTTAGCTATATTTGCTAAACTCTACTTTATAGAAGTAATCGATATACTGCTTAGCAAAAGGAATCCATCTAAAGAGTATATACAACTCGATCAGCTTCGCCGCAAGCATTCTCACTTACGTTATTTTCTAGGTTTTTTTTCGGTATTTTACTCTTTCGGCCAGCAATGACTTTTTACAATTTTCATATGAAATGAACCATTAAATTGAATTGGCATTAAAATTATGTGAATGTGTGTGTGTATGGCTGCTGATGCTGCATAGAGAGAAATCAAGAGAAAGGGGATCAGAACAGAGGAAGTGAGTGGAAGAGAAGCATTGGAGAAGCTACACTCGCTTTTGGCACTTTGCATACGCCGTCGACAACGCAACCCATCCAAACTTATTTGCATTTTTATTACAACAACAAAGAAGCAGTTGGAAGCTTTGCCACATGCAAGAAAATACTAAAAAAAATAATAATAAAATAAAAATAATATATATATATATATATATATATAAATATAAAATAAAATAAGAAAATTCAAATAAATGTTTGTTAAGTATTTTTGAATTGAGTTTTATGCACACACACACACTCATACCGTCACGCATGTGTGTGTGTCGCATTAGGCAAGTTGAATAGCAAAGGGCCTGGCATCCATCTATAGCATGGATTGGCACACCTGCTGCTTCTCATAGCAGCTATAACCGTAAATCGCAATGGCAGCGACAGCTGACAAGTTAAGAAGAAGCAAAAAGAAAAAAATTAAGAGAAATACCTTGAAAAGCATTAATATACATTATTCATACATTTTCCACGCTTGATCATCATGTTATACTTTCCGCTGCTGCAATTATCATTCGAGCAAACGTCCTTCAAAAGCTCTTTAAAATGCAAATTCATAGAGAATTATTATTGAACAGCAGAGCGTAAATATCAGTAAATTTTAAGGAGTAACAGACGGAGGCGTAATATTTGCTTACAGTTCATATGTTTTAGGGAATTCTTACATTACCTTAATATCGGTTTATATATTTATTGATAGGATCAATTTTTATTGATATTTAATATTTAAATATTAGATATGTATTATACATAAAATTCATTAAAATTAATAAATACTCTAAAAGCCCTCAATTACCATTTGTCGTATATTTTTCCAACTACTTTCAAAGTTTATCAACTGTGATAACTGCTTTAAGCATAATTCACAATCACTTGCTCTGCTTCCAAAGCATTCACAATTACTGACGCTGATCGCAATCATCGGTCTCTTAGCGAATGTTCTTAGTAAAACTCAAGTTTAAGTGCGCCACTGGGTGGCTGGGTATGTGTGCGAAAACGAGAGAGGGAGAGAGTGAGCAAGAGAACGAATGAGTGAGTGCGAGTGTGTGCGAGTGAGAGAGCGAAGGAAGTCAGCAGTAAAAACTTGAAAACTTGTGAACTGCACGCACCGCAACAACAACCATATAAATGAAAGTGTTTTCAAAGCGAGTATATAAACAAAAAGCGATACCCTGTAAACAACACCTGCAATATATTTATTTAAATGAAACTCAAAGCTAATTTCAATTTTTATAGTGTGAAGAAGAACAGAAAACATATAAAATAAATAATAAATTATCGATATGGTATATTCTTTTAAGAGCATACCCTTCTGCACTTTACTAATAGGGTATACGAATCGCCAACAAGAATAAGTATAAGAAGCAGTAGCAAAAGTATTGCATGACGCTCTCCAAGTCTAACAACAGCCATAACAACTAGCACAACATTAGCAGTGGCAGCGCGCTTCGAGTCGTTGCAACCAAATGGATGTTTGGCGGCATCGTTGTCATGGTCACGTGCAGCCGCTGCTACTACGGCTACGGCTGCCATTGCTTCCGCTGCAGTTGTGCGCACGAATGGACTAAATGTCGGCCATGGGGTTTTCATGTTTTTCTTCTTCTTATTTGCCACACCGCAACAATTGTCAAACAAGCGCGAAAAATTGCCGGCCACTTTGGCATCCACTTGGGCTTGAAAATGCTTCAGGCACTGCGGTTTACCAATGATAATTTTTGGTTGCCGAAGAGCCATGGAATCGAGGACGGGAGCGGGGAAGTCAAGAGTTGTATTCGAGTTAGAATTTGAGCTACACTTCAATATCTAAGTTCAATTATTATATAAAACTTAAAATAAAGTGGCAAGTCTTAAACGAGCTGAACTATCTATAAAATTAATTTGCATTTTTTGCATGGCATAATGCAATTTTTCAAAGCACTTTATTTTTATTATAAGAAGTCAACTCATTACTTGCACAGCCTTTTTTGTTTTTAAGTCTACTTTTATGCGCAACTCACAAATCTCTTCGATTCTTTTACTGTCTGATTCGCAATAAGTTCGCTAAACACAGCGCAATGAGAGGTGCCTATACAACATGTGCAATTGCAGATATACTATATAGCTTAACTTATATAATAACTTACTGCATTAAATAGTTTAATTTCACAAAAACACTCTCTTTAACACAAATGATGCATATAGCACAGACATACTTATTTATTCACAACAATCAACATTGAATGAAGCGTGTAGCAATGACATTAAACACACTTTATGTGACGTCATACTGACATGGCTGCATACGCAAAGCGCAGTATTTCGCAAAATATAAAAGAAAAGTAGAACACATTTTTATAATTTAGAAGCAAAGCAACTGCACGTGCAGGTGAAATGCCATTAATCGAATACCCTTGACTTTTTATACAGTTTCTGCTAAACAATCTTAATTTTCAACCACAACTTACAATTCGCTGCGTTTGTTTTGCTACCTGCTTCGTATACAATAAGAAATATCGAGAAGATCAATATCGATAGTAGTAAAACATTTAGCGCAGCTATCGATAAATATTTGTTAAACAGCTAATACATTGAAGAAAAATAAGAAATAGTATTAACTGAAGTATTTAATATTGCTAATTTATTTATTAAGATAATCTGTAACTGTTGACATTTATTTATAGGATATTCACTGGATGTCATTTAACTTGTTGCACTACACAAATTTTCATTGGCTTTTATATTTTAATTGTTTGGTGTTTTGGTAAAAGGGAAAAGGTTAACACGTTGTGTGCTTAATGTAACACATCGCTGACGCGCTGTTAATGAGAGTCTAATTAACGCCAAAGTTACAAAATGTTTGTTAATTGGAAAATTCACATTTTATATATTCCTGTATTAACTCTTTCAGGGTGCTTTAACAAGTGAAGAAGCGAAGCTTGAAAAGAATTCATGAAGGAGCAAGAGGAAGCACAAGATGTGACAGTATATTTTTAATTGGTTGCACAAATAACGTGTTGGTAGAAGGAGCACGAGCTGCGACAATATAATTCTTATTTTCATTCATATATGAATTTAAAATTGGAAAAGAATGTTCAAGAGATATTTTATATGATATTTATGTATTTATTTTACTATTTTAATATAATGATTAATCTAGTATTTATAGGCGATTGATGACAGATAGAGGATATCATCTGAAACAACTTTTTGCATGAAACTTGCATATGGGCATAAATCAAGTGTCATATTAATTTACTGAATTATAATGCTTAATCTACACAATCTTTAAGAATAGGTCAAATATATTAAAGAGACTCTCTGTAAGTATTTTCTAAATAACCAACTATATCTAAAGTTGCATTTGTTTGCTCCACAGCTTCTGCTACAACCTGTTGCCAACTTTCGAATGCCTGCGACAAATTTGCGTGCTACTGCCACAGTTTGGCGAACTCTCAATGAGGCCGAACATTTAACTGCAAGCTGCAGGCGAAGCCAAGCCTCAACATAGCAGTTCCGATCTGCAATTCAAACTGCAATTGCAAGCTAATAAACTGCACTCAACTGGCAGCAACTGGCTGGCATTTCTTTTTTTTTTCGCTCGTTGCCCTCTCGGTCCCAATTTGGGGCAGAAGCTTGCTGCAATTTTATGGCAGCTGCATTGAAAAATGCAAAAAGTGGGCGGCAACCCGAAATCGCAGTCACCGTTGAGCGTCATTAAAGACACGCGATGCGGGAAATGCACGTAATGGGAGCTGAACAGCAAAACGGACACTGGAATAAAACGCATTCGGTACTGGCCCGGCTAAGGAGAACTTGACAAGGATATTGGTTAAGCAGGCAACAAGGGATAGGAGGAAGTCCACAGCAGTTGGCAAAACAAATGAGTTTATGTTATTGGCTTTATTTTTCTGAAATTGGTCAATGCATTAATTTTTTATTGCATTTGCTAAATATGCTAATTATCAGCTCTACGACAAGAAAGCAAAAAATTCGAATCTATAGTTTATAGCATTTATATGTTGTATATGTATGATGTTTAAGAGCTACGCTATTTATTATATAAGCTCAGTTTGTCTATAAAATTTATTTTCGAAATCATTTGTTTAGCTTTTAAGCAAATATATAATTTAATCGTCTTAGCCTAAGGTTCTAGGCTAAATTTATGAACAGATTCATATATTTGAAATAACATTTATTTATATATAGCAGTCAAATATAATTAAAATTATAAATAAATGACATTAGTCTTGTACATCTGAATATGAAATATATTTAATTTAAGCTTAAATTTAATTTCTTATATTATTAAATAAGTATTATATATCCATTAAAGCCCAAAAAAAAGGAAGCAAAAGAAACCATAAAATTTTAGAGGCGTACGCGTGTGGCAGTAAAAAACAAATGTCGACTTGAAAAGCAAATAGAGAGAGAGAGAGAGAGAGAAAAAAACGGATCCAAGGCAAAAGGAAAAACTAAGTTTATTTTAAGCTTGGCCAATTTCAATGTGGATTTCATATTTAAAAAGGTTTCCAGCTCGGCCACTACTTGAGCAACGTCTCGAGCTATGGTTTTGGGTTTTGGTTATCAAGTTATCTTCAATTAGTTGAATGAATTGGGCAGCTACTTGTGGCAAGTGCTTCAATTGTGCCAATTAGGCAGCTCCTTCTGCTACTCCTCCTCCTGCTGCTACTCCTGCTACTCCTGCTACGCCTGCTGCTGCTGTTGCTGCCGCTGCTGTGTAGCATTTTCATTAGCCAAATGCACATTTTATGGCCCAAAAGTCATTTTCAATTAGCGCATCTCCTGCCAGGCAAACAGACAGACAGGCAGACAGACGACAAGGACATCTACAATATAATTTTCGGGGCGCAAAACTTTGTTTTATGACTTGTGGCTTTTCTCTCACTATCTCACTCTCTCTCTCTCTCTCTCTCTCTCTCTTTTTCACTTTATTTTAGGCAAAATAAACATTTACGTAATGCTGCTCACAGTTTGCGCCTTTCTCTTGCATATGATGCAAAAGTTGTAACTGCCACGCCCACTACGCCGCAAAATCTCAGCCCCGAAATCCTGTTTTATGTCACACACACATACACAAAAAGTTGCCGCAGTAATAAAGGAGATTACCTACACATAGCATGTGAGTGGGCTCCAAAGACAAAAATTATTTTATATATATATATACATATATATATGACTATTCTTCTTCTTCTAATTCAGCCACAAAAAAACAGTCAGTGAATGGAAGCTGCAGTTGCAAGAAAATTTGAATTGCAACTGGCCAAAAATACTTTTAAATATATTTCGTAAATTTAAGTGAAATTCTTTTTTTTTATATTTACTTATTTTTTTCTTTTTCTTTTTTTTTTTTTTTTTTTTTTTGTTTTTGCTTTTAGCCCAGGCCCAAGGATTAACCCAAATAGAAATGTATAGCCGTAAAATTCTGTGAATTTTCATGGCCTGGCAGCGCATAAGTTGACCTCTAATCCACGCAAATGCAACCAGATGAGGCCTGCGAAAGAGATTTTCCTCGCAATGCTTAAGACAATGGAAATTGCGCTGGCCATGTCTGAGACAGTTGAGTAAAGGATATTGGAACATTTGGATTTTTCTTCTATTTTCGCATTGCTTGGCTAGAGATTAGATTAGAGAATGTGGTTGATAGAAATGGAAATGGAATATATTTTTCTTTGGGATATAAAAGATAGATATATTAACTGAGTTATATTAGATACATATTAAACTAAACAAATGTAAAAATAATATCAGACTTGAATGCAAGTGCCTTTGCCTTTTACTAAATTAAAAAAAAAAAAAATCCCATTTTTCAATGACTTTAAAAAGAAATTATATATTAATTTTAGACTTTACAAAAAAGATTTATTAAATTAATTGCGATACTTTAGAACTAAAACTATCAAGTAAAAGAAAATACTTTACAAATATTTCTCTCAATATTTAATACAGCACAATTGCTCTCAAACCACTGTATAAATCTAAGATCAGTTATCAGAAAAAAAAAACAAGACTTGAATATTTCTTGAGCTCTGATCGGAGCTTTATTCTATGATTTTTGTTCAATTTAGCATCTGTAAAGAATATAAGTATTTACTTTATAGTATTTTTTTTACTAAATTTAAAAAAAAAAATCCATTTTAAAACAATATATATTATATTATTATTATAATATTATTTATTTGAAATAAAATTTTTATTTTTTTTTCTATTTTAAATGCAGTTATATTTAGTATTTCCTGAACATGTATATATTTAAGTATATGTATATTATATATATGTATATATATTGTATATACACATATATGATATATGTATATATTTCAACTATGCTAAAGTGTCTAAAGCTTAGAAAAGTCTTTTGCTTAGTTTTTAATTGCAATTAAAAAGTTGTGAGAGCCGCAAGAGCAGACAGTCACATGCTCCACACCCCTCTCACACTCTCTCTCTCTCTTTCTCTCTCTCTCTCTCTGTGTGTGTCATCTCTGTTGATAGTGTCTCGAAGGTCCAGTCATAATGACAATGCCAAGCAATAGAGTAGAGTGAAGAGTGTAGAGTGTAGGGCAAGTTCCATATATACTGAAGGATGTTGTTGAAAGTCAATCCCGCCCGGAAGAGCCACAAAATGGCTATGCTACAAATTTGTTAGCAACAAAAAAAAAAAAACAAGTCAAGCTCAAGTTTCTCTCTCTCTCTCTCTCTCTCTCTCTCGCACTCGCACTCTCTCATCGTCTTTTTCTGTCTCTCTGGATTTCTTGGTGCTTGGCAAGTGGAAACTCTTTTAGTGGCTGTCCAGGCTGCAGACTTAATGATTTTTGGCTTAAAGTTTACCAGTTAGCAGTATTTTTGCAAGTAGTTAAAATTTTATGAGGCAGCGCCGCCCCCGAGGCATTGTTTTTGCATTCAGCTGCCCAGTTACTTGACTTGTCTCAACTCTATTCCTAAGCTCCCCCCCTCACTCCATTCCCTCTCTATGCCACTTTATCTTATATGCTATATCAACGTTGCTAGACGACGACAAAAAAAAAAAAAAAAAAATGGAGAGAGAGAGAAAAAACACATCTTCCGAAAATAAAATGAAAACTTGATAAAAACTTTTATCATAACAATTTGTGTTGTACTGCGGTCCCTGGAACAATGGACCAAGTGTGCCACATAGTCAGTGAGAATGTGTGTGTGCGTGTGTGTGTGTGTGTGTGCGTGTGTGTGTGTGTGTACTGGCCTGTGCTTAATGAGAAAAGTGTAAGTGCAACTTGTACAGAAACCAAGTCAAGGCAAAAGGAAACAAATACCAAAAAACTTCATGCAAGTTGACTTAGCCTGACAAAACAAAATAAAATAACATTTTAGAGATCGTTTGATAAGAGATTGTAGTAGATATATAAATAGAGAGATAGAGATAAAAATATAGAGTATATATTTAAAGAAATATAAAATATATTTAATAATTTATTTAAATCATTAACTTTAACATTATTTATTATTTTAAAATTCTTGTGAGAGTTTAAATAAAAAAAAATACTTTACAAATATTTCTCTCAATTTTTAATACCGTAAAACTGCTCTCAAACCACTTTACAAGTATAAGATCAGTATGTATAAGATCAGTTATCCGAGACACACAACATTTTAAGATATTATTATTTTCACAATCGCTCTCAAACTGTCTTGTTTATAAGATCTGTTTAGCCGTAACACAAACCCAGATCAGCTGTTCAGCTAGGCGCAAAGCTTTCACCCATATTTCGTGGCTTGCTCTGCCCGAGGTATTTAAGCCAAACCAAAAAGGCTAGGCAACACGAGGCACTGTGGTACAAAACAGCAAAAACTATGGAAAAAAATTAAATAAATTGTTTTCAGTTAATGATGGAATAATTATTATATGACAAATCAAAGTGTTACAATTGAATTATGAATATAGAATTGTTCCACATTACAAATTCGAAAAATAGTTTCACAATGTATACTTTATAAAAAATCTATTAATGGTTCCAGCCATTTTTTATATATATATATCTCGCATATACTTTAGTTAAGTATTATTATTATATTTTTTTTTTATATATTTCTCGCTGCTACTTAATAGCATTATAGCTTCAAATATTAATCTGAAATATAATAATTAATATATATTATATATTTAATAAATATATTTGCATTATTATTAAATAATTTGATATATAGCATATATTTATGAAGACTTTTATATATTTTGTATACTTTATTTCATTCATTCTTCATTCAAAAAATAAATTAATTAAAAAAAAAACATTTATTAAAACTTTTATATTATATATTTTATTTTATTCATTTTTTATATTTTACTTATTTATTAATTTATTATTTTTTTTTTATTTTCACTTTGATCATTTGTATTTTTGCTACCTTTTTCGACCAACTGCGACCACTGTGCGCCGCTGAAGTCAAGTTCGCCATAAAACCCTCGGAGCTGCGCCTTGGCTGATTCAGTTGGCTGCTGGCGCTTTGCCCAAGTGATCGTCGTCGTCTCACTTAACGGCATAATTTGAAGACTAACGGGTTTTTCGGTTTTGCTGCTTGTGATCAAATTTCGGTTTCGTTCGTTCGCATTTGCGATTGCCTATCTAGGAAGTGTCCAAAAGAAGAAGCAGCAAGAACAGTGAGTCGCAAAGTGGCAAAGGCTTGTGCAATAAATAAATAACAATTAAAGTAATTAGCAATTAGAAAAAAAAAAAATAAAATAAAAAAAATATATATAAAATTTATATAAGAAACAGTTAAGAGCATTAAGTTAAAGCCTTGAAAGCGGCGGGCCAAATGTTAAAAGTTGAATTCAAGTAAAACAAAGTGGTTTTTGTTTTGTTTTGTTTTGTTTTATTTTTGTTGTTGTTTTGACCGGCTCAAAGCAGTTACAACTCGTTACAACAACAACAACAACAACTGTCAATAAGCATAAGCTTAATTGCAGAAGAAGAAGAGGAAGAAAACGCAGACAACTACAAAAATAAAAGTCAAGCAACGGAAGCTTTTGGCAGCAACAAGCAACAACAACTGCAGCGCCAGCAACAACAACTACAACTACAACAACGGCAATAACAATATCAGTTACATATTTAACTGTTACAGCAGAGGTAAGGCCCAGCAAGTTCTCAATGGTTCAATGCAGTTGCGCAGCTGCGCAAGCGCGTGACTAGTTTACATTTGAAGCTCAGGGACAGACAGCGCTGGCGGGGCTGTTGCAGCATAAAAGACGAGCTGAAATTGTTTAAGTTAAGGTTAATCTTGAGTGACATCGATGCAACTGACATATATTGGTTAGGTTTTTGACAGAAATCGATTAGTTTTAAAAGTTACTACTGCTATGAATACGGCTTCTTTTATTTATTGATTATTAATATTTAAATTAATATTAATTATTACTTAATATTTATAAAAATAATAATTATTATTATATCACAACAATTAGTTTTATTTTTAATTTTTTTATCTGTTGCTATCATGTTATTTTAACATTTCTGCATATCCATTATTATTTTTATTATTTTTATATTTCGACTATTAATAAGATTTCTACAATTATTAGTTTATTATGATTTTTAATAATATTTAGATTAATAATTAATTAATACTTAGAACAAATATTATTATTATTATTATTATTATTATTATTATTATTATTATTATTATTATTATTATTATTATTATTATTATTATTATTATTATTATTATTATTATTATTATTATTATTATTATTATTATTATTATTATTATTATTATATTTCATTTATGTTTATTTATTTATTTATTTATTTATTTTTTATTTAATTATTTTTTTTGATAAGCCAAACATTGCATTGCATTATTTATTGAAGATCAAAATAAATAATTCTACTACTATAACTACTACTACTTGAAGTACTTAAAGTACTGTCAATACTGATCAAAGGCTGAAGATTTTTAGCTCTGCCTGTTTACACTATGCTATTTACACTTCTCTCTTTACAAAGCAATATTAGAGTATTTATCATATATGATAAAATACAACATTTATTAAGTACATTTTCATTGAAAAATATACATTATATAGAAAAATATTTATAAATTTCGCAACATTGTTTTCACACATATAGTTCCTTAAAAAACATTCACAATTTTGACAGACATAGATTAAATAATGCAGGTAATATTTTAAAGAAATGATCGGGATGATCAAAGCAATAGATTGGAATGATTTTGAGCGGAAGATGCAATAAAAACCTAAGCACATAAAATGAAATAAGTGGAAGAGAATATTAAACCGAAAACAATTTGAATATATTGAGTTGATTTTTATTTTGAATACAAAAGCTAATTCTCTTCTTAAATTATTTTGTTTGTTCTGTTATGAATCACATATGCAAATTTTAATCTGATATTTTGTTTTATAATTTATTTAACGATTTCTTTATAATTTCATGAATTTTGTTAAAGGCAAGCCCAGCCCAATCATATATAGATTAATCTGGCATTGTGTACAGAATTATCTGTATATATATAAACTAATCAAATATTTTTAAAATAAAAAAAAATAAATATTTTCTTTTGATGTATTTATATTCTATTTATTCTATTTATTAAAATTATTATTATTTTTTAAATAAATACATTATTTTTAAAATAAATTAATATCAAATTTAATTGAAATATATTTTTTTTTATTTATTTATATTGTTTAAAATATTTCATTTTATGTATATTCTATTTTAAATGCCTTTATTCTTCTTTAATTTCTATTTTATATATTGCATTTATAACTTAATTATTGGATATTTATTTTTTTTATTTAGTAAGAGTATTTGATTGTCGCTTGTCAATTATTATTATTTTTTTAAACTTATGTTTAATTTTGTATTTGCATTTTTATTTATTTGTTTTTCTTTTATTTTTGCTGTTTGCTTTTGTTTGTCGTTTTGTCTTTTATCTATTTGATTTGTGACGTATACGCAATGTATACACTATGCTCATTAATATTTTTATTTGTATTCGTTTTGTAGTCTATGGGGTATTTTTTTTTTTATGTTTTTGGCGCGGCGCGTAACAAGCACGCCATGAAACACGTTTTTGCATACCAATGCAATGGATCAGAGATCGGGCGTTTTTAAAGACGTCAGTTGAACTGGTTTATGGGGCAGTTGGCAAAGGGGAAGACCTTCAATAATGGATCTGACAAATATGAAGCGGAATTAAAATAAAGTGATTAATAATATTTTAAAAAGATGATGTCTAGACGAGAAATATTTGTATGAATGAATCTGTAGAATAGTTTGAACGATCATAGAAAAAATTGATAAAATTATTAAATGAAATATACAAAAATATTCAAGAGTTCAATCAATACTTCAAGAACTTTAAATACTTCAAGTTTTGCCGCACTGCATCCGTTTTCCAGATGAGTTGCCCGAAAACAACTTTCAAGTCTTCAGCTCAGTAACTAGTTGAAACCGCTCTTAACTGCTTTCATATGCCAAGCACTGATGTCAGATTTTTTCTAGAATCTCTTCAAGCATAGTACTTCAGTCATTATTTTAACATAATTTTTAGCCACCACAAAAGTTGACTCATCCCCTGATGTTGGTTTTTGTTCTTAAAAGAAAAAAAAAAAAAATAAAAATGTACAAAAGAAATATATTTTTTTTAAGCAGCATTAAAAACCTGTTTTCTCGTTGTTGTAACTCAACATGTGGCTTATTTTCGGTACATTTATTTCAGTTTTTGGCTTTTGTTTATTTGTATTTTTTTTTTTCTTTTGTAGAAATTTGTTAATTCACTGCTCTAGACAACGAATTTGAATTTGCTGCGCTATCATTGGCTTATTAAATAAATTATGTATATTAAATAATCAAGCAAATTATTTTGCAATTTTAGGGCGAACATTGACCCAAAAATAAAAAAAAAAAGAAAGATAACACCAGATCTATTTATAATTGAAGAGCAAATTGTGGGAATTTTTCTCTTTCTCGGCAATTATATTTGTATTTTTTTTTTATTATTTTTTTTTTTTCTCCTTTTTTGTAATTTGACATTTAAATTGGGCAGAGAAGTTGAAGAGTGTTCGTTCGCAGTATTGTGCTTCGAATTAAAGCATTTGTCAAGCGCACAAAGCTATAAATATTAAATTAAATTTGTGTTTAATTGTGTTTGAATTAAGTGTACACAAATTTAAAAGGCCAGCATTATGAACATTAAAACAAAAACTGAATAAGTTACCAAAAATACATTAAATAAAATGTAAAATTGGAAAGCAATGCTATAAAAACAAAATGTTTTATTTATTTAAAAAAAAAAAACTATTTAAAACAATAAATTCTTTTGTAGAAATTGAAATAAATAAAACTTTGACTAAAAAAGCCAAAAAAAAAAAAAAATATATATATATATATATATATATATATATATTAATAAAATATAAAGAAATATATATAAATTAAATTTATTTTTAATTAAAATAATATTTGTTTAAATTTTAATAAAAACTTTATCACATTAATATGAGTAATATTTCTAAATAATTTCAATGCAACAGAACTACTTTAGGTACACTATGTAATAGAGCTATTCACTTCTAGTTCAGGGAAACTTCTCATACTATATATAGCACTAATATCACTATCATATAGTAAACCGATTTCTCTTGAAATAGATAACAATACTCTTGTTGTTCCATAAAAGTGCACATACAGCCCATATCTTTAAAAACACGCTTCTATAAAAAAAAAAGAAGAAGAAAAAGATACAACTCTGTTACTATCTTGACTACACTTTATGTAAGTTAGCTACCAAAATTATAGATGTACATATTTGTTTGTTATCAGAATGCGTTTTGATGTTGAATATGCATAGTTAGATAGATATTGAACATTGAAAGAATTTACATGTTCAATATCATGAATTTTGCTTACTCATTGAATCATAAAAACATAATGAACTATTCAATGACTTGACTATTTTTTCTTATTGAAGCTATGTTGTTCAGATGTGATTCATATGTAATTGAAACAATAAGTTGATGGATGACTTATATATGGAGTTTAAGAATATATAACTTAAGCTAATCTCAATACTTCGTAAATTTATATATAAATATATATTTAAATATATATATATATTTCAAAGCAGTTCCCATATCCACGCTCTCCATACCTTCAACATGCATCATTTACAGCTAGATAAAACCCATTTGATTCATCAATGTACAGTTACATTTGGCACACGTCATAAAGCTGTTAACCCTGATGAAAATTAAATTAATAGCCCTTTGTATTTCGGTTTATAAACGTCATAAATGAAACGACGTGTAAATTGTTTAAACAAATCGTGAAAAAAGTTTCTTTTTTTATCAGCATAAATCAAGAACAGTGCAAAAATATCGGTAGGGGTGCACTTGAATGAGTATGCTCGACTAACAAATGCCTTGTAAGCCAAAGATGTGCAATATATACTCTTCGATTTTAGGAGGGTATGTGAGGTGGAAGTAGATAGATGTGACTAAGATATATACTTAAAAAAAAAATTAAATAGGGGTTATTTTAAGAAAAATCTAAATCGTGAAGTCAAAATACAAAAAAATGCAAAATGTTTGTTTATCGATAATAATCGGTATTGATTGGAATCGATTTCATGAAAACTTGATCATTTCAAAGTAATTAATTTAATCGAAACCTGATGTAAATCTCCAGTTCTTATAGGTTCTAAAAATATTTGTATTTATACATTCAGCTGAACTTACCAGATAAATACAGGTATGGCCATACCGATTCGATTATTATAATTATAAATATTTAAATTTATTTCTGAGTAATTTTTACTTTCACTTCTTCTATCTGTTTACCAAAAACAATATACCCCATTTATCAATTATCAATGCTAAATGTTGAGGCTAAATAAACACAAAAGCTATTCTAACTTGTTGGGATCGTTATCTATCCATATAGAGGTGATGGGGTAAGCGTTTGTTTGCGTGTCGTACAACATACTAAATTCAAGTATTAGACATCTTTAAAAGATATCAGCAGTGATTGCATTTTAATAGGTGCACTAATTTGTGTTTACTTTGATTTATTTGTTTTTTTGTTTGTTTTTTGTTTTTTATTTGTTTATTTGACATTTCCAGGCATCTATCTTATCAGGAAATTAGTAGAGTGCATTAAATAATTGTTGTTAGCTAAAGCAAATTAACTATAAATGTCGGGCTAGCTTTAATACGAATTGGATCAATAAAACCAAATACATTGTATATGTCCGTATCTTATATTTTATATACATATATATTTTATGGATCTTTAGTGCAATGTCTCATTTTCAGAGTGCGTTCTTTATCTATTTTGTTTATATATATTATAATTCCCATTAGCAACAGTATTTTATGCTTTAGTTATCATCATCTGTTGAATTTTTTTTTTTGGCTGACTTGCAAATACCAAATTGTCTCGGATCTTTATCTTAAAATAATCGCAATCTATTCTAGCGCGTGGCACTGACATCATTTTGAATACCTCGTGCTCTCCACCGAATTAGGTTTAGTAACTTGGAATGAGTTAAGAGTATTTTGAATATGCTTATAAAAAATGTTGAGAATTTCCTTATATTTCTTATGAGTTATATTTTAAGTGCAGATAGTGATGGATAGAGAGAGAGACATTTTTCTTTCTCTCTCTATATATGTCTCCCTCTCTCTCTATCTACCCATATATCTAATGTATATAAAATGTTACCTAACAAAATTGATGAACATTTTAAATAGTAGTTAAATTTCAGTAAATATTTAAATCATCAAAATTATATATTGAAAATTTAAAATATATAATATTATAATTTAATTTCAGAAATTAAAACTTTAAATTAGAAAAAATGTATTAAACAAATGAATTTATTTATTGAAAAAAAAAAAATAATAATAATAATAATAAAAATAAATAAACAATAATTATAATAAATTCTTGTATATATTTGTATTTGATCAATTAAATGAAGCCTACAGAGAGCTAAATTAGCTATTATCTTTGATTTTACATATATGTATATATAATATAAGTCTCAGAAAACTATCTTTCTTAAGTTCATTTATAAGTGTTTTTTTTTAAGACCCACTATATGCTTGTAGTATATCCATTTTTACCGACTATTTTTATTAATTTCATTATTTTTTTTATTATTTTTATTTAAATTAAGAACACTTTATACTAATAACAGATCTTAATTTGTTTTTCTTATACTAACAGACTTTAGTCTAATCAACTTTTTCTATTTTTACCTCCTGATCCAGACGTCTGCATATTTATCTCTTTTCAATGCATATGTTTTAGTCGCATTTCAGCAAATTCAGTTTTTATCTAAAAGTCTTAAAGTCTCTCACTTTATCTGATTGTCAGTTTTATGGCTTGTCTCACTATCAAAATCCAGCAGTCAGTGTTAATTGCACAACCATTGCTCATAGTACAGCAGAAACTCTCACGTTCTCTTTCATCTCTCTACAATAGGCAGATTCCACAATGAAAACGTCGCAACGAAATCCAGCTTTTGTGGGCGACGATGGCAATAGCACCACCAGCACATTGGCCATGTCGGTAAGTGTACCAAAATCTATGGCCAACAATTTCGAATGACCCATAAACTAATCGCACACCAATACACCCACACACACATACACACACACACACATACACATACACATACACGTATAGTCACTGCCAGCAGAGACGCCCACAGAGGCCGAGCAGGAAGCTGACAAATCGACGGCGGGCAGACAGGGTGAACGCGCTACGTGGGGCAAAGGCGTGGAGTTTCTAATGTCGTGCATTGCAATGTCTGTGGGCTTGGGCAATGTGTGGCGTTTCCCGTTCACGGCACTGGATAATGGAGGTGGTGCATTTCTAATACCCTATCTCATTGTCCTATTCCTAATTGGCAAACCGATTTACTATCTGGAAATGGTAATTGGACAGTTTTCGAGTCGCGGCTCCGTAAAGGTATTCGATTTGTGCCCGGCCATGAAAGGTAAGCGAAAATTGCGAAAATTATGGCAAATATATGCCAAAATACCACAAGTCGAAGTTTCTATGCACTTGCAGAGATGGACTGAGATAGATGTAGAGTGTTTTTTGCTATGGAAGTTTTTCGGAATTTAATTTCTAGAGAAATGTTGAATATTTCGTTGACTGTGAATGATTTATGTGCGTAGATCAGGCCTAAATTGATCAATTTAAATCAATAAAATTAAATATTTTAACAAAACTAAATCAATTAAATGAAAAGTTAAGCTTATCAATCATTTTTATTTATGAATTTAACTGAAATGTTTTGTTTGACAAACAAATTGTTTTTTTTTTTTTCAATTAGAAAAAATTCCATTTTTTTGTTAATAAATAATAAATTTATAAACAAAAAGTATTTGATCATTTATATTAAATGTTAAATAATAAAAAAGAAAATTCTATTGCTAGATTTATTAATTAATTAATTAATTAAAAATAATAATAATATAATAATAAAATTTATACTTTTCATTATATACTTTCCAAACACTACAAGAATATTTATATATCTATATTTACATAGTAAATAGTCTTTAAGAAACATCTCCATCTCTATAAGCTGCAAGTGCATATGAAAAATATCTAAATTATAATAATATATATTAGCAATAGCTGTGAATTTAATTTGGAGAGTATTCTAAAGTCTATTAAAATAAATTTAAAATTAAAATAATATTGAAACAAAAAATATATACTCTTAAAAAATATTGACAAAATTAAAAAAAAAAAGTTTAGATTATGAAATAGACAAAATATCAAATATATATATTATTATATATTATTATTTTGGGTATTTTTTTCTGTTTCTTTTGGAATTTTCTTTAATCTATAATGTTTTTAATAGCCAAAAAAAAAAAAAAAAAAAAATAAATAAATAAATAAATAAAACAGTTTTCTCATTACGATCCTGACATGAACGAGATCTATCATATATATTTGAATTTTCTACTAGTATCATAAATCTTCAAAAATATTTTTGCCAATTGAAAACTCTTCGAAAATGCACAGCTATTCTATAATGTTCATTCACAAACCATATATAATATCATATACATTAAATTTTTGAAATCATCGTATCAAATCATAAACGAATCTCTAGGCGTTGGCATTGGACAGGTGATATCCATATCGCTGGTTACCACCTACTATGTTGGCATAATGGGCATAACTTTAAACTATTTTTACGATTCGTTTCGTAATCCGTTGCCCTGGTCCGAATGCCGAGCCGAATGGGGGGCGCACTGTGTAGCCTCCAGTCGGGGCAACATCAGTTCCAGTGTCAGCGCCATTTCCAGCCTCAGCGTCAGCTACAATTCCAGCTTAAATATGATTGGGCCGCAACGGCAGCGCGTTGCATCCGCCGAGCTATATTTTCTGTAAGTGGATTTTATACCTTTGCGGTGTTGTTGTAGTAGTAGTTGTTATGGCTTGTTGTTGTTGTTGTTATTGTTGTTGCTGTTGTTGTCGCTGCTGTGAGTCGGGTTGGTTTTTATCAGCATTTTCGGGTAATCTTATCGCAATGGGGGCAAACACTCTGGCATTCAATGCCAGATTCAAGTTTATGGTCGTTCAATGCTCGCTTTATTGACGTTAATTGAATGAGTCCCTAGCATAGACCCCCATAGCAGTACCCCTCTGTGGCGCCTAAATTGATAGCAATTAACGGTATTGGAGGTTAGAATGCTGCAATAGCCCCTAGGCGATTGCAACAGCCAAATGATAGGCGACATGTTGCAAGGCCAGTTCAATTGCCTGTCTAATGGCTGAGACAAGAGACCTTAGCCCTCATCCAAGTATCAGAGCAGTGAATAAACAACTGGAAAGCAAATCAAATTAAAATCAATATTTGGATATTAGTTATTAGATATTTAATGTTAGTTATTAAATATTAGACATCATTTATTGGAAATGAGTTGTTAATTATTAGAAATTAGAGATTTGATTTTAGATATAGTTTAAAATATATTTATATAGTATCCTTTCTGCCTCCTGGCTTTACTTTATTGAGAGCTTTTCTATATCGACAATTGACAAACTGTCATAATTTGTTATACCCATTATGAATGACAAATCAGGGTATATTTATTTGAATAGTCAATGTGTATCCTAAATAATTAATCTCATATTTCTAGCATCGATAAAACTGATAATTATACTCATTGATTAGCACAAAATGTGGAAGATTTGCATATAATGTACGAATTACTTTAAGGAATACACATATTTAAAATATTTCCTTCACTCTCTATTCGAATAAAAGAAAAAACATATTTCAATTACTTGCGAGTTGTCGTTTTACAAATATGCGTATTTCATTATTACGCTTTGAAAATTTCAGTTAAAAATTCCATCTAGAATAAAAGTTATTTAATAATTAACTTTCCACACTGAAGAACTAGCTCAATCGCCACGTAAACTGCGCAGCGAGCAGAGCACGTGGTTATGGGTATATGTGTGTATTTATTTGTATATGTAGTTAGTCGTATGTAAGTATAAAAGTAATTAGAATGATCGGAATAGAATCACTGCAGAAGAGAGCTTTATGGTATTTACTACTTACGGACTCTCCATCAAGAGCTCTTTTTGTTAAGATTTTCTTGAAATATTTTTTATTTGATGTTACCTAAGTTTTTTTCTTATCTTATGAGTGTAGAAAATATTTTATGTAGCTAATAATCTTTAAATAATTTTAAAACTCATTCTGTCTTATAAGCTAGCTATCGTTCTTGCCCATTAAAATATACTAATAATGAGCTCTCTTAACTAATTTCTCTATTAAACATTGTCTTTAACTTATCGATAAGAGAATTTAGTAACTTTTTCTTTCAACTAAAAGCCAATGATTTATATAATTGTTTCACCCAACTAAAAGCAAAATACATATATCATAGCCATTATATCATATCATAATTATATCATATAACTAACCTTAAACAAGCCATGATTTGGACATCTTTGGCATCTATCTAAATTGTGATTAACTCAATCTCAAATTAAATATATATATATATATATATATATCATCATAAAGGTGTTGGCGTTGGCCAGGCATTCCAGGTGTTCATGTTAAGCACTTACTACGCCTCACTGGTTGCCATATTTTGTCGATATTTCGTCGATTCGTTCCACAGTCCGTTGCCATGGGCAACGTGCCGTGACGAATGGGGCGAGAGCTGTATCAATTCAGCGCCCAGCGACCCAAACGATGAACAAAATGGGATACTAAATAATACAGATCGCATTATATCCAGCTCGGAGCTGTACTATGTGTAAGTGCTTTGGGCTTAGATAATGGGCATAACTCTACCGAGCGGTGTGGGCCATGCATGACATTTTGTCTTTATCTATATATTCTTTTTGGCCATTTTACGGAATTTAATGTGGTTTCCATTGAATTACACTTTAGCAAGGAGGTGCTGCGTGAAAAGGCCCAGATAGCGGATGGCATTGGGCTGCCCAACTGGGAGCTGGTGATTGGCTTGTTTGTCTCGTGGTTGTGCGTCTTTCTGATCATTAGACGTGGCGTGAAGAGTTCCGGTAAAGCGTCATATTTCTTGGCCCTCTTTCCGTATGTCATCATGGGCGTGCTCTTAATACGCGCCGTCACGCTGCCCGGCTCACTGGACGGCATCTACTATTTCATCAAGCCCAATTGGGGCAAGATTTTGGATCCGAAAGTGTGGTATGCGGCGGTCACACAATGCTTCTACTCGCTATCCGTTTGCTTTGGCAACATCATCATGTATTCATCGTTCAATAAATTCGGTCACAATGTGCATCGAGATGCGACCATTGTGACTGCCTTGGATACGGCCACCTCACTCTTGGCGGGCTTCACGATCTTTGGCATTCTGGGCCATTTGGCACATGAAATTGGCACGGAGGATATTGGCAAGGTAGTGAAAGGTGGCGCTGGCTTAGCCTTCATATCCTATCCAGATGCCATTGCCAAGTTCAAGCAATTGCCACAGATCTTCTCCGTGCTCTTCTTCCTCATGCTCTTCGTGCTGGGCATTGGCTCGAATATAGCGATGACATCCTGTACAGTGACTGCCATACGCGATCGTTTTCCCAACTTTAAGCAATGGCAATGCTCGCTGCTCATAGCCGTCGTTAGCTTTGCCATAGGACTGATCTATATAACACCTGTAAGAGATAAGATTTGGATAGGATTTCCTTTATTTTCTATATTTTAATTCTTTTTTCTATAGGGCGGTCAGTATATGCTCACTTTGGTGGACTTTTTTGGTGCTTCAATGATCGCCTTGGTTCTGGGCATTGCTGAGCTCTATACAATTGGCTGGATCTATGGCACGGATCGTTTGTGCAAGGATATTGAGTTTATGCTGGGCAAAAAAGTCGGTCTCTATTGGCGCCTGTGCTGGGGCATTTTCACGCCGCTCATCATGACCGTTATTCTGATCTATTTCTATGCTACCTACGAGCCGCTCATCTATAATAATCAACCATTTCCAACCTGGGCTTATGGTAAGTTCATAGAGAACTACTTTAATTTATTAGCCAGCTCATTATCATCTCTTTGCTGTTTTCTATCCCGCTCAGGCATTGGCTGGACCATCACGGCCTTTGGCGTTATGCAGCTGCCGCTTTGGATGCTCGTCGCCATCATTCGTGAGCCGGGCAGCACGCTGGGTGAGAAGATCTGCGGCGCGTTCCGGCCCAAAAAGAATTGGGGACCCTCCGATCCGCTGCTCCGTGAGCAGTATAATAAGCAAATCGAACACGAGTTGTTGCCCAAGCGTGGACAAGGCTTCTGGGCAAGCATTAAGCAAAATATCTTTGGTTAAATTTCAGATCTCTGAAGATGTCTATTTTTTAAGATGTGTGTATATAGAAATATGTTTAGTTTGTATAATATATTAAATCGATATTTATAAGTGTGCCAATTAAATGTGAAGAATTTATAATGGAAATTATAAGATATATAAATTTTACAATTATTTTTAATTTGAAGAATTTATAATGGAATGTATTAAATATATAAAAAAATATATATATTTAAATTAAATTAAAATTTATAAAAAATATATATTTAAAATGGATTTAAATTTGATCAAATTAAAATATATATATTTTCCTAAATATAAAAAAAATAAATAAAAAGATATAAAAATTTAAATTTGATTAAATTATGGAATTTATGAAAAGTAATTTTAAAAATAATATATAAAAATTAAAATATATATTTTTATATACATATTTAAATAATAAAAAAAAAGCTTAAAATGAATTTCAATTTGATGAATTTATAAAGGAATTAAAAAAAAAAAAAAATATATATATATATATAAATTTAAAAAAAAATTATTTTAAAATTGTAACATTTATAATGAAATTGATAGAATATATCAACTTAAACTCATTTTATACTAAATAAAAATATTGTTAAATTTTTTATGAATATAGAAAAACTATTTAGACTTTCTGCATATCTAATATAAATTTCATATTGAAAAACAAAGTTAGACGAAATCCCTTTGAGAGGCACAACTTTCTGGTTCATCTTATTATTATGACAATATAATTATATTGAAATTCTTTAATTTACAACTCTTCTTTAAAGCAACGCCCCATTACAAATCTCAGTTGCAGATATTATCTTCTGTTCAGCTATCGAGTCAAACTTAAGTTTATCTTTTCCACTCATTTAGGTCTTCAGTAGTCTCTTCTAATCAGCTGCGTTTTATTTGGACCACAAGAATTTTCACCCGCTCCCACATCTCTCCTTCCACCTACCTCGACATTTTTACACCCCTCGCTGCCGGCTGCTGGCTGCTGACTGCTGGCTGCTGGCCACAAATTGACCATCACATTGACAATTTGGAATTTGGGCAAGAGAATGAAAATCAAGAGAAATGTTGTATACTTTGTCTCCGTTACGTTTTCCGACTGGCAAAACAAAGACTGTGGAAAGCCAAAATACTTTGCAGCGGACGACGCCATCTTAGAGATAATTGCTTTGATAAGGACACGCTGGACCTGGACCCGGACTCGAACACTGCCACGGACACGGGCGCCAGCTCGTGTTGGGGAGCTGGTTTTTTCTTCTTTTTTTTTTATAAATGTCGCCAAATATTTACATGTCGCGGCATTGTTAAGCGAACCCAACTTTTGTTTTTTTTTTCTTTCGTTTTCTTCATCATTTTTTCTTGTTTTATTTTGTGGCCTCTATGCGCCCGCATTTGGCTTGCGGCTTGACTTTTTGCGACTGTCCGGCTTCCTGGCTGGAACGTCGAACTTCGAGCGCCCGAGTCCGGGATTCCGAATGGCGGCCGTGTTGCTGCAAAACCGCATAAAAGTCATTGTCACAGCAAATGGATTAATTTTCGCGGCACGTTGTCATATATAAGTCGTACTCACTCGCGCCCACGCACCTCTCGCACCCTCTCGCTACCTCTCTCGCTCGCTCGCTTGGAATTTTCATAAAGAAATTAAAAAGCACGGCCTGTGGTTGCGAGTGGGTGGAACAGGGACAGCAGCAGTGGCTAGAGCAGAGCAAGAGAGAGAG
This sequence comes from Drosophila stalkeri, assembly GCA_035047405.1. NCBI lineage: Eukaryota > Metazoa > Arthropoda > Insecta > Diptera > Drosophilidae > Drosophila > Drosophila stalkeri. The sequence goes on from JAWNPR010000039.1 coordinate 19,667,180, forward strand.
AGAGTGAGTGTGGGAGAGGGAGAGAGATACCAGGGCGGCGGCAGGTACTAGGGCTGCGTTGGGCGTGGCATTTACCGCAACAATAATTACGTTTTGGCCAGCGCTATTTATTTTTTTTTCTCCTTTTCTTTTTTTTTTTTTTGGGAAGCTGCACGGAAGTGTATAATGTTGCTAAGTAGTTGCGGTTATATCTTGTTGCTGTTGTTGTTTTTTATTGTGTTTGGTTGCGTAATTATCATGAAAGGCAACAGGAGGTTTATTTCGCGTAATAAATACAACATAATTAAGTTTTGTTGTTGTCCTGTTGGAGAAGTAAGAAACAAAAGGCAAGGAAAATTCCGCTTAGTCTGTTTTCCATTCTTTTCTTTTCATATTTATTTAAATATTTTTTGTTTGTCTAAAATTAGATAAAGCATATTGTTTCTTTTTGTGCACATTAAATTAAATACAAATTTTTATTAGGACATTATTTTGATTTGAATTTATTTGAAACAATTTTATTTTAGCTTCTATTCATAGCATACTATTTGGGGCGTATAAAAAATATATGTGAACAAAATTAAATTTAAGAGTAAATATATATATATATTTTAAAAATATTTTTTATATTTTTTTATCATTACAAAAAATGTAAAAAGCTTATATTTTTTTAGTCATAATATTTATTTTATATGTTTAATTATAATGTATATGTTTATAATATAATATATAATAATAATACTTTTGGAAGTCGGATATAATTTAAATTTTAAAATTATTTCAAAAAATATAAATTCTTTACTTTAATTAAAAGTGTCTAATGCATTTTGTCTATGGAAAATACATTGAGTAGCTTTTACTCGTTAGCTGAAGCGTAAAAGAAAAGCCCGAAAATGGGCTAGCCAATACAATTAGCTAAGTTATTTGGTCTGGACGTTGCTTTGCTAAGTTTTTCAATTTCAACGATTGTCGAAGACGTCTGCCATTTTTTTGTATACATATATATATATTTTTTTTCGTTTCATTCGGCTAACACATTGCCAATCAGCAGTAAGTCCAGCAAATAGAAGCACCTAACACTCTCGCACACACACACACGCGCACAAGCCCACATTGACACTCACACAATATCGCTTGTGCACACTCATGCAGACAGCACAAGTCCAAATAAAAATCTATTTAACTAAAAGCTAAAAAGCGCGTCAGCTATCTCTGTTTCGCTCATACGTTGCGTTCGCCACTCTTTTATCTATTGCTATTTGCCTGTTTTCTGTTTCTTTGGCGCTCTCACGCACGAATTTGTCTTGCATCAGCCGCGTGAACAAAAAGAAATGTGCACAAAAGAGAATGAGAGAGCAGAGAGATAAAATAAAACTGCGAGCATACTCCACAGAGATGACATTGTGAAATTAACTATTGTCGGCACTAAAATGATCGATAGAATTTGTTTGCATAAAAATTAATAATTAAGAAAATCCAATAAATATTTTAAATATTTTGTACTTGCACTTAAGCTTATACTACACTTTAGAATTTATTTACAGGGTATGAAAAGATTGCAGTTAAGAGCAAAACCAGCATGAAAAGGCAGCACATTTTTGGGAACTTGCAAGAAAGGTTGCGCGCTCATGCAAAGAGAGCCGCAAATGTGTGCGGAGTGCAGACGGTCAGTAGATGGGATCTTCTATTTGCTTTTTAGACTCCAGTTTTTGCGCTCTTCTATTCTGTTTTATTTTTTCAGTGCGCCAACTGTGTTTCAGTGTGTGCCAGGCACTCGCACACACATTGCGAACATTTCTATGTATGTACATGTAAGTAATTTAGAACTGGAGGCGGGTGTGTGTGTGTGCGCGAATTTGTTGCCAAATGCCTGGTGCTTAGAAGAGCTGACAGGTGGCGCCGCATTGCACGTCCATATTCTTCTCTTATCTCTCAACAGCTGCATGGGTGTGTGCGTGTGTACATGTTTGTTTTGTGGCTGGCAGATGGCGCTTGTGTGTATGTCGGTATGTGTGGAAAGGGTGCTCAAAGAATTAAGTAATTGAATTTTCATAGTGCAATTGTTTTTTTTTCTCTTTATTTTGCAACTGAATAACCTATTTATTTTTGTATGAATAGGATACATTCTCATACATATATATTGAATAATTGTATCGTAAAAATCTGTTAATTGTTAAAGCGAAACCTCTTTTATTTATTCATTTGCAATCTGCCAATAAGTTTGCCTATATATCGACAGCAGAAAATAAGAATCAGATTTGTGACGATATTTTTTATAGCATAATAATTGTGATAATTGGACTAGGCTTGAGTGAAAATCAAATTTGAATGTACTAATTAGCCAACAATTTCCAACAGCTTGACGCTAATTAGCCGCCCATCAAAGGCGGCGCATTACGAGCGTCAACGGTGCGTATCTCTAGGTTAACCTTTATCCTTTCATTTAACACGCGTCAATTTGCACACAACCAACGTGTCGTAAACAATTAAAAATAAAGATGTCTACAAACTCCGCAACTGTTTTAGCTTTTCTTTTTGTGACGTGACAAATAAAACCAAAATTTAGTTTTGCTGAAGCTGTGTTTAGTGTGCCCTTCACGAACTACTTTATGCTTTTATCGATATTAATCCATTCGATAGTTTTAATTTCTTGTGAGCTTGCACGCAGTGCAGACAATAGGAAAAAATTGTTGTGGTATGCAGAATGTTACGCTAACTTTGTTTAACAAAAATATAAAAATACTTGCAAAAGTCAAGCTAAATTAAAAACATAAGTTAGTTAATTTACAGGCGCAAGATTTACATACTTGTGGCGTGCTTAGAATTTTTGTTGACGCCTCAG